>OY294048.1:1110563-1597165 GCA_958510825.1 Brachypterus glaber | reverse complement strand
ATTCTACGTTTCTAGAAAAAAAATGCCAACTCATGAAACTACCCGTGTCCAAAGATGATTAAAATTAATTAATTGTCTCCAAACCACCAATGTCACAAGAATTGTGGTTTTGAATTAGCATTGCTCAGTTGCAGTTTGCGATCATTGTTACCACACACCATTCTTAATTTAATTAATTCAAGATTACTTAAAGGTGCTATTGTTTGCTTTTTTTTATCTAAGCATGCGTAATTATATCGTTGTGAACTGACATATTATAAATAAATAATTAAATCAAAGAATTAATTATTTTTCAATCGGAACAATGTGGCATTAAACTAATTAATTTTCTTGTTTTCCCACCTGGAAAATAAGTTTTTTTTTTCATTGTTGGTTATTACCAGTACCCGGCGTATTTCCAGTTATAGTCCAGTCTTCAAGTTAATAAAAGAGGCTTTATCTGGAAATAATTCAAGGAGTTTAGATTATTGTTTTATTAGGTTTATTAAGACCGCAAATAAATAATTTTGCGACATTGAACTCGATTTGGAACTGTCATTTTTTTAACTTATTTTTCACAAAAAACTTTTTAAAATATCTCAAGATCGGTGCATCCTAGAACAAAAAACTTTTGATATGAAAATAAACAGAACCTAATCTCCTACATTTTTTGTGTCACATATTTTTTTGTACGACTCATAGCTAATTCACGGCACCGCCTTAAACGTTACACTGTAGGGTTTTAGATTTTTCTTTATGACTTGGTTGGGAAGGTTTTTTTTTTATGCTTGATTCAATTGAAAATCGGTTTACTCGAAATAATGGAGCACAAATGTGTGAATTATTTAAATAAAAATTAATTTTACGTAAATTAAAAGAAAGTGCCACATAGATTTTTTTAATTTTCATCCAAAATGTTCTCAGGGGCATGCCTAACCGACGATAAAGAACAATTTTGGTTTTTCGAAAAAAAAAAACATTAAAAATCTAAAAACGTATAGTGTAAAGTTTAAGAGTTTTTTTTAAATCTGTTTTGTGTGTCCAAACACGTTGAAAAATGACAGTTTCAATTCGAGTTCAACGTCGCAAAATTGTTTTTTTATTTACAGCCATTAACCCTACCCAATAAACCGAAAATCAAAACTCCCTGAATTATTTCCAGGTAAAGCCTCTTTTATTGACCTGAAGACTGGACTACAACTGTAAATACGCCGGATACTGTTTATTATATATAACGTCCACCCAAATGAAAATAGGTTTTAAAAAAATAGCAAGTTTAGATGACTATTATTCATCCCTTAAGGGGTGAAAAAAATATATTTTTTTTTGCATTTTCGGCTTTAGCATTTCATGAAACGTCAAGAAAATGTGAAAAAGTGGGTGTTTAAAAAACGTCTGTCTGTCGGTCGGTCTGTCTGTAAACCTTATAACTTTTTAACGGAATGTCCGATTTGAAAAAATCTTTCACTAAACGATTCAGGACCTTTTCTATTTGCGTCGCATCAAATGCAGTTAACATTACTTAGGGCAAGTAGGGCAAAATGGACAAAAACTATAATTTTTAGCCATATCTCACTTATTACTTATAAAAGGAAAAATATTTTTGCATAAATGAAAAGAATGTTTAATTCCCTACAAAAACATATGTAATCATTTTTATCGTAGAACTATTAGTTTCCGAGATATAGGCATTTTATAAATGTTTGATATATTTTTAAATTTTTAATAAGATGTCAAATTTTGACGATAGTCAATGGTCCAAAACTACGGGAATAGTGAAGTCAGTTTGGTATCTTATTTTATAAACTTCCTCATTTTTCCAACCGTCTAGAAAATGTACCCGTTTCAGATTGTTTTATTTTTACTTTAGGCGTCATGACTCCAACTATGGCCAAGAGTGGAAGAACTTTGCCTTTGGCTCGTGCAGTCAGTTTGATACTTTACCCCGATGCTCCATTGGAAGATCCCATTTGGACTTTAAACGCTATGCAATATGGGCAAATCATTACTCACGACATGAGTATGATTGCTGGATCTACCCAAGCCCGTAAGTATAAACACTATTATAGAAAAACAAAAGAAATAAAAAAAATCAACAAAATTCCATTTTTTTTCCAAAATATTGTATTTTTTTAAAAACGAAAAAAAAATTTAAAAAAAAATTAAAAAAAATAATTTCAATTTTTGTGTTTCAATTTTTTTCTCAATTTTTCAAAAAAAAAATAAGATAGTTTTTTCACTACTAGCTTTAGAACATACCATTAATGTTTTTAGACTATGAAATTAATTTTCTTCACCTATAGCAATAATAATTTTTTCTCTACTAGTAGGAGTAAATTTTATAAACAATTGATTTCGGTCACTTTAGATGTTTCAGTTCTTTGTGCAATATTTACTAATTAAACCCAAGAAAATAGTTTTAAATAACTTTCTATTTATTAAATATAATTAATTATAATTATTACCAATTAATGCAATCAATAATTAGCTAAATATTATGAAAAAAAAAAAATCAAAAAAAAACTAAATTTTTAAACATCAGTTCAAAATATATATTTGCGAAAATGTCATGGATCAAGGCTACTTAATTTTTATGAAAATTTCAAGAAATATAATTTCTGTTAATAATATATTTTATTATTCGAATAAAAATAGTTAAATAGTGCTAGTAGTGAAAAAACTAATATATAAACTACGATAGAGAGGACTTTTATAGCCTCGCACTCTTAAATCCCTTGCTGCTACGCAGCTCGGGATTTAATACGCTCGGCTATAAAAAAATTTCTTCTCTACCTTGGTATATAATTACTATTACTATGTTGACATTTGCAAGGAAAACGTCAAGCGATATCTCGATATTCATTTGTCCTGTTGCCAACCCAAAAGAAAAAAATTACCTCTTATGGGCCTATAAGAACACGCAAAAGGGTTAAAATAGTCGCAAAATAGAAAAAAAATATGTTTTTTTTTTCAGAACCCCATCAAACTAGATGCTGTACAGCAGAGGGTCAACTTTTGGAACTTGCCAACATTCCCGAACATTGTTTCCCAATTCTTTTACCCAACAATGATCCCGCTCATTCCCAGACTCAAAGAAAATGCATGAATTTCGTAAGAACCATCACCACCCGCGATCGTAACTGCGTAGGAAATCACCAAGCAGCAGAACAGGTAAATAATTTATCTAATACACCATTCACAACGCTTGTGCTAGGAATAGTATTATACAGTAGTTTCAGATTTTTTTTTGAAATGTCCGTCTGTCCGTCCGCCTGATGTCACGATTTTTGTGGACACGATAACTCAAGTACGAATAATCAAGTGGATCGAAATTTTCAGCATAACTTAAGTTCTGCGAGGGGACTATCATCCTACAGAGTGATATCGATAGACTGCAGTTTCGGACTGCTGGCCCTCTTCAGTACCAAGAGTCAACTCTGCACGCTGATTAAAAAAATATTCTTTGACTTTATTCACTAAATGAATAATGTCATAAGATTGATGTACTCTTGCGCGCCATCTATTGCTAAATGTACTACTCATTTCTAATCCTGGAGACTTTAAATGGTAGCAAGTTAAAAACAAATTTCTTATAAATATTTTTTAAGTTTAACCCTCCGTAACTTTTCTGTTTTTGGGGGGATTGCTTTCAAAAACAATAGGGATCTTCCCCTCGTAGAACTTGATTTTTCCTGAAATTTTCAAGTCGATCGGATTATTCCTTCTTGAGTTATCGTGTTAACAAAAATCGTGACATCAGACGGAAATGCGGACGAACGGACGGACGGACGGACATTAAAAAAAAAAGTTTCTTATTTTTTCATGAAACGAATTTATATCCAAGAATTTTTTGCCTAGGACGATTTTTCAATTTTTTTGAAAATTCGAAACTAACGTATATTATTCTAGCGCAGGGGCTGTGAATAATATAAAAAGTCCTAGAGTATGTTTTGTTTTAAAACTAATACAATATTTACCTTTACATTCTAATAAAGATATTTCATTCTAAATGGCAATTGTTATTAAAATGAAATATCTGCATGACTATTATTACACAACACTACATGATAAACGGCGATTAAAAGTAGCGTAGCTTTGCATTTTTATCGATATTTATGCACCTGACCAATAATATTATGTATTATTTTAGAGAAATAACTTATTCTATTGTTTTTGTATAAGGTCCAACGTTAACTGGCTAGAATCAGTCCACGTGGACTCGATAAAAATACATGTATCCAATACATACAGATAATAAGACAATTACCAGCTTTATTTTAAATAGATAAACTCAATAATAACCCCCGCGTGGCTTTTACTTTATTAAGTGGATAATTATTTAATTTACCCACTCAACTGTCACTTGTCAAATTATTTTCTTGTAAATGTCATTAAAATTTTTAATAATAATATGAATTCTTGAGCTATGTATTGGATAAAACCTTGTATGGCACTCATGGGTAAACCGATATTGCCCTCTCGAAAACTAACCTGCTTGGCAGACGCCTTGCAGGTTAATTTTCTCATGGGCAATATCTTACTTTACCCACTAGTACCATAAATAACTATAGTACTATACAAGAGTCTAGAATTATGCAATGTCCCGATTGGACGAACAGTTTGACACGTGCCAGATAAAAATAATCGCTGTTAAAAAAAATTATCTCTGGCAGGGACTTTACAATACATTTGTCAAGTACCAAAACAGACGGTTTTCAAAGTTATTTATTTTTTTCTGAAAAGTATTTATATCTAAGAATGTTTTATTTTTTGGAGAATTTGGAAAATTCTAAACTATAGAACTACACGGTAAAAATAAATTATATTAAATTACATAGTCCGTAAATGGTAATGTTTTACATAGACCAGAACAGTAAAAATTACATAGTCCATAATGGTAATATTTTGCATAGACCGGAACGGTAAAAATTACATAGTCCAGAATGGTAATATTTTGCATAGACCGGAACGGTAAAAATTACATAGTCCATAATGGTAATATTTTGCATAGACCGGAACGGTAAAAATTACATAGTCCAGAATGGTCTGGACTTTTTGACATAGAGACTTGAAATTTGAAAAAACATATTTACTACTTAGAAAATTTTTGTTCCAAATTAGAAGTCTCTGTGTGAAAGCTTTTTTGAAATATCGTAGCGTAAAGTTCATTTGGTTTAATAAACCAAACGATTTGCACCCTTAATAGGAGTACAAACTGCTTACATCTTTCTTTAAAGATCTATTGGTTGATAAAGATCGTAATTTATAATGAATGTAAATTTTATGCCACAAATAAATCATTTAAATATCGTACATAAATAATATTTACCTTTTTTTACACTTTTAACACTTTAACCTAGCAGCATGCGTCGCTATCTCTCTAACAATAACAATATTAAACGGTCCGTCTTATGATGCGACGCCTTCTTGGTTATTGTCCAAAGCGCACGCGCCTCTTAAAATAACATAGCCCGACATTGTAAAATCATGTAAAATTATGTAAATCAATGTAAATATATTTTTTACATTATTTTACATTCTTTTACATTATTTTACATTATTTTACATTATTTTACATTATTTTACATTATTTTACATTATTTTACATTATTTTACATTATTTTACATTATTTTACATTCTTTTACATTATTTTACATTATTTTACATTCTTTTACATTATTTTACATTATTTTACATTATTTTACATTCTTTTACATAAATTCATAAATTATGCATAGTCCAGATTAGTAAATTTACTATTCCGTACTATGTAAATTCATGTATTTTTACATCATTTTACATGCAGTTTTTACAGTGTATAGAATTCTAGCGCTTACGCGCTGCGAATAGTATAATAAAAAAATCATAAATAACATTGAAACAATTGTGTAATATGTTATTACAATCTTAAAGTGAATGCACTAAACGTGGATATAAAATAAGGCACTTTTAAGGCAATTAATTGCCATTAATTTTTCAAAAATGATGATTAGAATCGCGTTAATTTAAAAAGTTTAAATTAATTTGAAATTTATAGAACGCATTTGATAAAAAATAGTCCAAGGGGGATAATCCGTTTTTGTCCTTACCGAGATTTTGATTGTGTCCCAATGGCAATTTCTCCCGTTAGATTAGACAGGGACAAAAGTTCTACCCAAAAAGGATAGAAGACATACATACACTCCCACTTCCACCCAACCAAACAAATTCTGTATTTGTTCTTTGTTGAACATATACAATATTTACTTGGCCGGGCGAAAAGTGTAACTATATTATTTTTATTAAAGAAATTACTGGCGCCATCTAAATTTTAGTAGAATTATCTTATTCTACAGATTCACATTAGCTATGTTCGGTCGTGCCGCTCACTGCTACACTTTCCGCCCAACAAAATAAATACTGTATTTGTTGTATGAAAAACAAATACAGTATTTATTTGGTTGGCTGGAAAGTGTAGCACAAATGAGATAGAGATAGGGTAGACGTCTTTTGTTTCATAATTCTAGTTGTAGAGAGCTCCATTCAAAGATTATCTTTCCTAGTAGGTATTACTAAAAAACATAAAACATTATTATCGAAAAGTCGCCTAATTTCGGATACCATTTACAATTTATCCAATATTTAATAGGCGGTTTTACTTTTTGATATTTCTTATACCGAAATTAGGACCCTTTTTTCAAATGCACAAAAATGCGCGTTTTTTTAACCGTATTTTTTGGAAATAATAAACAATAATGAAATTGTTTTCATAATAAATCTTTGTTCATTATAATAAGGTAACGATCAAGTATTACGTAACTCAAATTGTACCAAAATTCATACACTTTATATCCCGGTTCTCGCGTTATTATAGATTATAGAGATTTCATATTTTGGCTACCCCCCAAATAGGGGGTGTGTTAGGGGGGGTAGCCAAAATATGAAATCTCTACAGCCTTGAATGACGCGAGAACCGAGGTATGAAGTGTATGAATTTTGGTACAATTTGCGTTACGTAATACTTGAACGTTCCCTTATTATAATGAACAAAGATTTATTATGAAAACAATTTCATTATTGTTTATTTTTTCCAAAAAATACGGTTAAAAAAACGCGCATTTTTGTGCATTTGAAAAAAGGGTCCTAATTTCGGTAATATCCGATTTTTTTTTTCAAAGTAGATCTGGATCCCATTGCTTATGTTTTTTGTTATTTCTTGACATTTTGTTCTGCAAATAAGAAGTAATATAATCTTGAATTTATCCATTATGCAGGAACTATTTAGTTTGACTTTTGGCTTCACATAAAAGTAGGTTTCTGTTTACCTATATGTATATATATATATATATATATATATATAAACTAGTATCCGAAAATAGGAAACCATCCGAAATTAGACGTCTTTCATATACAGTGAACATTACGGATCTCTGATAAATTATCAGTGATAATAAAACAAATATGAGAAAAAAATGTACTTCTAACGTATTTTTAACTTAAAAATCACGTTAGATTTTAGTTAGATTAACGTTTGTAACTAACGTTAGATTCTAACGTTAAAAATCGGGACATTCGCACATAATTTATAACGTACTTTTGTATTGTTTTCTAATATTAAAAAAGCGTTATTCTAACGTTATATTTCTACTAGGGTAGTATTATATTCTCGCTTTAAAGAATTAAAATATATATAAATGACCGAGAGTGGATTCCTTCTCTATGGTGGATACTCAATGAACTAATAAATATGAAAAGCATTTTTTTCTTGAAAACGACCTTCAAATTTTATTATGACAGGTAATTTAAAATTATTCAGTTACCGTGACTATTAAAATAAAACCTACCCACGCATAAAATTGCTCGAGTTAACAAACTGTATCGACATGTAAAATTTTTCATGACAAAAAAATAGTTATTTATGGCACTAGTGGGTAAAGTAAGATATTGCCCATGAGAAAATTAACCTGCGAGGCGTCAGCCAAGCAGGTTAATTTTCGAGAGGGCAATATCGGTTTACCCATGAGTGCCATACAAGGTTTTATCCAATAAATAGCTTAGGAATTCATATTTTTATTAAAAATTTTAATGACATTTACAAGAAAATAATTTGACAAGTGACAGTTGAGTGGGTAAAATAAATAATTATCCACTCAATAAAGTAAAAGCCACGCGGGGGTTATTATTAAGTTTATCTATTTAAAATAAAGCTGGTAATTGTCTTATTATCTGTATGTATTGGATAAAAAATGTAATCACCCAAAAAACAAAAATTTACCCAAAAAAAATTTTTTACCCCTGCCAAAAATTTTAATCTCCACATAAAAACACCTCCACGTTTTGCAACTGACATACCATTTTGCCAAATTATCGTTGAAATTTCCGACTGGGTCCTTTCGTGTGGGGATTAATTAAAAATTAATATATATTTCAAAAAGTTGATACTTCCTTTTAATATATTTATTTTAACCCTATGGAACAAAATATGTCCAAAAAATAATTTTAGTTGGAATAAGATTGCAAACCAGGTCTATTTGTAATAAATGTAATGTAATAAATTTTTACGAAAATAACACCTTCTCTTTTTTTCATAATAGTTCATTTGTTTGCAGTAGAGCGAGCTAAATTGTGAATGTCCTGTTAAAATTATCTCTCGAATTAACTACAAGATAATTATCATAGAAACTCTTTACTGAACAATTGTTTCTATGGAAACCATCCGTTAGTTAAGTTTTAACAGTTGATTCGCAATTTGGTCGTACTGAGACGAATTTTTATTCTTGGAATTTAACTTGGATATAGAAAGATTATCTTCCTTTCACAATACATTTACATTGTTTTTTATGATATGACATCCTTGCATCTAGAAAAAGTTATATATAACCTCAAATAATTGTAAGTGGTTGCTGAAAAATATTTCATTTTGACACTGCCTTGGGTACAATCCAAGGAACTTTTACCTCAAGAAGTAATTTCAGACCAATGTTTATGAAGGTGTCATCTTTTTGTTTGTTTATTTACTAACAGAAACGCGATACAGCTTTGTGGTGTAAAATGTAGATATCGCTAGTCGACTTTTAGGCTACCTAGTAGCGATGTTGCGTAGTTTCCACCTTATCATGAATTCAAATCATTATACTTAAATTAAAAATGTAAAAAACTTTATTGTGTATACTATAATTATGTTTAATAATTTAGTATATTTAAATCTATTAAAATTAAACTACTAGTTCATATAAAACTCATACAGAACTAATGTTCCTTAAAATTTACAATAAAATATCCAAAGTATATGTTTCCAATCGGCAACACTGTACCCCTGTTAGTCATTTTACGAGATAAAAGACTGTGAGTTTACACATTCTTTCTCTCTCTTTACGCGTACTAAGTGTAAACAATAGTCACTCCCCACCAGCCCCTCACCGTAGTTGGTTCACGCTTCAAACAAAGCATACGGTAGATTTCATCATGTTCCTTCTTGAGGTAAAAGTTGGTACAAAATTTTAAGGGGTCATTCTACCTCCAAATATGAAAAAAGTTCCTATAAAGTTGGTCTGGAAATCAGCCCTAAGGGAGCTACTACCCTCCTAAGGGTATATATGAAAATTAGTTTTTATTTAATATCTCTGGAACCCTTAACATTGATAAAGTCTTTTTTTATGTAATTTTTATTTGGTAATTTTAACCAGGGACGTGCAATATGGGGAGGCGATGTCACTTTTTGCCCCAAACTTTTTTTACACAGATTTTTTGACAATATGATTTTTTTTTCATATTTTTTTTCTAAAATCACCCTTTAAAATTTTGTACCTTATTTCTGAAACACCCTGTATAGCAAATGAAAACAGTAGAGGTATACGACGATTAAAATCGTGATAGGTGGTGCAGGTATAGTAAGAATAATTTGGATGAGATTGCGACCTCTCAACTCAACTTCTAAAACGTCGTAAGGTGTTATAATTTGGATGTGGTATTGTGCCTATCACTTGCACGCACCCTGCCTTACGACGTTTTAGACGTTGACTTGAGAGGTCGCATTCGCATCCAAATTATTCTTAGTACACCAGCGTCACCTATCTGCATTGGTTAAACTTTATACCTACATTACTTCCCGATGAAAAAGTTTTTGTATGATTATGCATAATTATGTATGAACATGCCTGGATTTTGGCCCCGTGTGATCACACATAATTACACTTAATTTTAGGTAAAATTAGACATAAATATGCATAATCAAACAAAAGCTTTATCCTGCATGTCCAGATATGAAGCGCCTTTGCCAAAATTTAAAATTTTATACATGATCATGATGTATGCATTAGGCATAGGTCTTCCAAGTAACACAAGTAGCTGTAAAGTATCTTTTACCACTCTTTCGAAACCAGTACGGCTGCAATTTTGCTGCAAAAGAGTGGTAAGAGACACCTTATAGCAACTGTGTTACTTGGGCTGTGTAAACCCATACATACTATAAATAATTAGGTATGATCATATCGGGTGAAAATTTATAAATGGTCAAGATCCAGACATGGTCAGACATAAATATGCATAATTATACCTTACTTTCGGTCAAATTTGATATAATTACGCATAATCATACAAAAACTTTTTTCCCGGGTAACCACTTTAGTTTTTTAAACTATTTAAAAATAATTGCATTATTTTTAGCTTACCAACGTAAATCACTTCTTGGATTTGTCTTTGGTTTATGGAAATACTGATCAAGTTAACAGACAAGTACGTCAATTCCAAGGAGGTCGACTTCGTGTGGAGTCCAGAAAGGGGAGGGATTGGCCACCACGTGCTGTTAATGCATCAGGAACTTGCCAAATCCAAAGCCAAAATGAAGCCTGTTATTTGGCAGGTAAAAACCTTAAATATTTATTAAATTCGTAATAGTTTTTGGCAACCATTATTGCTGCCAACCAACGAACTAATAACTCTTCTCTCTATAATAGGCATTTCATTTGTAAAAACTGAAAAAAACGTAGCCAACATATACATTTGTCTGTCTTACTCGCACAGCTTTGTTCTAACAGAGACAACAATAACAGTTACTGGTAATTGTTATTGTTCAGGCCTGAATTTACCTACTATTTGTTTACAAACAAACCGAGATGTTGGCGATACTTTTTATATTAACGGTATGCGTATTCTAGAGAGAAGAGTTGTTAGTTCGTTGGTAAATACCCGTTTCAAGCAAAAACCGTATTTCGCAAAAATGAGGGTTAGTCCCTTATGTTAACTTCACTCGTTGTTTGTTGCTTTTTACAATATAACTGACTAGTTAAACTCGAAACTTGTTCCAATTCTAACCAAAATAGACTTTTTATCTAAGCTGTCAAATCCAAACACGTTTTTCTCAAAACTTACTTTTAACAAGTTTAACCCAAAAATAAAAATAATGGTTGGTTGCGAAGCAAACTAGTTTGAAAAGTAGAAGGACATGTCTGGGATATGTCATTATAATTAAATTTTTGACAGCCTGTTTGAAATATGGTATTAAAAATTAAGTTAAAAATTTAATATACAATTTATATACATTATTTACATATACAGAAAAACTGTAAAACATGGAAGAAGCCGAAAAAAGCATACAAAATATTGTTGAAGAAAATCCAGAAAATGTTATTGCGCCATCAGCGGAAAACCTGCAGACTAGCGCTAATCCACCCAAAGATAAAACAGAACCAAATAAAGAACACAGTTTAGAAGAAGTAGTAAATAAAGAATTAAAAAAGTTCGAGAGCACTACCTCATTCGAATATAATGCACCAACAGAAGAAGAAATTCACGAAAAATTAAAACGACGAAAATCTAAAAAATCGCTAATGAGTTTAAGGAGAGGAGCCTCTTCTAAATTAATTATGGATAAAAGTAAGAGTCAAGTATCTGCACTTAAAGTATCAGCTACAAATTTAGATATTGATGAATCAGAATCCAAGTTAAAACATGTTTTTGAAACTGGAGCAGATGGCGGTACTAAGAAGAAAGGAGAGGATTCTGGCGAAATAAGAGAAAAAATAGATGAATCTGCAGAGAAAACAGAACCAGCAGATAAAGATGCAGAAAAAGCAGACAAAGAAAAGGATACTGATATAGAAAAGGGTGATAAAGAAAAACCAGAAAGAGAAGAATCTGCAGAAAAACAGGTCGCAATATCTGACGAACCTCCGAAGATGGTAAGAAGAAAATCAAAACAGGAAAGAGCTGATATAAGATATAGTGTAAAAGGCCGACTAGACGAAGTCGAGGAGCCGGACAAAATTAGTGGAGATTTTGATATTATAACAGAAGATGATTTTTTTTGTTTTGATGGTCCCGTTGATATAGACGCATACAGTGATCAGTTGGAAGAAGAAGAGGAGGAAGAAGAGGAACTTGAAGAAGAAGAATGTGTTCCAATTGATAGAACTCCATATTTAGCGCGAAACATAGAAATACAGTCTTTAATGAATATTGAGAAAGTTAAAAATACATTTTTAAATAAAAAAGTTTGCGATTATTTCAGGCGCAAGAAATTGGATAATGTTTTTACAAATCCAGCGGCCAAGACAAACTTTGAACTGGTAAAAAGGTATAATAAACAACTAGATGTTTTTTCGGAATTATTAAAACTCAAAAAAGAAAAAACTGAAATGATAGAAGCGGAGGTGAACAATTTAAAAAATGTTAGAGCAACACAACATGAAAAAGCTAGTTCAATGTTTGAGCAACTGCAAAATCGAGAACGCGAAGTTGGGGTGGGATTAATAAACACAAAAACTGGAAAACCCCTCACCGATAAATTTGTAGACAAGTGGATCCACAGACAAAAAAATCATCAAAAAGACATCAACACAATGCGACTAAAATTTATTAAAATAAGAAACAGAGTGACAAACGTATTAAACAAACTAAAAAGCTTAGAAGTTATTGAGGGTGGATTAAGTTTAATGGATTATGAAGCTTTAAAGTTAAAGAACAGAAGTTTGATTGAAAAATCTGAAGAAAGAGAAGAAGAATTAAGCAAATTGAGATCCCAGTGCCAAAACTCGATTCAAATTCTCGCACATTATCGTGAAAAATCAAGTGCTATGGATGCAGATATTTCGAAATTAGAAGAAGAATTGGAGGATGTAGAAATAGACCTGTATCAAGCTAGGGAACGCGCAAACAAATATAAACAAGAACGCGATCATTTTAGAAACCTAATATTTAAGTTACGCGAGGAATCTGGTTTACTTACAAAACCAGACTTGCTTTATGATATGGAAGAAAGTATCGATGATCTACAGAATAATGAAAAAATGTTAGAAGAATTAGAAAACGACTCTAAAGTCAAAAAAATACAGATAAGAAATATTCGAAAAAGAATTGAGTTAGAGTCAGAAGCCAACAAAGCCAAACGTAAAAGGACTCTTTTAACAAACACGAAAAATAAATTTTACGACACGAGACCTACTCTGATCAAACCGATTATAGATGAAAAAAAACTTGAAGATTTAAAGAACCTACCGAAACCTACATATTGTTATAAACAACATAAAAAATCGTAAAATTGGAAATATTTTATTATGTTTTATATTTTAAATTAAAATATTAATTTAACGAATTAAATTTTTTTATATACACTGAATAAAATTTTACATTTTAACTAATTTTATTTTTATATTAATAACACTGTGCGACAAATCGAGGATGATCTTTTAGGCAAGAGATCTGTCAGCGTCATTGAAAATATAGGTCTAATATAGCTTTCAATACTTTAGGTCATTTAAGGGATTTTTTTTATTTAAAGTTTTCAGCTCGCGTTAATATACAAGATCCATTTTTCAAGTTAGCGTTTCATAACTTTGGAAGTAAGCTTATGTCCAAAAATGCTTCGTAAGGGAGCCGATACCGCTGAACACATTATCTGCTTCTGCGAAGCCATTGCTTGCCATCTCTTAAACAGCTATACCAAGGCGTCCTTTATTTATTAAAGGACGCCTTGGTTATACCGAAGATATGAAAAAATATCTCAAGTAGCTCCTAAATAACGAAGTGGACAATAGATCTCATTGGACACAGTGATTTGAAAGGCAATATTGCCTCACAACCCCGTTTATATTGCATTGTAACAAAAATAATATTTCAAAAATTAATATTTGTTAAAATCTGATTTACAGGTGATACTCGTGTCAACCAAAACCCCCAGTTGACCCTTCTTCAAATCATTCTCCTTCGTGAACACAACAGAATTGCTGATACCCTCTCCAAACTTAACCCCCATTGGGATGACGAAACTATCTTCCAGGAAGCCAGAAGAATCAACGTTGCTCAACATCAGTTCATCTCCTATTACGAGTGGCTTCCAATCTTCATTGGTGCCGAGAACTCGCTGAAAAACAGAATCTTGTACCAGACCAAGGACTACGTGAACGACTACAACCCAAGTGTCAATCCGACCATTTTGAATGAACATTCCACCGCTGCTTTTCGATACTTCCATTCTAGCATTGCTGGGCGTTTAGAGTAAGTATAGTATATTCTATAACTAGTATGGAATAGACAATATTCCGGAATGACTATTCCATACGTGTTGTAGACTATACTTTTTCTTCGACTGCAAATATGAAACACTGCATGGCTTTAAACTGTGGACAAGGTTAAAAACCATGTTTTTTGTGGCTTGACATTGTAAATGCAACAAAACACATATTTTTTAATAAAGCAATTAATGTTATTCAATAACTTTATCAAATCAGTACTGAAAAAAGATTTTTATTTAATTTTAGCACATATTTACAAATTATAATGCAAAAATTGAATGTTATATCAGATTGTTGTGACAGATATCAGGTTTAAATATTTAACAATAGATGAAGCAGTTTTAATTTTTTGAACTAAATTGATAAAAAACTGGTCAAATATTAAGAAAAACTAATAAACTTTATGTAATTTTAACGCATAACTTTAAATTGCATTAAATTATTCAATATTTCATGGTAAAATAAATATATTTTTGCTAATTTTGCTACAGTTTTCTTTACTTTTATAAAGAAGAGATGGCACTACATGTGCTCATTCTAACACTTGATACGGAATATTCATACCGTATCTAGAGCTAGAATGGATTCATTCTGTGTTTGAAAAGTATGTGTATTTGCTTACATTCTAAAGCAGTCGTAGAAAAATACTATTTTAGTAATTAGAAACTGCATCAGTGAATGATGATTAAAAACATAGGAATATATAAGTAGAAACCCGTTTTTTATTTAATAAAAAAGTCAATATTTGTGATAAAGCATTTCAATAAAATGTAAAATTAAGCCCACATATTTGTTACAATAAATTTTGTTTATATTTCAAATTAATTGGGGGGCAAGAACTTTGGCGATGTGTGTATTTAAAAACGTTCAGTACTTAATACGATATCAAATTATCAGTGTATATTAAACTTATTTAAATAAAAATTGAAAAATTAGGTTAAAAATGGTACAATTCCTTTTAGAAAAACTTACTTTTTAAATTTAAAAAAGTCCAAACCAAAACACATTATTAGAAATGTCATACTGACCTTAACTATATTATTTTTATAAAATATTAAAAAATTTAAACAAAAGGAAAACTGCAATAAGTTAAAATAAAATAAATTAATGAAATCTAAAATTGAATAAAAATCTGGGACATCTATCATAAAATAATCCAAACTATATTTCAAACAGACTAAAGGAATTATCTTTAAACTGCAAAAAAGTAGTTAAACATAAAAAAGATTAATTTATATTTAACTTGGTAATTGGAATAAAATTGGAGAGGTGGCATCAAATGCACATCAAAAACTCAAAAACAAACCCAAAATTTTGTTCCCTTTTTGGTTTGGCAAGTTAATTTGTTTATAAATTTAAAAAGTAAGTTTTTCTAAAAGGAATTGTACCATTTTCAACCTAATTTTCCATTATTTGTAGCTTGAAAATTACTTTATGTTAAAAAAGTCGAAACAATTGTCGCTGTAATGTTTGTTTAATAGACAATAAATTTATATTTTGGAGAGATAAAAAAATTTTTTCTATGGTTTATTTAAATCAACTCCAATATGAGTAAGGATCAAGAAATTCTAAACTTATTTAACATTTTTAGTTTGGTAACAGAAAAGAGAAACAGCTACGGAAACTTGCGTTTAAGTGACTGGTTGAATAGACCCGGCATTTTGGAAGAAGGAAACAACTTCGATGAATTATCCAGAGGATTGAACACTCAGCCGCAACTGAATGCTGATCAGTTTCACGATAGCGAGGTATGTTATACTTTCAAACGAAATTATTCTGTTTCTAGCCCTTTAAAAAACATACACCATTAGAGGACATCTGGTGCCCTCTACTACATGCTTAGCCAGGACCAGATTTTCCAAAAGGCAAACTATATAATCGCCTATGGCGGAAATTTTATTGGACGCCATTTTTTAATCAATCAGTAAAGGTATAAACCTCCTTTTAAAAAACTTCAGCGAGTATAAACAATAAACTTTTTTACTAATCAACTTTTCGTGTAAACTTTGTCCTAACATTTTCCTTCGTACATCCCTTCAAAAGGGGGTGGCATGTTATCTACTGCCTAGTTCCCTTCCTACTTGAGTAAATCTGGCCCTTTACTTAGCCAAAAATTATATTTGATTTAATTTAAGGACCATTTTTAATGGTATTTTTAAAATATATTGTGTTTTAGATTACCCAGTACTTGTTCAGAAGAAATCGTCCATTCGGTATCGATCTTAAAGCTTTCGACATCCAAAGAAATCGTGACCACGGTTTGGCTTCCTACAACGATTACCGTCAATTCTGTGGATTGCCAAAAGCTCACACGTTTGAAGATTTCCTGGATCTTATTAAACCAGAAGTAAGTTGTTTAATCTTCTCTTATTTTCTAAAAATTAATAACAATTTTATTAATATTAATGAATTTTTCTTATTTTGTTGTCGCGAAGCATATTTGTACGTGTATAAATTTCTTGTAATTTGGCGCGTGACCTTGCGAACAAGCATTCATTCCGACACCAGGTCAACGCACCGATCATCAGTCAGTTATTAGCATTCAATCGCTCTACAGCACGTCCGGTTAACGTGTTATTATTGTTTTCGCACAAAATCACAAAATCAAAGCTATGTACTTTCTATGAATATAAAGTCAAACTGCTCTCACAATGCAATCGCGCGCTCACTAGGATAAAAGTATATCTACAAGATTCCAGAGAAGAAATACTACATCTAGTCAGAAGAGCTCTACAAAGGAACAGGGTAATATATCTTTATCTAGCGCTGGTCCTTAATTACAGTCTAGAGAGTTTTTCGCATTTAACCCCACAGTTTTACATAAGTAATTTTATTTACAATCATACAGTAAAATGTCCTTTTCTTCATTATCAAACTTTTGCGTGCCCCCGGCAAATGAATTGTTCAATCCGACCACTGCTTATGACGTGTCATCGCAGTTGAATTTTAAGTGTGCAGTTTTCACTTATTATGATTCAGAGAAAATTGTATGGGTACCTAATTTTTCTACAGGTATAAATTTTTTATTTTCTTTCTTATTCCAGAATGTTGAAAAACTATCCCAACTCTACGAAAACGTCGAAGATGTAGATTTAACCGTTGGAGGATCCTTGGAAGCTCACGTTCCAGGAACGTTGGCTGGTCCCACTTTCTTGTGCATTCTCACCGAACAGTTCTTCAGAACCAGAGTTGGAGATAGATTCTTCTTTGAAAATGGCGGAGAAAATGGTTTCACTCTTGGTAAGGAAAAAGATAAAACATTTAAAATATACTGAACTAATTATTGTGTGCCAGAAACGATCTCTTTGTTGGACTTGTCTGGTTTGTGAGCCGAGCTAAGACGTTTCCCAAGTAACACAGTAGCTGTAAAGTATATCTTAGCGCAGCAAAACTGATATTTGACTAATTTTTATTTTTAGAACAACTGAACGAAATTCGCAAATCCAGCATATCAAGATTGTTGTGTGACAATAGTCATAACGTCAAGGCGATGCAGCCCAGAGGATTTGAAAGAATTTCTCACACGTAAGTTAACATAAATTTTTCTGGAGAACGCTTTGAGCTAAATACTTCTTTGGGCCAAGCAAAATTCTCGGTAGGAATTGTTTTTGAAAAAACAGGCAAGGGCCCTTAAGGGGTCAAAGGGGGTAGACAATTACTTTTTGTGGAAGCTTGCCTAATGATTGTCGTATGATAAAAATTATTCTTGTAAAACATTTGAATTTTTTATATTTTCAATTCATTGTTTTTTCAGAAGGAAAAGTCTTGAACCTTCAGTGTAAAAACAGCTTTTACATTACGTAAAAGTAACTTTTCAATTTTTATTTTCAGAAATGCTGTGTTGCCATGCCAATCCCTCCCAGTTGTCGACCTATCCCTATGGAAAGACATTAATGGTGGACACGATCAACAACCGTACAGTATTGGAAACGAATACTTTTTCAAAAAATAAAAAAATAAACCCATTTAAATTTATTTATGAGAGAAAACATTATCATACTACATCGTATCATCTGCCATTTTATTATTAGGCCAGGGGTATGGTCAGAAAAAATCGCTAACAATTATTTATATACAACGTTTTATTATCTTAAAAGCTTTAAAAACTCTTAAAATCGACCAAAAAAAATACTGGACGTGGAAATATCTTCGTGTACGTCGGACGTGCCCCTTCCTATAAAATTCACTCATTTGTTTTTTTCAATGTCATTATCTATAGGTAACACATGACCACAAATTTTTTTTGTCGGTTGCAGTGGATCAGAATACTATATTCTATAACTAGTATGGAATAGACAATATTCCGCGCGAGCGAAAAGTTTGTCATACGAGCCGATAGGCGAGTATGATGGTCCCGTGAGCGCGGAATGACTATTCAATACGTGTTGTAGACTATACTTTTTCTTCGACTGCAAATATGAAACACTGTATGGTTTTAAACTGCGGACAAGGTTAAAAACAATGTTTTGTAAAATTTTGTAAATACAACAAAACACATATTTTTAAATAACGCAGTTAATGTTATTTAATAGTTTTATCAAATCGGTACTTAAAAAAGATTTTTATTTAATTTTAGCACATATTTACAAATTATAATGCAAAAATTGAAGGTTATGTCAGATTGTTGTGACATATATCAGGTTTAAATTTTTAACAATAGATGGAGTTTTAACTTTTTGAACTAAATTGATAAAAAAACTGGTCAAATATTAAGAAAAACTAATAAACTTTATGTAATTTTAACGCAAAACTTTAAATTGCATTAAATTATTCAATGTTTCATGGTAAAATAAATATATTTTTGCTAATTTTGTTACAGTTTTCTTTATTTTTATAAACAAGAGATGACACTAAATGTGCTCATTCTAACACTTGATACGGAATATTCATACCGTATTTAGAGCTAGAATGGATTCATTCTGTGTTTGAAAATTGTGTGTATCTGCTTTTATTCTAAAGCAGTCGTGGAAAAAACTATTTCTGATCCACTGCAACCGACAGAAATAGTTGCATGCAACCGACAGAAAATTTTTGTGGTCCTGTGTAATAAACTAAGTTATTATTTGTAATATTACATTAAATCATAGGATGTCCCAGATTTACTAGTTTTAACAATATTATAAATTTTAGTCATATTGATTATATGCCACCCTGTAAATATTATAGTCAGTATTCAATAAATAAATATTTTTTAAAGAAAGTTTACATGCTCCATCCCACCCCCTCTTCAAATTATGTTTCCATTTTTGTGGAATTCAATATAAAAACAAGCCATAAAGATATGAAATGCTACAGTGGTAGTAAATTAAAAAAAAAATAATAATAAACTAATAAAAAAAATTTCAACAATAATCCTTTTGCGAAAAACGAAAAATTAAAAAAAAAACATTTCCACTATGATAACAAGAGTTATCCCCAAGATCTTGCCAACTCTGCCCCCTTATCCTACACCAATGTTAACCATACCCAGTCCGCAGAACCTCGTCAAAATGACGTCATAATCTGGTGACTTTTCTCCAGATATGACGTGACTATATAACGACAATATGACGTGAAAATGACCTCCTAATGTCACAGACCGATGACGTGATATATCTGACGTCATTTTTACGACGTGAATTTCACGTCATAAAATATTTTTTATTTACCCAGAAAACCACTGAATATTATTGTGTAAGTGTATATATTGACCACACTATGATAACAATGTTACATGATCTAATATAGATGTAAACAAAATATAAATTCTACAGAGATATCACTTGGTATGGAAGCAGTAACCAAACTTCTTGACTATTTTAAAATGGCTTTTACTTCTTTTACCTCTTCGCTTAATTTTCGCACTTCTTTATAGATATCCTCTAAACCTAAAATAATAAAAAAAATATTATGTTATAACTGTCTAATTAAATTAATATAGTCTAAAATACCCATAAAAATAGGCCCTAGAACGACAATAAACCATTACAATTACAATAAAAAATAATGTTATAAGTTATTTCAATATTTAGGGTGTCCCCAGTTCGCAACTATCATAGTCATAGTTATTCTAGGTACTTACCCACGAAAATATAAGGAAAATCCTCGGAAAAACCGAAAACAAACAAAAGAAAAACTCAAAACAATCACGTAGAGCTAGCGTCTTGTTCTGACAAGATTCAAGATGGACGTGTACTGAGCGCGCAGCCAAAAATAAGAGCGCGAAATTAAAATTATACATAGTCGAAATTAATTAATTTTGACACATAAGAAAAAAAAAATATGCATACATAAATTGTAGTTTAGGTAGCTACGTAAAATATAAAAAAAAGTGTAAGTACCATATGCGTTTGAGTAAAGGGAGTTACTTAAACAATAAACGATATTTTATTTTTGATGATTTTTTTTACATACCATACCATAATAACTAAAAAAATGCTTTCTGAGTACTACCTACCTATTGCAGACTATACACCACGTTGGTGTTATAGTTTTTTAATAAAAATAATAAAAGTATAATATATTATATAACCAAGAAAAGTCGGCAATATGACGTGATTAAATGACGTCAGAAATTCGTCAATTAACTGACGTCAAAATGTCGTCGATCATTGGTCGACTGACGTCTATTGACCAGTAATCACCAGATTTTGACGTCATTTTGACGTGCCTCTGCGGACTGGGTAGTACATGAGACGCAAACCACAAAAGTTCTGAATTGTTTTGTGAAAGTTTTTTTTTTAATCAGATATTCTGTTTAAAATTTTACAGACAGAACGACTTTTTTTTTAACCACCAATCATTACATTTTCTCAGCGTTATTTTTTTTACTTAGGGCCACTTGCACCAACTTTTGATCTGGGATTATCTCGACTAAACCGAGTTTAAGTTAAAAATGCTGCGTTCCGATTGGTTGACCGTCCATTTAATCCAAGATTAAAGTTAAACCATCGTTGGTGCAAGTGGCCCTTAGCCCACCCGGTATATATTTCCAGTAGTTCAAACGGCGCACAAGTAGACCAAATGTATCAGTGTTCACAGACGTACCACTATAGTGGTACATGTAGCACTATTACATGCTATTGTTATATTTTGTACCACCCAAATTTTTAGCGTACCACTGTAACACTATTGTAACACTATTTACTTTAACGTATACTACTGTATCATTTAAACACTATCATTTCGTCCTCTATACTTTGCTAAAGACACGCAAAACATAACAGTAACCTATTATGGTTTCTAGTAGTATTTTTTTAATAACCGATAGATGTCGCAAATGGGGAAGTATTATGCTTAGGTCTATTCGTTTTTGTTGCACTTTCTTGCACTTTACAGTCGAACAAATTCTTTGTCATGTTTAAAAATTAGGGCACAAATACAGTACTTATTTGGTTGGACGAAAAGTGTACGTGCAAGAAAGTAGGTCTGTTCGTTGGTGTTGCACCCCAGCAAACCACCGTACGATAATCGGCATAAATAATTATTGGCCCATTGCTGGCTTGCCGATTATCGGCTAGCCTGTAAAGGACCGATCTGTGGTCGACGATACAACGCCAATTTAAAATATGATCTTGCGTAGAAGGACAAGAAGTCAAGACGCATGCGCAAGTTTTGCGCGGGTTGTGTTCTTAGGGCCGTTTGAGTTGAAGCTTGGAGCGCTCGGAGCATAGTTCTATCTCTTTTAAAACAAGTAGTTAGAAAGAGATAGAACTATGCTCCGAGAGCTTCAACTCAAACTGGCCTCTTGTGTTGTGATTTTGCTGCGTCAGTGATAAAGTTCATTAATGAAAATTTTCTGTGGCATGTGTTTATTTACAATTCTTAATAATGATTTTTGAAGATAAAAAGTAAGTAATTACATTTTTTTTATTAAATACTAAATTAACAATTAATTCACTTGCATTTAAGTCGCATTTAAGATCCCAGGGCGGGAAAGCCGGCTAGCCATTACCGGCCCGTTATCGGCTTGCCATTACCGGCCCGTTATCGGCTTGCCATTACCGGCCAGTTATCGGCTTGTACGACACTTCCATTACCGGGCCGGTAATGGCATGTCGTCAACGGACCGATGACTCTTTATCGGCTTACGGCAAAAGCCCATTGCTGGTGTGTTTGCTGGGTAGTAGTATGTGCATGAGTTTGTTTTGGTTTTTTCTTGGTTTGGATTTTTTTTTAATGAGGGAGCCTTAGTTTACGTTAACGTTGGTTTGGCGTCTGTTTGGTATTTTTTTTGTAAAAAAATGTTTTTTATTTAAAATAACACACTAAAAAACGGTCAGCGCATACGCAGTATATCAAAAAGCGGCATAAAAAGCGGCATAAAGAGCTGCACAAACCTAGTGTTACACTTTGTGTACCACTTCTGTAAATATTTGTAGCACCCTTGTAGCACTATTTCATAGATGGCGTACAACTTTGGTAAATTTTAATCTTAGAACACTGCGCACAAGTAGACCAAATGTATAGAAGTATTGAGGTTATGTTATGTTAGTGGACGTTCTGTGGTTATGAGTATCAGAAGTTTAAAATTTTCACGTGTGGCATTTTAAAATGTATAATGGAAGGAAAAAACAGAAATAATTCCGATATATTAGCTCATATAATCCCTAGTGATGAGTTAGATTTAAAAATTCAAGCAGTGGAATGTCCTGAATATCTGTGTGTCCTCTTAGATTTGAAATATCAACAAATTATCTTAAACAACGTACCTAAAATTGACATTTGCCTAACAAAATATTATGAAAATGCTGCATTGGATTGTGAGGTTATATGCAAGATCATTAAAAAAGCATTATTGGTTGTTTCTAACCCAAACGATCAAGTATTAAAACTTCTACGTTTAATTAATTTTACCAATGATAATTTGTATCAAGACAGCCTGACATGTTGTCTTAAAATTCTAAATCAAATATTAACTTACTGTTCTAATAACAAAATATTGTTTATCGAAAATGTAAGTTTAAATGATATGTGTATATTAATTGAGAGAACGTATGATGAAAATTTAACTGCAAATAAAGTTTATTTAAATACATACATAATACCAAAATATATTAACATCTTATCAGATGATATGGTACACTACATATTGTCCAATAGCTTTAATTTGTGTAAAGATAAACTAAATTTAGATTTGTTATGTGTAATTTTTAAACATTTAAAACCAACAATATTTTTAAAACTACAAAATTCAATTTTTTATGATAATAATTATTGGTCATTTTTAGAAGAATGTATTTCTTTTGACGTTTTGCAAAAACAATCAATTTTTTTGTTAACAAAAAGCGTGTTTTCATTATATGAAGAAAATCATTTAAATTTGCCTGATGAAGTTCAGACCATTGGTTCTGAAAACCCTTTGAAAATTTGGCAAAATTTTTTCTTCTTGCTTGATGTCTCCCAAGAAAAACAGTTACATTTGTTAGAGCCGTCTTTAAAACTAATAGAGCAAATAAAAAATTTAAATTCTATGTGGTACATATGTATTTGCAAAATATTTCTGAGGCATATGCAGATATCTATTGTACATAAAGTTTGTATGATAATTTTGAAGTTTATAAGTAAAAATGTACTGTGTTCCGACACAAAAAATAGCAACTTTAAAATATTAATAAAAAGTGTTTTAAATGCAATAAATAAGAATGAGTATTCAGAAGAATCAAATATTGTATTTAAAGAACTTAGCTGTGTTTGCACAAAAATTGGTGCAAACCAAATTTCAATATTGCTTCAAGAATCAAGTAATATTTCATGGAACCCTATTGCTATGTGGTGTTTATGTAAAGCCATTTTTTATAATAATAATGGTAATTTTTATTTGCATTCTAATGAATTAGACACTTTGTGTAAAAAAATATTAAGTTTACCACACGAAAAAATTCGAAATGGTTGTTTTGTATTATTGTATAAGTGTTTTATCACATCTTATGTAGCAAAGGAATATCCAGTTCATGATTTGATAAAAATAACAAAAATATTTAAGGATCGTGATTTAGTTTATTTTACTTCTACAATTATTTCAAGAAGTGATGTTTTAAATGAACTTAAAAACACAAGCATTGATACAGACTTTTTTAAATTAATTTTAGATTATATCTATACATTAGAGAAACGTGATATAGATGATAATATAATAAATATTATAAAAATTATTTCAAGTCAATTTATTAAATATACCGATGAATTAAAAGTAAACATTTTATATTTTTTGCAAAATTTTCTTGAATACTTTGATATAGAGATGTTAAAAAATGAAGTAATTCTCTATAATAAAACAGTGGATATAGATTCATATATATTGGTAATAAGCAAAGTCTATGAATACAACTTTATAGAATCTTATTGTTTAAAATTATGTGATAATTTTGATGGTACTAATTTTGAGAAATTAGATTCTTTTGATATTATTTTAGCATTTAAAATGGTTAGTTTTATTTATTATAGAGATGTACAAAATTTTATTGATTTTTGTGAAAATGAATTTCTAGAAAGTACGAAAAAAACCGACGAAAATGTAATTCTTGCTTTCATGGAATTCTACTTTTTGCAAAAACCCAATAAAAAAACTATTAGTTTTATAAAAAAAATGTTTGTCACTCAAAGTGAAATTGTTATAGAAAAAATTTTTCAACACCTAATTATTATACAAGAACATTTAGATCACACATTTTTAATAAATTGTTTAAATTTAATACAACAATTAAAAAAAGGCATACATTTTGATTCCATTGTAACAAATTTTGTAAAAATTATTTATAATAAATTGAAAAACTGCGAGGAAAAATCTGACTATGAAAAAATTAATGATGATGTATTAGTTCCTTTCATTGAATTTGCCAATTCTAATGAATCTGTATATAACATATTGGGGCAGAACATAACAGAATGTATTTTAAGACATAAAACCATACAACAAATTTTAGTGCATGCAACTCTTTCTGAAATTATGGTTACAAAAGAAGAGAGGTAAGATTATTTGATATGTTCAGGTAAATTTAATTTAAAATTACCCACCTCAAGCTTTGAGATAGCTATCTGAGGCTCAAGGGTCCATAAAATACGTCTGTCGGTCTGTCTGTCTGTATCCACGATAACTTAAGAACGGTTTGAGCTAGCGACTTGAAATTTGGTATATAGATGTATTTTTATATTATCTTGGACAAGTTCGTATGTAAGCAAATTCGGGTAAAGGGGGGGTTACATTTTTGTTTTGGTCGTAATTTTTTTTATTATTTAAAGAGAAAAATTTAAAAACCACATAAAACGTTAAATAAAACTACACAAAAAATGTTATTATCATTTTTTTTTCCAGCGCCCCCCAAAATGTAAAAAATTGTTTCTAGACGGACTCGTTATAGACATAACTTTCTTATTATTCACAATAAAAGAAAAATTTAAAAACCACCTAAAATGTAAAATAAAATTACACAAAAAATGTTATTATAATTTTTTTCATTCATTTAAATATTAGAAAATGGACATAACTTTTTTTATGAGAAAGTATTCTCGCTCATTCGAGACGGATGGTTTTTTAATGTCCGTCCGTCCGACTGATGTCACGTTTTTTGTGGACACGATAACTCATGAACGAATAATCCGATCGACTTGAAATTTTCAGGAAAAATCAAGTTCTATGAGGGGAAGAACACTATTGTTTTTCGAAGTAATCTTCCAAAAATTAAAAAGTTATAGGGGGTTAAACTTAAAAAAAAATTAAAAAAATATAATTTTCATTTTTTTTCAACATTTTTTCATTTTTCGCAATAAGAAAATTAAAAAAATGTAAAATTTTAAAAAATGTATTTTTCGAAAATTTTTGTTTGAATTTAATTTTTCGTTTAAAAAAAAAGATCTTTAAAAAAGTATTTTTTTTTTTATTTTTTTTTTTAGTAATTGGGAAAATGGAATATAATGCGTTATAAATGCATTATATCGTCATCTAAAGGCTCTAACGGTCTAACTCCAAAACGTCATATTTTTCAGGAGACCTAAAAAACGATTTAAAACTTAATTATAGCAATTTAGAACTTTAAAACTAGATGGTTCACAGGTAAAAATGTTTGAAATGTGTTAGGGCCACTTGCACCAATGCTGGTTTAACTTTAAACTTGGATTAAATTGACGGCTGACCAACCAGAACGCAGCATTTTTAACTTAAACTCGGTTTAGCTGAGATAATCCCGTACCAAAATTTGGTGCAAGTGGCCCTTAATGTATTAAAAACTTTTCATTGTTATCTATTTTATATAAATTATTTGAAAATTAAATTTTAACCACAGAATCTAAATTCACTAATGGTCTAACTCCAAGGGAAGATAAAGGAGGATACCTATCGTATTATATCGCGTAATATTATTACAAAAAAATTATATTTTTATATTTAATATATAATATTACTACTAGGTAGGCATAATATATATACATTATTAATGGCAATAATTATAATTATCATCAAACAGTAAATTAACAAATATTTGAAACGGGATCCCCTGTTGTCGAGAAATAGTTTGACATTAGTGACAGTTCTCATTTAATTGTTTTCTCACAATCATATGATGAAGTTAGACACTTAAAATATTTACATTTTTGCATTTTTTGAGGCTGATATTGGTTTAATGCAACTTTTTTTTTTTTGAAGTATGTTGGTAATCAGATAATGAAGCAAATTTGATAAAAATCTCACTTTTGAAAATTTTGGAGTTAGACAACTAGAGCCTTTAGTGGACGATATATCTTTACGGCATGTTTTTTTTTCAAGCACAGATTTACATTAAATAAATAAATTTTATGGATTTTGCATGACACCGTCACATTTGATTAAAAAAATCGTGCCTTGTGGAAAAAAAATTTATTATTATTGTTATTAATTTTTTTTTCAATTTTCACTACATGAGGGCCCGGGCCCTTACGAACATTAGGGTGTTTTACAAGACATCCCTTAATGAGGGATGTTTTGTAAAACACCCTAATGTTCAGTGAAGGAAATTGTACATTTATTTTTATAATTTTAGAACAGAATTCCACGTTATTCAGGATATAGAGAAAATGTTTCCTCCATTAATAGAGTAAGTACATTTTTATGCTGAAATATTAGATTCATAACATTATGTGCAAAAAAACTTTTCCTAAAATACCTGTAGTGTCACTAAAAAACTTTAGTAGAGAATGTTACATGAAATAATTTTTATCCAATACATACAGATAATAAGACAATTACCAGCTTTATTTTAAATAGATAAACTCAATAATAACCCCCGCGTGGCTTTTACTTTATTGAGTGGATAATTATTTCTTTTACCCACTCAACTGTCACTTGTCAAATTATTTTCTTGTAAATGTCATTAAAATTTTTAATAAAAATATGAATTCCTAAGCTATTTATTGGTTAATTTTCTCATGGGCAATATCTTACTTTACCCACTAGTACCATAAATAACTATTAACTTATTCACTTTTCCACTAAACCTTATTATTACTAAATATTAGTAATTCAAATGTTATGTAACAAGACATATTATTATTAAGAACATAATAGGTTTGTTTTGGTTCTGAAAAATCTCAGTTCTGAACTGATTCGGAACCGGCGCAGTTGCAACTGCGCAATGCTCAGTCGCAACTGCGCCCGTTCCGAACCAGTTCAGAACTGCGATTTTTAAGAACCAAAACAAACCTAATAATAAATATTTAAATATAATTATAGTCAAGACTTTATTTTAGAAACGAGAGTAGGGAAGGTAGAAAGCTTGATTTTCTCCACCTTCTTATCCATACCAATAATATAAATAAAATAGCATCCTTGTATATGGAGGTATATCAAAAGTATAGTAAAAAACGATATTTTCCAAATTCTTTGGTAAGTATTAGTATATTAAAGTACTAGTTTCATAACATACGTTTACAACATGTTTAAAATTCTAAGAACAAATGATATTTTGATATATTTTATAGTCATCTCTTCTCTTTTTTACTGCAATTAACCAAGCCACAATTTTAACATGGTAAAAATAACCTAAACACAAAATTTTGTAGAAAATTCAACTTTAAAGCGACACTAACATTTGCACGGAAAACGTCAAGCGATAGGCCAGGTCTGTTGCCAACCCAAAAGAACAAAAAGTACAGTCCTCTTATGGGCCTATAAGAACACGCAAAATGCGTGTGATTATGAGCTTATAAGAGTCGCAAAATAGAAAATTTAGTATATTACGCAACGAGTTCGCGAACCTAGTTTTTAGTTTAAGTACATTGAAAAAGGTAAGCGACAAGTTGTGTACGCTATTTTTCCTACGACCATGCCTTTTTTATTAAGAAAATCATAAAAATTTAGCAAAAAAAACATTGACGTTTTAAAACTTTCGAAATTTCAGTTTGACTTTTCTCTAAAATGCACACTGCAGTGTGCCAGTACCTGTGCACTGGTACCATACCGCTAATTTTAAAGGGCATAGTTAGGGACACTAGATCTAGGCATAATATGGCATATTATGTAGAATTGCGGAAAATAGTAGTACACGGAGAAGGCCTCCCAGAACTTTCATCTTCTAAAAAAAATTTTAAACTTTTAAATATGGCCACCGCCGAAGTGCAAAATTCTGAAAGGCCATGCTTTTGTTCAAGATATTTTTTAGAAGTATGTTTTCAAGAGGGGGTGACCTTAGGGACACTACCCAGGTAGCGTGTGATGTTATGTTACTAGAATTTAACATCACATTATAGTAATTTTTTTGATGTTAATGTGTACACGTTACTGTAATGTGAAAAAGTTGATGTTAAATTGAACACGTTAATGCGATGTGAAAAAACTGATGTTAAATCTATGTGAAATTTGTGATATTAAATGATGTCCCCAAATGAACTACAACTTACCAACGCGGACATTCTCGATTCCCATTGGTTGTTTTCATCACATGTTCATATTGCCACGCGAGTTTTGGTTTTTACAAAGTAATATTTTCTATTGGTGTGAAAAACAGACATACTGAGATTTGTGGTGTGAAATCAAAGAAATAATAGTCTTTGTGTGAAATGGATCAACTAGGTGTAAGTATTAACAAATTATATTTATAATTAGCTAGGTATAAGTGGTCGAAATAACTGTTTTGACAAAACTAACCTAATATTTGTTGTATTATTTTTTTTTATTGCATATTTATTACGAAATGTATTGTTTTTCTCAAGCTTAATAATTAATTATTATTAGTTATTGGATATACCTACTTAAATAATAATAAGAATATTATTGATGTTATCACAAACACGTTATTTTTGTGACATCCCATTGATGTTATCACAAACACGTTATTTTTGTGACATCCCATTGATGTTATCACAAACACGTTATTTTTGGGACATCACACTGTGATGTTAATGAAGTAGGACTTAGGACATCCATGCGATGTCACATCAATGTTAATGCCACAAGTATTGTAACATCACAAGTCACATATTAACATGGTTCTAACATGAATGTGATGTTATTTTGCTACCTGGGTAGATCTAGGCGACCTTCTTTTGCCCGGGCCCGCACGTACTGGTCCATATAGCACCGATCGTCCAATGGACATCCATTTTAGATCCCTTTTAAGTACATTGGTCCACGGACTAATAATGGATGTACTGTGTACGTCCATATAATTACATCATTTGTACGACTATTAGTGGAAGTCCATTCAGTGTCCATTTTACGCCCATAATTTCAGCTCTCTTTTTATATAAAATTTTTCACAGTCGCAAAAACCAGTTAGGTAAGCGAAAAAGCAAATCCTATGGATGCTGGATGGATGGTTTAAACGGTAACCTTGTGGATGTCCATAGAGAAAAAATGGGCATCCTATGGACATACAGCCGTCCATGAACATACGTCCATTGGACGTCCATAGTATCACTTTGTGCTATCTGGGATGTCGCATGAGTGAGATAATTTTTGATTTTTTCTTATTGTTAAGAAAGATTATACAGGGTGTATTTGAAATAGCGTCGGAAATTTTAACAGGTGATTCTACATGATAAAATATGACAAAAAGTTCCTATAAACATATGTCTAAAAATGCGTCATAAGGGAGCTACGCCCCTTTGAAATTAGCTAAAAAAATCGGTTTTTATTTAATAACTCAGGAACCCTTTGAGATATGTTAACGAGGTTTTGCACGTGAATTAATCCTGATAAGGCCCATCTTTGTATGTCATTTTCACGTACTTATTTAAACCAGGGGTGTGCGAAACGGGGGGGACTTATCAGTTTTTTGTCCCAAACTTTTTTCTGTGTAACTTTTTTGCAATTTTATTTTTGAAATATGATTCCTCAGGGCAAAATACATAAAAAAGGTACTCTTGTTGTAATACAGTAGGATTAACCGTTTTTGAGAAAAGTTCATTTGAAGGTGAAATTTCAGGGTTCGAGGACGAAAAATTAAATACTAAAATGTCGAAAACCAAAATTTTAATGATGCAATGTTATTCTACATCAAAAACTAAGAAAAAAAGTTTCCATACATGTAGGTCGAAAAAACGCTTTTAAAGCTACCATAGCCCTTTAAAAATGGTGCATATTTAGGAGACCATAGCTCCATTAGGATTGATTTTTGGAAGTACCTGTATATGAGGTTTTTTTCTTAGTTTTTAATGTACATTCGCCCTGCATCATTAAAATTTTGGTTTTCAACATTTTAGTATTTAATTTATCGTCCTCGAACCGTGGAATTTCACCTTCAAATGATTTTTTCTCGAAAACGGCTAATCCTAAAGTATTACAACAAGAGTACCTTTTTTATGTATTTTGACCTGAGGAATCATATTTCAAAAATAAAATTGCAAAAAAGTTACACAGAAAAAAGTTAGGGACAAAAAACTGATAAGCCCCCCCCGTTTCGCACACCCATGGTTGAAATAAGTACATGAAAATAACACATAAAAACGGGCCTTGGTAGGATTATTTGACGTGCAAAACCTCGTTGATATATCTCAAAGGGTTCCCGAGTTATTAAATAAAAACCGATTTTTTAGCCACTTTCAAAGGGGCGTAGCTCCCTTATGACGCATTTTTAGACATATGTTTATAGGAACTTTTTGTCATATTTTATGATGTAGAATCATCTGTTAAAATTTCCGACGCTATTTCAAATACACCGTGTATAAAAAAAACGAAATTAACTTTTTTACGTAATTGTTTAAATATTTTAATTTCAGATTCACTTAAAGAAATTAAGAATTATACAATATTTACTGGTCACATATAGAAATTTACCATTGGACAAACAATTAGAGTTAATAGATTTAATAGAAACAAGTTTTTCTGAAGAAATTCATCAGCCTTGTATAAAGCAATTGATGCAATGGTTGCTGATATTACTGCTGCAAACAGACGTTGAATATATCGAAAAAATAAAAAAGAGAATAGATGATACTAGCAAAACTACGCCATCCACCATAGTCGCATACATTCCAGTTTTGTACCATTTAACCAAAGAAAAAGGTGAACCGTTTTACGATAAAACCATACAAGTACTATTGAACTACTGCATGGGAGCACATTTCAAATTAAGAGTTTATTCACAATATACCATATACAAACTTTACTTAGAAGCTCAAAATTTGGGCTACGAAAGCATAAAACAAAAATATGATTTTTTATTTGAGTCTATACGTTCCGTCTTAGATACAAGTATGAATGCACTATTTGAAACGTTAAAAACGGATAAAATATTTTTCGAAAATTTTGATTCTCGTAAAGATTATTCTATCCAAACAATTTTTCTGTTGATACCAAAACTTAACAACGTCACTCCCACCGAGTGGGAAATTTACGAGAATCTGATTACACCAAGTTCATACCAACTGTCAGATTCAGGATTTTATGTTTCTGATGAATGTATGAAAATTTTTAAAAATAGGGACGATGGCTTTCAAGATGAAGTATTAAAATGGTTAGAGGAGAATCGCCTCAAGAAGTTACATTCGGAAAATAAAGACATTGGAGACAATATACAGAGAAAAATTACACCATGGAAAGCTTTAATGGAAGAGGATGAGCGAAATTTGGGAGATTTAATTTTAGTTGCATCACTTTTGGAAAAATCGGCTAATTTAGGTAATTTTGGTCGGCTCGAGGTTTTTTAGAACTTGATTTTTCATAAAAATTTCAAGTCGATGGGATTATTCGTTTTTGAATTACACAGGCCCACAAAATAAAAAAAGTGGTCTGTGCTGGGGTTGAGACCTAACTATTCTTATGTATTTTGGGATGCTGAATCTCATAAAAAAAGGCACTTCGTGGGTTTATTTTGTTTCTACACTGAAAAAACTGTCTGGACCCACAAAAAAAGTGGTCTGTGCTGTGGTTAAGACCCACGGATTCTTATGTATTTTGGGATGCTGAACACGAATCTGCCATAAAAAAGGCACTTCATGGGCTTATTTTGTATCTACTCTGAAAAAACTGTTTAAGCCCACAAAAAAAAAGTGGTCTGTGCTGGGGTTGAGATCCACTTATTCTTATGTATTTTGGGATTCTGAACACGAATCTGTCATAAAAAAGGCACTTCATCGGCTCATTTTTTTTTGTACACTGAAAAAACAGCATGGGCCCACAAAAAAAATAGTCGTCTGTGCCGGGGTTGAGACCCACCTATTCTTATGTATTTTGGGATGCTGAACACAAATCTGTCATAAAAAAGGCACTTCATAGGCTCATTTTTTTTCTACACTGGAAAAACTGTCTGGGGCCGCAAAAAAAAGAGTTGTATGTGCTGGGGTTTAGACCCACCTATTCTTATGTATTTTGAGATGGTGAACAAGAATCTGTCATAAAAAATGCACTGCAATGGCTCATTTTTTTGTTACACTGAAATAATATGAAATTTTTACCATTTTAGACAGTTTTTTCAGTGTAGCAAAGAAATGAGCCCATGAAGTGCATTTTTTATGACAGATTTGTGTTCAGCATCCCAAAATACATAAGAGTAGGTGGGTCTCAACCCCAGCACAGACCACTTTTCTTATTTTGTGGGCCTGTGTTATTGTGCCTACCAAAAACGCGACATCGGACAGACGGACTTTTTCGAAGTTTCTTATTTTTTCATGAAACACATTTGTATCCAAGATTTTTTGCGTCTAGGGCGTTTTTTGGCGAATTTGGAAAATTCGAAACTACCGTATAATACCATTCTAGCGCTTGCGCTGTTCATAGTATAATAATGGTCTACATAATTTTATATTTTGTCGATTTTATCGGAAACGGTTAATCTGAGCGAAAAAATTTAAGAGATGACCTTTGTGTAGTTTTAATTGCTATATCATAAAATTTTATCAGATATAAAAAACAGTGGCGTACAACATTTTTTTAACACTGTACCTATGTTTATACAAACCCTGCTGAAAATGACGGGTCTGGGCGGGTATAAATGGTGCATAAACCGGACTTGAGCGGATGAAATTCACCCGCTCAAGTCCGGTCTATGCAACATTTATACCCGCGCAGACCCGTCATTTTCAATAGGGAACATTAAAATTGGGTACGGAATAACACCCTGAAATTTGGCCACATACTTAATTAACACCCTGTATAATGTAAATATTTTTTTTTAGGTGGACTATCAAGAACATGTGAAGTATTTGGTGTACATAAAATGGTATTGAGTAACGCAAAGGTTATCAACGACAAAGAGTTTAAAAGTTTAAGCATGTCCTCCGAAAACTGGGAAAAAATGGTTGAAGTTAAAATAGACGATATCGAGGATTTTATTATAGATATGAAGAAAAAAGGATATACTGTTGTGGGAGCTGAACAAACTGGCGAAAGTGTTAAACTAAATGATTACAAATTTCAACGAAAGACTGTTTTGTTACTAGGGTATGTATAGTGACATTAAAGTTATGTGGACTGAGGGCTAGTTTTTTATTGCACATATCCTAAGCAAAACATTATTCAACTTTAATTTTTACACTTCCTCTTATTTTTTCTTCTCCTTTTAATTGGATGCATCCACTGACTGTCTTCTTATCACAGTGGTGATAAGATAACAATATTATCTTTCCTTCATTTATTAAACAATATTTAAAGTAAGAATAATTTTAACTAAATAAATTTCGAGATAAAGATACAGAGACAGCGACAGAGAGAAAGAAAGATAAAAGAGAGAGAGAGAGAATTCCTATTTACTATTATATAATTTGTTTCAGAAACGAAAAATCGGGAATACCGGCAAACCTAATACCTATTTTGGACAAATGCGTCGAAATTCCCCAATTTGGTTTGGTACGATCATTGAATGTCCATGTGGCTGGCGCCACTTTCATTTGGGAATACACAAAACAACATTTAGTTTAAGTTTTTAAAATGCGTAATTGTTTTGTCAACAATCAACTACATATTAAAATCTGATAGGTTTGTCTCTTTTTATTATAAAAACACAAGACTGAGAATTAGTGCATTTTAAAAACGAGCAATAGTTATTTATGGTACTAGTGGGTAAAGTAAGATATTGCCCATGAGAAAATTAACCTGCGAGGCGTCAGCCAAGCAGGTTAATTTTCGAGAGGGCAATATTGGTTTACCCATGAGTGCCATACAAGGTTTTATCCAATAAATAGCTTAGGAATTCATATTTTTATTAAAAATTTTAATGACATTTACAAGAAAATAATTTGACAAGTGACAGTTGAGTGGGTAAAATAAATAGTTATCCACTCAATAAAGTAAAAGCCACGCGGGGGTTATTATTAAGTTTATCTATTTAAAATAAAGCTGGCAATTGTCTTATTATCTGTATGTATTGGATAAAAACACTTAACTCACTAGTACTGTATTGTAACTATGTTTATCTACGTTCTATTTAGTATTAAGTACAAATTTGGGTTTATTAATGTCCAAATTACAACACTATGGTCTGTTTCATCAAGCAAGAGAGTAAATTAAAAATAGCACAGAAAATATTTTTACAACAGGTTTGAATAGTATATATGTGTATAGAATATACTTATGTTTTATAAAATAAACTACGCAGTATATTCGCACATCCAACATTCGAATCTGTTTTGAAAATCTTCACTGTGCGATTTTTAATTTACTTGCTTAAAAAAACAGACCATAGTTCTTTTTGAAGATATTATGTAACCCTGTTGCTTTCGTTTTTTCTCTCCGACAGTACTTTTTTCTATTGCACGTGTGCATAAAATAGTATATAAAATTCTTTGCGACTGGCTTTTACTGCACTCGAATAATTTTTTCACTCCGCTGACGCACTAAAAGCTTAAGTCGCTAACAAATTTTATAATATACTATCTTGTCAATCTAGAAAAACAATTTTTTAAATCATATACCTGCTTTTTATGTTGATTTTAATATATCATATTTTTTTTAGTTGATCTTAATATATTATTAAGTTTTTTGTTGTTGTTATTTTTAGGTTAATTTAATTATATTTTTACTTTTTATAAATTATATTAAAATGCATTATATTTATACTTTGTAAATTGCTTTTTTATTACAGAAGACTATTTTTTAACAACTACACTTTTTAGTAATCTTATTGGCTAGCGTAAAACTAATTAATAAATTATTATCATAAATATATATTCTTAAAATTTAATAGTAAGACACCATCGTATTTTTTTATTGTTAACCTTCACTTATGATTATAACACGGAATATGTAGGACAATTATGCCATAAGAGTTCTGCATTTATACCAAGCTACAAGTGTGCTCAAACAAATGTTTTCTACTAGCTTTTGGATCTTAACATTTAAAAAGAAGACTTTTTTAATATGCGGCTATCGTCAAAGGACCATCAGAAGGGACAAAAAGGCAAAAACTTACTTTATTCAGATTAAAATATAATTAAATACAATATTTCCATCTATAGTTCAGGTACTTGACGGCACTTACTTGCGTACTTTTTAATGATAGGGGAAGTCGGGGTTAACTGGGCCGCTTTTTTTCAGTTTTTGAAAAACCTGTAAACAATTTTCAAATATTTTCTATAGCAAAAGGAAGATTAATACTGTAGTTAGAACATATTAATACTTCAGATAAATATCATTTATATAAAAAAAGTTATTAACGATAAACCAGTTAACCCCGCTGGACCAGTTAACCCCATAGGGCAGGGTTAACTGGACCACTACTCAGGGTTAACTGGTCCACTAACAAAAATGTATTGTATTGTAATTATTGTGAATAAAAACGATTTGAAATCAAATAAAATTTAATTTTAACATAAAAATAGACAACATAATATGTTAAATATTGGACATATCTGAGGGTAAACTGGTCCGGGGTTAACTGGACATGGCCCAGTTAACCCCAAACTAATTAATATTGACATAAGTGGTCCAGTTAGCCCCGAACCAGTTAACCCTGAGTGACACCACTGAATAAAATCATAAAATTTTATTACTCAATAAGATATTAGAAGGCGGAAATTATGCAGAATAATTAATAAAATACTAGTATATTAGGTAAAATATTAGTCTAGATCCTCCTATTAATAAAAAAGTATTAATTAAAAAATAAAAGTTAAGGTAAATACCCACTTTTCATCGAAAAAAAAATAACTTTCTTTACTACAACTTACACGTGGACAACACGGTCCGTCATAATACTTTAAACAATACTACTAACCAAATATCACTAGAATTTTCCCTAAGGCGCCAATACTAATAAAAAAAGTTGATAAAATCCAGGTGGACCAGTTAACCCTGTAGCCCAGTTAACCCTGACTTCCCCTATACAAGGGTTGTTAAAAATATTAAATATCTTATTCTTTAAATATGGGTTTATGTTGCAAAAATATTAAATTTGGTTTAAAAAATAAGTTTACTGTAAGGGAAAATAAATGAATTTTCTAAATTTTGCATTTGCAGTTAAAGTTATGTTTAAAATTTAGATACCTATAAGTATAATTGTAGCTCAAAAACAAAAGCTAGTGTAAATCTTTTGTTTAGGCAAGCTTGTAGCTTGTTAGGTCTGTATTCACTGATTTAAAATTTATTTTGATAGCTTTACTTATAACGCGACAAATCGTGTGATTTGTCTTAGATGAATCACATTGTATATATTTCTAGTGTGACCTTGCAATGTCGGAGAAAAAATGTAAAATATCTTCCATTGTAAATTCCAGTGACAGCATTGAACCGGGATAGCACTGCTGGATCAAATCTTCCAGCATTTTGTACTGTCTGATGAATTCTTCTTGCATAGCTCTCCAGACCACTTGCAGCAAGTTGCTTTCTTCCGATAAGTGTTTTTCGACTTTTTTGTAGAGCGATTCCAAACCTTTTTTCACCTGAAATGACGGTATACCATACAGGGTTATTCTTTTAAATGGCACACCCGTAACTTTTAAACGGGATGAGATAAAATCAAATAAATTCGTTTGAATCGATTATTACATCGGCACTTAGTGCTACTAAGTGTGCCGATGTATTGAAAATTTCAATTTGAAATCTTCGCCGAAAAGTCAAAATCTTTGACCACGTTTTTTTTACATTTCTCGACGTTTTAGACCATTCTGAGTCGAAATCAGTAAAAAAAAATTTGCGTCCGTCGTCTGTCTGTCTGTCTGGGTGCAAACTCTCTAACTCCATTTCTGCATGAGATATCGACTTGCGGTTTGGATATTGCATATTATTTCTTATCGTATTCCGAAGAGCTGATTAGATTTTGGGGGTAAACGATTGGGGGTAAGGGGGTAAAAATAGGGTAAAACTCCTATTTTTAGCGTTTTTTGTTTATTATTAAGGCAATTATTATTGTATTTGGTTAATTTAGCACTTATATAAAAGATAATTTTAAATTGGTCAAAAAATGTTATAAACAACGTTTTCCTAAAACGCATTGATTTCGAGATATTGGCGTTTAAAGCGGTAAAAGGTTTTTTTAGCATATCTCACATATTTATAACCCGATTTCAAAAAATTATATTTTAAATAAAAGCTCTTTTTAAGCCCTATAAAAAATGTTATATACAGTTTTTTGCTAGAGTATAATGTTTTAAAGATACAGAATTTAAAATCAAACAAAACACATAGTTTGAAATTTGCAAACTAGATGGCTCTAGTGTATAATAGTGCCGATGTTTTGACAGGGTGCTTGCAACGAACGAAAACTGGAGAGGAAGGTTTACTTTTTCAACAGTATTTTTGGTCTTGTAACATTAACTAATATTTTGTTTGATTAATTAACGGGTGTAGCGAGGTTTACCCATCCGTAAAAAAAATAACTTACTGTACTTCCAGGATATTGGCTGATAACTTTTCTCAATTCTTGTTTACTAAATGCCATCTGATAACTTACTTCAGACGCTTTTACACCACTAGCTACCCTTGATTGCACTCCTTCAAAAAAGGTCTAAAACACAAAATAAAAAAGTTAGTATGTTTGCAGAATATTGGAATGGTATATTCTATAATAAATGTGGAATAGACAATACATGTAACTTTTTGGAGATGATTCTACATCAAAAAATATGAAAAACCACTATAGGAACATAGGTCCAGAAACGAACCGTAAGGGAGTTACGACCCTTTAAAATTTTAATAAAAATAAAGTTTTTAATTAATAACTCTGGTTCCCTTTGAGATAGAGCGACGAGGTTTTGCACGTAAACTAACCTTAATAAGGCCCATCTTTGTATGTTATTTTCATGTACTTATTTTAACCAGGGGCGTGCGAAACAGGGGGCCCTACCAGTTTTTTACCAAAAACTTTTCTCTGTGTATTTTTTTTGTAATTTTATTATTGGAATATGATTTCTCAGATCAAAATACATAAAAAAGGTACTCTTTTTGTAACACTGTAAGACTAATCGTTTTCGAGAAAAATTAATTTGAAAGTGAAATTTCACGGTTTGTGGACGAAACATTAAATACTAAAATAAAAGGCCATGTTTATAGGATGGAAGATACGCGTCTCCCCAAACAGCTGCTTTACTCTGAACTACTTCATGGGGACAGTATAAGTGGGGGACAGATTTTGCGGTACAAAGACTGCATAAAGCGTCATATGAAGAGATGCAATATATGTCCCAACACGTGGGAAGACCAGGCTGCCGTTCGAACCCAATGGCGGCAAACAATATATAGGGAAATCTCCAATTTTGAAAGTAGGCGTCTTGAACAATTAGATTATGATAGAGATATGGTAAAACAAAGGACAAGGAATGTAGTCATTTATGTCTTTAACGAAAATGGAGAAATTGTATGCCCAACGTGCAATAGAGCCTTTCAAACAAAACTAGGCTATAGTAGCCATGAAAGAGCTCATAACAGAGCTTTAAACAGATAGTCACTTTAGTTAGTTTAGATTTTTTAGATTTATTATTATTTTATTTATTTAATTTTTGTTTTTGTTTGTTTATATTTTTTTGTATATTTTAATTGTTATTTTATAAGCTATAGCTTATTTAATTACTTGTTAGTTACATTGATCGCTGTTGCCGTATCGGCAAGGATTACATATACTAAAATACCGAAAACCAAATTTTTTTATTTTACTTACATTTAATTTTTCTAGAGGACGTCCAAAATAATGAGTAACATACGCTTGTAATGCATCATTATATTTTTGTTTTGCTTCTTTTCTTTGGGCATCGAGTACGGCTATTTTTAACTGGGACAATAATGAATACAAATGATGGTAATTTTCTAAAAATAAATAGTATGCCTGTTAATATGCATTAAAAAAATAACAAGCGCCTAAATGCAGCTCTCTGTGCAGGAGTTTGTTTTGTTTTTTTCTTGGTTTGGTCTTTTTTTTAATGAGGGGGGCTTGGTTTTCGTTAACGTTGGTTTGGAGTCTGTTTGGTGTTTTTTTGTTGTAAAAAAGTGTTTTTTTATTTAAAATAACATATTGAAAAAAAGTCAGCGCATGCGCGTGCGCATGCGCAGTTTATCAAAACGCTGCATAAAGAGCTGCACATAGGCGCTCCTAAAAAATATACTGCACAGAAAAAAAGGCTTTCCCATTTTTCCATATTTCCGTCATCAAGTTTGAAATCTCAGATTTTTAAAACAAAGAAAAAACATTGTCCAGTAGCTTTCCCATTTACCATAGGGACACTAGATCTAGGTCTTAAGTTAGGCGACAGTCTTGCTAACTTAAGACCTAGATCTAGTATCCCTAATTTACCACCCCCGCGCGTGAAATCGATTTTTTATTATCAGGGGGTGGAGTTAGAGCATATTTATGATCACATTCATTTTCGGGGGTGGAGCTAAAAAAATTTTATTGTCATATTCTATTTCAGCAACCTTGAAAACCCCTATACAGCAGTTTTCAATTTTTTTCTTAGCAAAAACAATCCCGAGCGAGAACTTTTGGTAACATACCTGTATCCCAAATTTTAATTTCTAGCTTAAAGCGTTCTTAAGTTATCGTGCTTACAAGATTTTCCCGAACGGCCGACAATTTTTTTTTGCTCGAAATTGATTTATATCGACATAAAACGTCATAAAACGCAAAAATTCGCAAAAAAAATTTTTCTTAACGCAAGACTTTTTCGGGAAAAGTAAACATACAGAATTGTTCATACATAGCGTCCCGAAATTTTCAGAATAGGAAAGTAAAATGGGGTATACCATGGTCTTGTTGTAGAGGTCGCTTGCACAGCGATATTTCAAGAATGCTTTGACACAGAGACTTAAATTCTGGACTAAAGATTTTCAATGTGGCAAAAAGCTTTTGGTCAAAATTTCAAAGTGTTCCTGAAATATTGTAGTGTAAAGTTGTTTTTCAAGCGACCTGTACTATGGTCACTTCATCTTAGTCTTACTTTGTTCTTTCGTTCTCTTTCGTTAGTTTTCGGTTTTTGGACTTTTCTCCTTTAAAGGAAAACCAGAGAAAAACAGACCAAGTACAGATGAAGTGACCCTAACCTGCACCATTAATAATACTTTATCCAATACATACAGATAATGAGACAATTACCAGATTTATTTTAAATACATAAAGTCAATAATAACCCCCGCGTGGCTTTTGCTTTATTGAGTGGATAATTATTTATTTTACCCACTCAACTGTCACTTGTCAAATTATTTTCTTGTAAATGTCATTAAAATTTTTAATAAAAATATGAATTTCTAAGCTATTTATTGGATAAAACCTTGCATGGCACTCATGGGTACCGATATTGCCTCTCGAAAAAAACACTTTGCTTGGCTGACGCCTCGCAGGTTAATTTTTTCATGGGCAATATCTTACTTTACCCACTAGTACCATAAATAACTATTACTTACCCATTTTAATAACTTGTGATGGAGTTTTATTGTGATCACTGGAATGTATAGAAATATACTCTATAATGGTATCCACCAATCTCGTGTACCATTTCTCCAAATCCGCCCCTCTGTCACTCCTCAAAAGGCCCACTGCATTCACAGCAAATTCCTCCAAATTGGAGACGTACGGGAGAATGCCACATTTTGATTTTCTCGGCAATCGGCACTCTTTAATCGACTCGATTTGCATCTGCATAAACTGGTCCAAGGATCTTTTTACTTCTATCAATTCCAAGCCGAAGGTGTTACTTAAAAAGGTACTTTGTGCCGACATTACATGTTGGTTTAGTCGAACTAACACGTACATGCAATAACTGAAAAAAAAATGATGCCAAAAAAATAATACTTTCCCCTGTAGGTCTAGATTCAGTTAAATCAAAAACGAAATAAATAGTTATTTATATACCAAGGGACTAAACTGGCTGTTTTAGTCCCGCTGCATTAGTGTTTCCTGAGCGAGCGTAGCGAGCGAGGGAAACAAAAATGCAAGGGACTAAAACAGCCAAGTTTAATCCTGAGGTATATACACTTTTTGCAGGACCAAACATAATTTAGGTAGGTAGATAAAATTAAAATTAAAAACCACGCGTCTAAAATCGGTTGTTTTATTTTCGTAATTTAATCAAGATGCCTGTAAATTGCGAAAAGTCAGTTTCATGGCTGACGCGATTTCAATTGTTTTTTAATATGGTTGACACAAACGTCAAAAAAATGGACGAAGATGATACATTTTAAGTTATGTATAAATTGTTATAACAATGTTATTTTTAAAGGTTTTCTTTGTTAAAATCAAATAAATCGGTTTGAATCGCTAATTTATTACAAAACACCACCAAACCTAATTTTTGAACCAGCAAAGCACATAGTAAGTATAATATTTTAATATTATCAAGGTTGCCGTGATTTTTATTCCCTAGGGAGCAAAACGGCAAGTTTAGTCCCGAAAATTAAAGCGTAAAATTAGGTTTTAGTCTTGGTCGTGCAAAAAATGTTTTTTTAATTTCTTATATTTTTTTATTTTTTTTTTTCAAAAAAAGTTTTTTTTTCGTTGTCCTATGGACATACTATTTTAAAATATTGCATTTATTATAGTAAAAAAAAACATATAAAAATAAAATATTCATTTGTACAAGTTCCCAAAACTGCTTTACAATTAATACAAAAAATTACAAAAACTGTTTTACAATTAAGCTTATTGTAACACGCGAACCAAAACTACAATTACGATACAAGTTAGTTAATCATTAAGATAACCGTGACTATTTTTTAACAAAGAATGCTGTAATGAACATGCGTGAGTCAAGAAGCTCTTAACTCACGCAAAATCCATGAGTTAAGAGCTTAACTCACGATCGTAGATAATAGTATATTATTCAATGACTATCTATAATTTGCTATTAATCAATGAGGGTGAATTTTGGGACACGAGCCGATAGGCGAGTGACCTAATCACTCGAATGATTAATAGCTATTATACACGAGTAGAATACTATACTTTACCCAGGTAGCAAAATAACATGACATTCACGTGAAAGCCACGTTAATATGTGACATGTGATGTTAAGATTGTAGTCTCATTTAACAAGAATGTAGCATGGTGGGGATGTCCTAAGTCCGCCCCTAAGAACATCACACAATGACATCCCGAAAATAACGTGTTTGTGACATCATAAATCCACATTCCTGTTATATTTAATATCTTATGGATGCCGTTACTGTTACTTTAATATTTAAATAATATCCTAGGATATTAACTTTTTCTAAATTATACCCTATAGAAAAATCGGATTTAAAATCAATCAGTAATTGAAACAATCACAGATTGAAACAGATAGATTCTAAATACGAAATTGCAGATTAAGCGAAGAATATATTCCTTTAAACCGTGTTCGTGGTCTTGAGAAGCCCGGCAGAGCCCCCTATCCATTGGAAATCGTATAATGTGTATACAATTTCCTTATAATAATTTACTCTATCAACATCATCTTATATCGATTTTTTTGCTTCGAACGTCGGTAAGAAGCAAAATAACATGACATTCACGTGAAAGCCACGTTAATATGTGACATGCGATATATTCACAGCGTTGCTAAATATTTGTTATTAAATAACATGGTTGTCACGTCACACGTGTTACGTTGCAAATGTGATGTTAAATACATGTTATTTTTCAATTTTATGTGATGTTATGATTTAGTTTAAAAATACACCCAAAAGTGATGTTAATTTCTTGTAATATAACATCCCTTGCTACCTGGGTATCCACGGCTGTTTTTAAGTTTAAACGGTTTATTTTTACAGACCCGTGATTAATAGGCCTATTAATCACGGCCGTGAATAAAAATACTTACAAACTATCTTGCTTCTTAATATGCTCAATTAAACTGTCTAATTCGGTTTTAAGGCACGAAAACAAATTGCTCATCATATTTCTAACATCTTCATGGATTTGCTTGTCGACTTTCTTTTGTGAAACTACGTCTGTTTCACTTTCTTGGCCATCAAGAGTTGTCAATGTATTTTTAGATGTGCTACTGATGACATCCAACTAAAAAAATCCTTTGTCATAGAAAAATAAAATTAATTGTTGATATTGTCATATTAATTAATAATGTTTTTTCACTACTAGCTTTAGAACATACCATTATTTATCATGTTTTCAGGCTGTGAAATCAATTTTCTTCACCTATAGCAATAATAATTTTTATCCAATACATACAGATAATAAGACAATTACCAGCTTTATTTTAAATAGATAAACTCAATAATAACCCCCGCGTGGCTTTTACTTAATTGAGTGGATAATTATTTATTTTACCCACTCAACTGTCACTTGTCAAATTATTTTCTTGTAAATGTCATTAAAATTTTTAATAAAAATATGAATTCCTAAGCTATTTATTGGATAAAACCTTGTATGGCACTCATGGGTAAACCGATATTGTCCTCTCGAAAATTAACCAGGTTAATTTTCTCATGGGCAATATCTTACTTTAACCACTAGTACCATAAATAACTATTTCTCTCGTATTTATTTAAGCAAATGTCACTGATCAAGGCTACTTGATTTTTATGAAAATTTCAAGAAATATCATTTCTGTTAATAATTTATTTTATTATTTGAATACAAATAGTTAAATAGTGCTAGTAGTGAAAAAACTAATATACAGCCTGTTCCAGAACTCGCGTACCGAAATTTAAGAGGTGATTCTACATCCAAAAATATGAAAAAAAGTTTCTATAAAGGTTGGTCCGGAAATGAGCCCTAAGGGAGCTACGGCCCTTCGAAGATGACGTATTGAATGGGGAACAAAAAAAAGCACCAATAAAATTTTAATGCTGTAGGGTGATTCTTCATTTAAAACTGAGCAAAAAAGTATTATACACCAAAACACCTAAATTTAATATTAAAGGAGTAATATCCTTTTAAAAAGTAACGTTTTTGGTGGCACAAAATGTTACTTCCTCTTAATTGCATTTTTTTTTTGATAACGGTTGCTCCTACAGTGTTACACTATATGATATTTTATATGTATTTTTACTCTAGAAATCTATATTTTTTACAACAAATCCAAAAAACATACACATACACAGAAAAGTTTGGGGCAAAAATGTTTTAAGCCTCATATATTTTGTCCGTCTGGGCACGCCTCTAGATAAATTAAAAAAATAAATTAACATAAACTTATTGCCCTTATTAATACTAGTATACATGCAAAAGCTCGCCGCTCTAGCTTAAACGGTACCCGAGTTATTAATTAAAAACCTTATTTTTATTACAATTTTAAAGGGCCCTAGATCCCTTAGGGCTCATTTCCGGACCAACCTTTATACGAACTTTTTTTATATTTTTGGATCTAGAATCACCTCTTAAATTTTGGCATGCCAGTTATGGATCACCCTGTATAAACTACGGTAGAGAAGACTATTATAGCCTCGCACTCTTAAATCCCTCGCTGATACGCAGCTCGGGATTTAATACGTTCGGCTATAAAAAATGTCTTCTCTACCTTGGTATAAAATTAATATTGTTATTTTATTTTTTATGGATATCGCTGTAAATAATTTTTTTAATTTTGGGGCCCCCTACCCCATCCTGTCATGCAAAATATATATTTTTTTGTGTATTTTTTTACTTTTTAGGTGGTTTTGAAACTTGTATTCTATTTTGAATAATAAAAAAATATACAGAAACAATTTTGTGGGACAGAGGGGGCACTGAAAAAAATGGCTAAAACATTTTTTGTGTAATTTTTATTTAACTTTTGGGTGGTTTTTAATTTTTTCTCTTATTGTAAATAATAAAAAAGTTAAGGCTAAAACAAAAATTTAAACCCCTTTTTACCCCGCTCTCCCTTGACCGACTTAAATACAAACTTGTAAAAGATAATATAAAAATACATCTGATAACCAAATTTCAAGTCTCTAGCTCAAAGTCTTCTTAAGTTATTGTCGATACAGACAGACCGACCGATCGACAGATAGACATATTATTTTTTTTTGCTTATTATTTACCGTCGGATTTTGCATTTCCCTCTTTTTACCATGGTAACTTGCCGTTTTGGATCATCCGAAATAGCAAATATTGGACAACCGACCCCTGGATGTTGAAGGTGGTAGTCTAAAGTATTCAAGTAATATAAAATTCCTAGGTTTTAGTATAGACGAAACCATTACATGGTCAGATCACATACAGAAAATACGGAAAAAGATAACTGGACCGATTGGCATTCTATATAAAATTAATTATAGTCTTCCATTCAGGTAAAAATAACAAAAAATACCTGAAAAAATGTCACACAAAACTGTTGTTCTTGTATAAAAACTGGCTCCAACTGCGTTAAAACCTGTTCCAGAACTGTATCGTATTTTTTTCGCTCCTGTGACGTAGTATCCAATATCCACTGTTCTCTGTCCAAGCCAATCAAAGTGTTTGGTGTAGCTACGCAGCCTAGACACGATATTTTTTCTCTAGCTGTCGCAAATAAATTTTGTAAATCTCTGTCATATAATTTTCCTAAGGAGTTATTGTATACGTTTTTTAAGTTGTCATATGATTTTCTATCCATTACCTTAAAATAAAACAAGTCGTGAAGATATGCTACGCATGTGAATAAGATGGGTGTTAAAAAAAACTGTCTGTGTATGTGTCTGTCTGTAAACCTTATAACTTTTTAACAGAATGTCCGATTTGAAAAATTCTTTCACCAAACGATTCAGGACCTTTTCTATTTGCATCACATCGAATATGGTTAACATTCGCGTAGGGCAAGGGGGCAAAATGAACAAAAACTATAATTTTTAGCGATATCTCACATTATTTATAGTAGGGCAATTTTTTTTGTATAAATGAAAATAATGTTTAATTTCCTACAAAACATGTGATCATTTTTATCGTAGGACTATTAGTTTCCAAGATATAGACATTTTAATTAATTTTGATCGATTCTAATATGTACTAAAATAGTAAGCTAGTCCCAAAAAAATTATCCGTGCCTAAGCGCCAAAAAGGGTCGGTTAGATTGACAAAATCATTAAGCTGAAGTTTGCAACGTTTTTTTGCATCGAAAATTCAAATAGTATATTAAAGCACTTATTCCATAACACGATTTTAATGAACGAGTGCAAGTTTAGAAAACAAGCCGCTTGCGGCGAGTTTTCTAAAGTACTAGTATGTTATTAAACTAGTACTTTAATATACTATTTGAATTTTCGTTGCAAAAAAACGTTGCAAACTTCAGCTTCATACAAAATCGCTAAATTTCATTAAAAGTGCACCTTTTCGGAGTTTTGAGGCAATTTCAGGGCCTTGTTGGAACGGGTTAGAAACTTTTGATCGGGCTGGGATTTTGCAGGCTTGTTTGTATACTCAAAAATAAAAAATATAAATATCAAGATTTAAATTTTATAAAATTACAAACATTAGGGCTGGTTTTATACGAATTTTATCGATATTTGCTTGATTTAAGGGTTTTTAGGGCCCTAAAGGTACCCCTTAGAGTTGTCTATATAAATTTTTACTCTAAGGGCGTTGTAACCACGCCACATAGAAAAGATTTAGTATTTTTATTTTGGACCACCCTAATATAACATTGTGTCATTTAACAATTACCTTGATCCAATGCATCAACTCAGTATATGCGTACAATTCTTTGTGTACCCCACTGTGTTGCGGTAAAATAACTCCTTCTATGTTTTTATCAGCTTCACCCTTATGGTTACCATAATGAATGAACAAGTTATTTAACTGTCTACATATACCCCTAGAAAATTAAAAGTTATTATTTATTTTAAGCCATTTAATCTATTTTAGATGTAAAGCAACCCGTAAAGATATGAATAGATAATATCTATTCATATTATACATATTATGTATAATGCATTGCATTTATTTATGTAATACATCGGCACTTAGTGCTACTAAGAGTGCCGATGTATTGAAATCTTCGCCGAAAAGTCAAAATCTTTGACCACGTTTTTTTCTCATTTCTCGACGTTTTAGACTTTTTCTACATGAGATATCGACTTGCGGTTTTCTGCACATTATTTCTTATCGTATTCCGAAGAGCTGATTAGATTTTGGGGGTAAACGATTGGGGGTAAGGGGGTAAAAATAGGCTAAAAGTCCTATTTTTAGCGTTTTATGTTCATAATTAAGGCAATTATTATTATATTTGGTTAATTTAGCACTTATATAAAAGATAATTTTAAATTGGTCAAAAAATGTTATAAACAACGTTTTCCTAAAACGCATTGTTTTCGAGATAGGCGTTTAAAGCAGTAAAAGGTTTTTTTTAGCATATCTCACATTATAAATTATATTTTAAGTAAAAGCTCTTTTTAAGCCCTATAAAAAATGTTATATACAGTTTTTTGCTAGAATATAATGTTTTAAAGATACAGAATTTAAAATCAAACAAAACACCTAGTTTGAAATTTGCAAACTAGATGGCTCTAGTGTACAATAGTGCCGATGTTTTGACAGGGTGCTTGCAACGTTTCATCTAGTTTATTTATTAATTTAGATAGATTAAATACAGCACAGTCATTGAGAGCCTCAAATAAACAGCTGATCAAATTTCCTGATGTTTCCCTGTTTTCACTGAGCTGTGGGCACCCTGTATAAAATTGACTTTAATATGTGCCTTAACTGATTTGTAGACATTACCTTGAAAATTTGTCTTTGTATTTTTCAAATCTACGTCTTTGTTCCTGAACTGCCGTCATTTGCAACAAGGCCTTATCTATCTCTGTGTTCATGGCTATCTTCAGGGCATTTCCAGCCTCGATTGCTGCTTTAAGGCCTTGTGGTGTAGTAAAGTCGGCTTCATCCAAAGTTTCTTGGTGATTTCTATCCAAGTTTAACTTTGTCTAAAATAAAAACCGCTGCTTTTTTTTACGAAAAATTATAAATTAAAAAAAAAAAAAAAAACAAATTGTTATTACAAGACTAAGTAGAGGACAGTCGCATAATTTCGGATACCATTTACAATTTATCCAATATTTAATAGGCGGTATTACTTTTTGATATTTTTTTATAATAACATACCACTTATTTTAACGAATCATGATTTATTATGAAAACATTTTTATTACAGTTTTTTTTTCCCAAAAAATACGGTTAAAAAAACTTTGCGCATTTTTGTGCATTTGAAAAAAGGTACCTAATTTCGGACATATGCGATTTTTTTTTCTGGATCCCATTATGTTTTTTTTGTTATTCCAACCAACCAACCATTAACATGGGCGTTACAATTCATAAAAAAAAAATTGCCATATTTATTCCGCCATTTTGAATTTGGCCTTTTTGGGATCGCACGCTGGACGTCCAGCTTTGGGTTTAGTTCATAGACAAGGAAAGACCTCCAAAGCCGTTGCGGAATACTGTGATAAATGTGGCTAGCGCATCTAAGATAAACTTGCACATGCGCACTACTATTGTTGTTTTTGACGAGTATTTTTAACCTTAGTTTTGTGCGTCAAATAAAAATTGTAAAAAATTCAACAAAAAACAATAAATATCCACGAAGAAACGTCGAAATAGTTTTTTAAAATTATTTTGTAAGAATTTTTCGAGTTGTGTTTGAGTTTCGGGATTTTGTACACCTACTTTGAGTACACCAGGGATTAACCCTTTGCTCTTCATAAAGCAACAATACAGGTTAGGTTTAAAGTTATAAACAAATGCAGCAAAAAAACAATTAAAACACAGTAGAAGTCGAAAAATGAACAGAAACAAACGACGATCTGACAGTACTGACAGTATAAACAAACTACTAATAATCCGTCACCCCAGTATTGGTTTGCAATATCTCTATTTTTGGACATATTAAGATTTTTACTGGGGGATTTTTGGAGATAAGACAAATGAATACTGGGGTGATAAATTGTTTTACGGCCGACAGCATTTCACAGCTGATACAGATGCGTACTGCGCAAGGTCAGATATATTGCGTTACGTCATTTCGCTGCCCCGTTCTGTCACAAAATAATCTTGCGCAGGCTGGACTAATGGTTCTCTTTCCTTCTCTATGGTTTAGTTACAAATAGGTATAAGAATTTTTAATTTTAACCAACCGTAAAAAATATTAAGATAGATTGAACATTTAAGTACACTTACAACAATATTCTCCAATTCCTGTAACAACAATTGATTATTCTTATTTGCAATAGATATTCTAGAGTTCTTCATTTCCATTTGTTCCATTGTGTCCCGAACATGGCACAAAATGTCATCATACGAATCTAGTCTATTCTCTAATCTATCAGCCTCGTTGATGGCTATCTCGAGCTGTTCCATCAAGGAGTCGACTTGCTCTTCCGAGGCCAGGACATCTTGGACGTTTTCCCCGTCTAATAAGGATAAATCCCTAGCAAGGACTTCCATGAAAGCTTCTGCATTACTGATTGCAAATTCACAACCAGACATTAATCTAAAATATTTTCACGGTGTTATTCAAAAACAAGCCGTGAAGATGCTACGCATTCCATTATACAGTGCGGTCCTAAAGTTACCCCCCCCCCTCTTAACTTTTGAAAGAGTTTAGATATCGACTTCAAATACAGAACTTTTAAATAAGACAACTTAAACTATCTTTTAGCATATATTTAATACTTTCAGCTCTTAAAATGTGATCAGGGGGGCATAGGGGGATTTTTTAATGGAAATGGGTCCGCTAAGAGTTTTAAATTTGAAGTCGATATCTCAACTCGTTCAAAAGTTAAGAATATTTTAATTTTTTTATCTTCTTTTTGCGAAAAACAGAAAAATATTCAAAAAAAATAAAAAAAAGTTCTTTTTTTAAAAACAAAAAAAAAACTAACACAATTTTTTTTTAAATAACTTTTCAAAAAAATTTTTCTATATTTTCTTTTTGTGAACAAAAAGTTTATTATTTTTTTTAAAATATTATTTTTTCATTTTTTTTTTAAAAGCTTAACCCCCCATAACTTTTTATTTTTGGAGGGACTACTTTCAAAATTGTTAAAATTGATCCTTATAATAAAAGTAATTGTTTCTAAAAAAGTTGTGTTAATCTGTATTTTCTTTCAGCTTTTTTCAATATTTTTAAAAGTTTAACCCCCCATAACTTTTATATCTTTCCACACGGATTATTCGTTCTTGAGTTATCGTGTTCAAAAAAATCGTGAAATCGGACAGACAGACGGACGGACATTTAAAAAAAAGTTGCCATTTTTTTCATGAAACAAATTTATATACAAGAATTTTTTGTCAGGGCGATTTTTTTTTAAATTTGATCTACCTTATAATACTATTCTAGCGCAGGTGCTGTGAATAGTATAATAAGTTCAAGAATTTTAAGATATGATTCTACTTAAAAAGTTTCTATAAAGGTTGGTCCAGAAATGAGCCCTAAGGGAGCTACGACCCTCCTAAGGGCACATCTAAAAAGTAGTTTTTATTTAATATCACTGTAAACCTCAGTAATGAGTTTTTGCACATGCATTAACATTCATAAGGGTTATCATTTTATGTAATTTGTTTTTAGTAATTTTAACCAGGGACTTTTTCCCAATAAAATATGAGTTTTTAGCTAAAAATGCATCAAAAAGGTACTCTTTATGTAATACCATAAAAGTCCAAACCATTCTCAAGAAAACTTCAGTTAAAGAGAAAATTTCACGTTTTGAGCATCCAAAATAGAAACTAAAAAATGCATGAATAAAAATTTCAAACCTGCAGGGCAATTCTACATCAAAAATATTTTGTTTTTTAAAAGAGATGTTTTTCTTCAAAAAAATGTTGAAAAATTTGAGAAAATAAATTGTAATACCTTGTTAAATCTTCTTGTTCCTTCTCAGTTATTGCCTGAAAGTCTTCTGCAAAATCACTATCCATTTCAGATAAAGGAGAGTTAACATACTTATTTTCAGGGGTCATGACATCATCTGTAATCCAAGCATTGGGTATATTCTTAAAAACAGGCATGTCTTTCAAAATATGCTTAGACGCTTGCTTCCAAAGGTTATGTATAAAAGCTTGTCTTTCCTTTGGATTTGAAGCAACCCACCGATAGACCTTATCAAAGTGCAAATCAAATTCTGAGGTGTCATTTGATTCGTTATGCCCATCCACAGTTTTTAATTCGACTAAAGACCATGACCTTTTCTTCTTAAATACTTGTTTATCTGTTTGTTTTACTTGTACTACTGATATATTTACAGGAACACTTGTAGTTGTGCTAACAATACATAAAAAAGAGGCTTTCTTTTTCTTTAGGTATTTGGATACATGACAACAGGTTATTAATCTTTCTTCGCCGGGTTGAAATAATTCTTGTTGCAGAGCACGTCCTATAGACGTCATTTTGTTTATACGTGATAAGAATAAATTAAGATTCAGAACAGTTTCATAGTTTTATCAATATTTACTATTATTTTTAGGTTAAAAAACACCCACTTGTCAAAGTTGTCAAAAAACAGGTTGTCCAATATGTAAAGTTTTACATCGAAATAAAATGCGTTTAAATATTTGTTATAAAAAAGAAAATTGTATAATTTTATAGTGGCCTAATAAACATATTAATGTTAAATTTTATTTAAATTAAAATTGTTCCAATTCAAAGCAGGAAAAATAATATTTTTCTTTGTTTAAAAAGTAAACATGTTGGTAGAACTGCCACGACGACAAGTTTTTTAAATGACAGTTGGACGAACGCCATAATAAAGTTGTCACTGTCATAGCAGATAAAATTGTTATTTCATGTTTTTTTAGATTTTTATACTCTTAATCATAATGGTAGGTAAAATTTCTTTTTATTTTGTTATATTCTGAACGTTGTAACGTATTTTAAAGTGTTTTTGTTTTAATTTTGTAAAAGGGGCGGTTAACCTTACTATATTTTCTGTTTTAGTCTGAAAAAGGCACTCCGGAAGAAGGGAACAATGTTCCCTTGATAGATAATTCACTAGTGGTAGATATATCAGATGCTTTGAGTGAAAAAGATAAGGTTAAGTTTACAGTTCATACGAGAACAACTATGAAAAATTTTCAAAAATCAGAGTTCTTGGTTGTACGCCAACATGAAGAATTCATATGGTTACATGATAGATATGAAGAAGATCCTAAATATGCAGGTTATATTGTAAGTAGTTTGTTATATCTAAACAATACAGTGTTACTGTAACATAAATGTTTTGTTCATACTGCACGGTGTGATTTTTTGGGTCAATAACAAAAACAAAAATGGTCCCAACACGAAACTAGGCTTAAACGATTCCTTATATGCCTGGCTTTTATTTCAGACTTAATTTAAAATAATCCATTGACAAAAAAAAATTATTCAACTTTTTATTTTTTCAGTGTATTGGACTAAATTTATTAAATTAGCCAATAATATTAAACTTTTGTTATAAAACTTGGATATTTTAACTATTTTTAACTAATTTGGGTCACTGATTTCAAAAATATACAATTTATAATACATTCCTAAGCAAAATATGCAGATTATCATAGTTTGCCATGGTTTATTTTTCTTGAACAAAAACTTTTACAGCAAAACTGATATTATTTTTAAAATCAGAGACCCAGAACTAGTTAAAAACATTAAAAAAATCTAAAGTCTAATAAACTTGGTTCAAACACTACACTGAAAAAAATAACAATTTTTTTTTTGTTGATGGATTTGAAATGGAAGCTAGAATTATAATGTTTTAAATTTGCGTTACGTAATACTTGAACGTTCACTCAGGCAGTATCAATTTTTTTCCCAAAGATCTAATTTTTATGAATGAGCAAAAGTTACACAATAAGGGAGAAGTTTAACATGCCACCTTTTAAAAAAAGATTTCTAGAGGGCACTAATAAAATGAATAATTAGCATTGGTACCATTATTATTAGTAGTTTGGACCTTAAAAAAAATACACAAAAAGTACCTACTGAAAAAACTGAAATATCAGGGAAATTGGATAGGTGGTTAGCCTAAAATGTGTAAAAACTGTTATTTTGTATGATGTTTTTCTTAAAATTGGTCATAATATTGTTATTATAACAACAAAGGAAATAGGTACTGTAAAAAATAAAAAAAAAAAAAATTCCATTATATTTATACTAAATATATTTACTAGGCACTTATATACTTAAATATGTGTATAAAGCTTTATGATATGCTATTATAATATTTATATTATAACAAATAAATATTTCTTGTGTGTAAACACTTGCATGACTAATGCATTGCATGGGCGGATTTTGGGGAGGGGCCATGGGGGCCATTCCCCCCCCAGCGAGATATATTAGCAAATTAGCAAATACCTTCAAAATTATATTTTTGGTGAAAGCGCAATTTTTTTCTTATGGATGGCCCCCTCCCCTAAAATGAAATAAATCCGCCCCTGATGCATTGTTACTAATTTTAATTATCAGTAACCTTTAGTAAATTATTTGGATTTTTCTACCCACATACACTACTTCCTGTGGTTTAGATTAAACTATGATTAATTTGATTATCTCAAACACAGTGGGCCAGAAAAAACTTTTAGACTGAATGTTTAGGGTGCTCACAGATCAGGGAACTGTAAAAATTATTATCAATATGCAGTACTGAACATTTTTCCACATTTAGGGATAATTCCCAAGCTTCACACCAATCAAATATTCTGTTAATATCATTTTGAAGGGTTGCAGAGTCAATAAAAGGGTTTTCATATATTGTGGAATCATCAGCGAAAAATTAGTGATCAGACAGGATGACACTGAAAAGGTCAGCAATGAAAATGATGCTAACAAGCGGCCCAATAACAGATCCTTGAGGGACTCCTGAAGTTACACTAAATATAAAAGACAGTACGGATCCCAATCTTACTCTAAACATTCTGTCAGTTAAAAATTTCTTAATCCATGCAAGAAGTTTACCTCTGATACCCATATTTTCTAGTTTAGCAAGAAGTTTTTTGTCCTATTAATTTTTGTATAAAGCTTTTCCCTTAGGGGCATGGCATTCCCCCATTTCCCCTACTTAGTGTATTACAAAATAAGTTTTTTTACAGATACCGCCCCCGCCTCCCCGTCCTAACTTTGATGCATCCCGCGAAAAATTGCAACGGTTGGGAGAAGGGGAGGGTACAATGACTAAGGAGGAATTCACCAAAATGAAACAAGAATTGGAAGCGTAAGCATCATTTTTATTTTTTAATAAACAACCAGCTGAACAGTTGCAAGCACCTTGTCAAAACATCGGCACTATAGGCACTAATTTGAAACGTTACGAAAAAGAAAGTTGTGTGATCACGTGAATAGGCAACCATTAATACACCTGCATTATTTATTAAAGTTAGAAAGTCTGTATCACCAAAACGTTATATTCTAGCAAAAAACTGTATATAGAATTTTTTATAGGGCTTAAAAGCAGCTTTCATTTGAAATATAATTTTTTGAAATCGGGTTATTAATGAGATATGCTAAAAAAAGTTTTACTGCTTTAAATGCGAATATCTCGAAAACAATGCATTTTAGGAAAAAATAGTTTAACATTTTTTGACCAATTTAAAATTATCTTTCATATAAGTGCTAAATTAATAAAATACAATAATAATTGCCTTAATTATAACCAAAAAACGCGAAAAATAGGAGTTTTACCCCATTCTTACCACCTTACCCCCAATCGTTTACCCCTAAAATCTCTTCAAAATACGATAAGAAACAATATGCAAAAACCGCTTGTCGATATCTTATTTATAAATGGAGTTATCGAGTTTACAGACAGACAGAGAGACAACAATATTTTTTCACTGATTTCGACCCAGAAAGGTCTAATACGTCGAGAAATTTCCAAATTTTGATTAGAAAAATCAGGGAATCTTAACTTGAAAAAGCTGTGGTCACCCTGGTTTGACCAAGAGGTAATCATCTACAACATACTAAAAAAATCAGTCCATTTGGCCAATATTTATTTTTTTATCTGAGCCCGGACTAAAATTGGTCCCGAAATTTATTTTTTTGTACCTAAGATTTTTTATGTTTCAGTTAGAATAAATTTACCGCCGTTTCGGTTACCTCTGCCTTACTTCCATATATATTTTTTAGGGAATATTTGGCAACATTTAAAAAAACAGTAGCCATGCACGAAGTATTTTTAACCCGCCTAGCCAGTCATTCAATATTCCGCGAAGATTCTCATCTCCATGTGTTTTTAGAGTACGATCAAGATCTTTGTGCCAGACCAAAGGTATGTTCTTATCCTACAAACACTGGTACGTCGGCCGACCATTGGCCAACATTCAGCCGACGTACTTTGCGTCGGCGGAAAGTTGGCCATCAGGCGGCCGACGTATCAACGTTTGAAGGGTTGTTTTTTTTAATATGGTAATATTTTTTAACCAAAGTATTAAAAAAATAACCACTTAAAGTTGTTTACAAGTTTTCTGTATTTAAATACTGCAAAAGAATACTTTCCCCTGTAGTTCAATATGTATTTGTTTCCAAAAATATTGTATTAATACTAAATAAATACTAATTAGTATTAGGTTTCTTTGAAACTCAATACAAGAATTTATATTATTTAAACCAAGCACTTTTACGTGGCTCAAGTTTTAGTCTATTCTGCCGTGATAAGCTGAAAGGTCCTCTACATAGGTTTAACATATACAGATAGGACCTTTCAGCTTAGGAAGGCAGTATTGGTCTATGTTTAATCTTTTCTTATTTTCTTAAATTATTAACAATTTTCTTAATAATATTGGATTTTTCATGTTTATGTTTTCTCGAAACATTTTATTGTTATAATTTTTTTGGCTGCTTGACCTTGCTATAGTTTGACACACGGTTCTAGGATAACCGAAAGAATGCGGCAAAAAAATATACTTGAAGATAAAATCTACTAGCACATGTTCATACTAAATTAGCTTTAATCGTAGCGTTTTTTGTTGGTGTTCTGTCGTTTTTTGCACCTGCCTCCTCCTTTCGTGGTAGGTTTCTTACAGTACCTATGTCAGACTATATCTAGATATAGCTATACCTACGCTCCCAGTACATTATGGGGTTGGCGATTATGAAAAAAAAAATTTTTATCCTTCCTATTTATTTTGTAATAAACAATATGTAACAACTGAGGGTTAAATGCGAAAGAAAAAGAACTACATATAATTAAGGACCAACGCTAGATAAAGATATATTACCTTATTCCTTTGCAAGCTCTTCTGACTAAATCTAGTATTTCTTCTCTGGAATGCTGTAGATACACCCTTATCCTAGTGAGCGCGCGATAGCATTTTGGGAGAGCAGTTTGACTTAATATTCATAGAAAGTTCATAGATTTGATTTGTAATTTTTATGCAAGAGTACAATACACGCGGTAAACACATACCGTACTTGTTGTAGAGCAATTGAATACTAATTACTGACTGAAATTGGTTCACTGACCGGAGGGAACGCTACCGTTTGAAGGTCAAGCTCCAGAAAAGAATCAAATACAAATATAAAGACAAAAAATGCTTCTCGAAAACAAAATAAGAAAAATTCAATCATATTAACAAAATTATTTAATTTTAAGAAAATAAGGGAAGATTAAACACAATAGATAAAGAGTAAATACCTTTATTATTATTATTATTATTTAAATTTTGAAGGGCAAAATCCAAATGTTGGGTGGCTTGGTCAAGTCAATAGGGAGTACTACAGACCAATACTACCTCAACGCTACCGTTAGAGATGTTAACGATTTCTTCGAACAGCAAATGGTCTCGTTAACGGAATATCATGGCCAACTTAAGGAAGCAACTTTACGTACAGATAAAATGACTGAAAAACATAAAGGTAAGTGACCAAATAAGTGTAGACAGAACAGGGAAGAACCAATACACTTCCAACTTAATTATGGAACTAACTTTATATTTTTCATTTTTGTTTAACCGTATTAATAATGAAAAAGTGCTCTAGACCATATTTTTTACGTATTTTTGGGCGCTAACAACGAATTTGGGTTATTTTTTTTTGTATTTTCAGAAATGGCAGATAGTTATATTAAGATATCCTCAGGTTTAATAGAATTAGCAACTGCTGATAATGGACCTTTGGATAAATATCTGGCTAAGGTGGCAGACACATTTGAGAAGAGTAGAGTAAGTATGATATTGATTGTTTCTATTTTACGACTCTTATAAGTTCATAATCACACGCATTTTGCGTGTTCTTATAGGCCCATAAGAGGTCTCTACTTTTTTTTCTGTTGGGTTGGCAACATACAAAAGCCTATCTCTTGACGTTTTGCATGCAAATGTCAATGTCGATTTACAGTTTAATTTTTTACAAAAGTTTGTGTTTGGGTTTTTTTTTTACTGTGTTAAAATTGTGGACTGGTTAATTGCAGTGAAAAAAAAAAAGAGATGACTGTAAAATATATCAAAATATCATTTGTTCTTAGAATTTTAAACATAGTGTAAACTGTAATGACAACCCAAAACAAAAATCCCTAAATTAGTCATCAATTTAAATGTAAGTTTTTTAAATTTTAGAGCAAAATAGAAAAAATTGTATAAAGCACTCGTTTCATAACACGTTTTTAGAGCACTAGTACTTTAGAAAACTCGCCGCAAGCGGCTCGTTTTCTAAACTTGTACTCGTGCGCTAAAAACGTATGTTATGAAACTAGTACTTTAATATACTATAATAATATCCACGGACGTGATTAATCTGTCTGTCTATGTTATTATGCGTATAACTTGCATATTGTGTAAAATGTTTAATTATTTAATTTCAGTATACATACACTATACCCTTCGGATAACTTCGGATGTTCTCGTTTATGTTCGGACCCCTCCTAACTTAACACGTGAATCTTTAACCATAACACGTCTTATCTTAATTTAATAAAAATACTTAGAAAATATTTTTAATGTTTTCTTTCTTGAAGTTTATAGTATATTAAAGTACTAGTTTCATAACGTACGTTTTTAGCGCACAAGTACAAGTTTAGAAAACGAGCCGCTTGCGGTGAGTTTTCTAAAGTACTAGTGCGCTAGTAGTAGTACTAGTGTTATGAAACGAGTGCTTTATACAATTTTTTCTATTTTGCTCTAAAATTTTAAAAAACTTACATTTAAATTGATGGCTGATTTAGGGATTTTTGTTTCGAATTGGCATTACAGTTTTCGCCATGTTTAAAATTCTAAGAACGAATATTATTTTGATATATTTTATAGTCATTTCTTCTCTTTTCCACTGCAAGTAACCAAGCCACAATTTTAACACTGTAAAACATAACCTAAACACAAAATTTTGTAGAAAATTAAACTTTAAACCGACGTTCACAATTGCACGGCAAACGTCAAGAGATAGACTTTTGTCTGTTGCCAACCCAAAAGAAAAAAAGTAGGGACCTCTTATGGGCCTATAAGAACACGCAAAATAATTTTTGATTTTATTCGGGTCGGTTTTCTATTTACAAAAAGACACGTGGACAACGAATTGGGCTTTGAAAATTATTGGGAACATTTAGTTAAATAAAGTTATTGGGAGTTAAATTAAAATATAGAAGCTACTGATAAAATTTCACAAAAAAAAATGAAAAAAAAATAATTTTTCTCTGATATTTTTTCTGTTCCAGAAAATAGAAAGTAGGGTAGCCAGTGACCAAGATTTAAAATTAGGTGACACTTTGAGGTATTATATGCGTGATAGTCATGCGGCAAAGGCACTCCTCGTTAGACGTCTAAAATGTTTAGCCAGCTATGAAAATGCCAACAGACTGCTGGAGAAAGCTAGACATAAGAATAAAGACATACCACATGTAAGTAAAATAGTTATGGGTACTTCTATGAAAGTCGGGTTACTTTTCAGATGAATTTGAGTCACATGGTTTTTATTTTTAATTCTGTTCTTTCATAACATTTTAATGGAAAACGGGTTGGTTATAATTTATTTAAAAGGAACATACACTTATATGATTTTTTTTTCGGTAATTTTATTTCATTCAGATTTTCCAAAATATTAATCTGAGGGTATTATGTGCCTATATTTTTGTGATCAGCGCGTCGAGATCTATCGACATAATTTTTTGTCTTTTTTACTACCAAGGGACTGACGACAAGGGACTGCATTTCGTGAAAAACAAAGAAAATCTTCTGATTGAAACGAAATACTGGCGTTTTTAGTTTCTATACTAATTATTCACAAAAAAAAAGTTAAATTAAAATTAATCAAAAACAATTACCAATAAATTACAATAGAATTACTCACCAAAGGACTGATATATTGACCGTCACCACCTCGTGTTCTCAACACAAGCACGTCTCTAGCACTAAATTCGAAATGGCTGACTCGCAACAAATAGTGTTTACTGCTAACTTTAAGTCGTTTGTTTATAGAGAATAGACTATTAACTTTTGAGCACTGCAAAAAACCGCAAATTTTGAAATTTCACGTGTGTCAAGGGACTGATGTCGAGTACGCTACTTTAACTTGAAAAAAGTGATACAAATTATTTTTAATATAAGCATTTCATTGTTAATAATTGTAAAAAGTCCAAACGACAAGAGACTGATATTTTAAGTAAGGATGAATTAAAAAAAAATCCTTATTTGATATATTAGATTTATTATTAGGACGGTAAAGTACTTGTATTTAGCTGTTAAATAATAGCCATATTTATTAAATACGTCTGAAAGAATTCTAAATATATGTGCAAAACATGAAGTTAACCGATTTTCATAGAATTACCCTTATTTATGTTAGAAGAACCAAAAATGCGGTATAACCAGAAAAAGTTTAAATCGAAATGACCTAGCAATAATCTTATTATAAATTGGGCGAAAAATCATGGACTTAACCCATAATAATATAATAAACCTTGTAGAGAAATTATCATTCGCTATCACTAATACTAAAAATCACTCACTCTAGTTGCGCTATATTCGCCAAAAAATTGTAAATAATTAAAAATTGTTGCCCACACCCCCCGGAGGTCGTGTATAAATTTTTTCACCACTCAGTTTTAGCGACCCCAAAAACCCTCAGATTCCAATTTTTATTTTAAGCATTTAAAAATATTTATTGTTTTTTAATGGAGCTCTCTACAACTAGAATTATGAAACAAAAGACGTCTACCCTATCTCTATCTCAATTGTGCTACACTTTCCAGCCAACCAAATAAATACTTTATTTGTTTTTCATACAACAAATACAGTATTTATTTGGTTGGCCGGAAAGTGTAGCACTGAGCGGCACGAACGAACATAGCTAATGTGAATCTGTAGAATAAGATAATTCTACTAAAATTTAGATGGCGCCAGTAATTTCTTTAATAAAAATAATAGTTACACTTTTCGCCCGGCCAAGTAAATATTGTATTTGTTCAACAAAGAACAAATACAGAATTTGTTTGGTTGGGTGGAAGTGGGAGTGTATGTATGTCTTCTATCCTTTTTGGGTAGAACTTTTGTCCCTGTCTAATCTAACGGGAGAAATCGCCATTGAAACTAAATATATTTTATCGAAAGTCTGTTGAAATTTCTCTACAAGCTCTGTGTTTAACACTAATTTGCACTAATATCTGTTTTTGTCCCCATATGCTTACACCAATTAGGCATCTGAAGTTCAAGAGGTATTTATTAAGATTTGTGTTTTGTTGTATTTAGAATAAGTACAGCCGTCTCGAATGAGCGAGAATACTTTCTCATACAAAAAGTTGGCGCTGGAAAAAAAGACAATAACATTTTTTGTGTAATTTTATTTTTCCTTTCATATGGTTTTTAATTTTTTTTTTCTATTGTAAATAATAAAAAAAATACGACGAAAACAAAAATTTAACCCCCCTTTTACCCCCCTCCCCCCTACAGATTTTGCTGAAATACAAACTTGTCCAAGATAATATAAAAATACATCTGCATACCGAAGTTGCTAGCTCAAAGCGTTCTTAAGTTATCGTGGATACAGGCACACAGACAAGCAGACCGACAGACAGACATCATTTTTTTGCTTATTTTGATTTTTTTTCGACGTTTTAGGAAAAAATAAAATGATTTAAGCAAAAAAAATGTTGAATACTTCCTTGTATGAGAAAGTAAAAAGCGGCACCACCTTAAGAATATATTTTTTTTTAGATTTATTAGATGATTTGATCTAATCATCTAACAATAATAGAAAAGAGACTGATGGAATAATAAATTAATGTTTTTATAATTTTGTTTAAAATTAAAAATGTCTGTCCTCTTTTTTAGATACTGTTTGATACAGAAACCAGAATTTTTAAAAATATTAAATAATTTTTATTTGTTTTTGTTTCAAACTGTATTACACTGAATAAAAAAATAATAAAACTACAAACACGTAATTATGGGAAAGCAAATAGATAATAGTTATTTATGGTACTAGTGGGTAAAGTAAGATATTGCCCATGAGAAAATTAACCTGCGAGGCGTCAGCCAAACAGGTTAATTTTCGAGAGGGCAATATCGGTTTATCAATGAGTGCCATACAAGGTTTTATCCAATAAATTGTGGATAAAGGAATTCATATTTTTATTAAAAATTATAATGACATTTAAAAGAAAATAATTTGACAAGTGACAGTTGAGTGGGTAAAATAAATAATTATCCAGTCAATAAAGTAAAATCCACGCGGGGGTTATTATTGAGTTTATCTATTTAAAATAAAGCTGGTAATTGTCTTATTATCTGTATGTATTGGATAATAGTATATTATTCAATGAGTGTATAGTATTTGCTAATAATCAATGAGGGTGAATTTTGGGACACGAGCCGACAGGCGAGTGGCCTAATCACCCGAATGATTAATAGCTATTATACGCGAGTAGAATACTATACTTTATCCACGGCTGTTTTTAAGTTTAAACGGTTTATTTTTACAGACCCGTGATTAATGGGCCTATTAATCACGGCCGTGGATAAAATAACTAATATATTATTTACATTTAGGCTGAAAATGCTCAATATGTCGCTTGTGAACAATTTGAAGCAATATCAACGCAAGCAAAAGAAGAATTGCTAGATTTTAAAACAAGAAGGTTACATGCATTTAGAAAAAGGTAAGAACTTTTTTACTGCTAGCCAGACTAGTCTAGTCTTAAAAGTTTTAAGTTAAAGTCTTGTCTACCATTACACAGCTCCATAAAAAATTCGGTAACCGACAGGCTTGCATCTCCCAAATATGAACCTTTGGGATTTCACTGTGAATTGTTTTATAATGTCCAGACCGTTCGATACAAGGACCCATCGTCCGTTTCTGTCGTTAAAGTTAAAAATTGATTACATAAACATAGTTTCTTAGGAAACTGGCTTTCGGTCAAAATTTTTGAATTTCTAGTGGGATGTAGATTTCATCTGTCTGATCAAAACAAAGAACTTTTACCTCAAGAATGAACATGATGAAATCTACCGTATGCTTTATTTGAAGCGTGAACCAACTACGGTGAGGGGCTGATGGGGAGTGACTATTGTTTACACTTAGTACGCGTAAAGAGAGAGAAAGAATGTGTAAAATCACAGTCTAATGTCGTAAAATGACTGACAGGGGTACAGTGTTGCCGATTGGAAACATACTTTGAATATTTTATTGTAAATTTTAAGAAACATTAGTTCTGTATTAGTTTTATATGAACTAGTAGTTTAATTTTAATAGATTTAAATATACTATATTATTAAACATAATTATAGTATACACAATAAAGTTTTTTACATTTTTAATTTAAGTATAATGATTTGAATTCATGATAAGGCGGAAACTACGCAACATCTAGGTAGCCTGAAAGTCGGCTAGCGACATCTACATTTTACACCACAAAGCTGATCGCGTTTCTTTTAGTAAATAAACAAACAAAAATATGACACCTTCATAAACATTGGTCTGAAATTACTTCTTGAGGTAAAAGTTCTTTGGATCAAAAGCTATTTTTATACGTCGTTTTAATGTAAATTCTGTTATTTTATATATTATTAAGAAAATCTGACCATTGTTTCTCTTTTTTTCATTTTTCAGTGGCGCCTTCGCCATATTTTCAAAGATTTTTTAATTTTAACCTTCATTTTAAACAAAAAAAAATTAGATTTTTATTACCAGTATATATAATAAGAACAAAACTTGATGTAAAGTTTTTGATTTCAGTTTATTTAAAAAAAAAACAAAATTAACATTTTACTGTTTTTGACATGTAACTCAAAAACCAGCCGTCAGATCAATGGAAGCTTTTGATCTGATCTGCAGAAAGATGAAATCTATATCACACTAAAAATTCAGAATTTCTGACCGAAAGCCAGTTTCCATAAATTCCAAACGTGCCTGTCTGTTTTCCTGGGAAACTATGTTTATGTAACCAATTTTTAACTTGTTATTTTATCAATTTTCAGTTTAATAGAATTAGCAGAACTGGAAATAAAGCATGCAAGAACACAACAAGATCTGTTACGAAAGTCGATAGCAGGTTTGAAGGAGTTACTTTAGTAAACAAAGTCCTTTTTAAGGATGTAATGTATTAGGTTAGGTCGATTTTTATTTTATTTTAAAATGCCTTTTCTAAAAGAAATGACTGTCGTAGAATTTACACACTCGGCGTGAAGTGATATTTTACGTCATATTACACTTGAGAGCAAAAAAATCGATCCACGTAAAAATTGCCATTTTTTAAATTCAAATATTTCGAAAACTACTTAATGGATTTGACTGATTCTTTTTTTGTTTTAAAGCTTAAACACTCTCTACGTTTGTTTTTATTTAGAATGATTAAGAAATATATATTTTTATTATCAGCAACAAAAAATGTACAGCTATGTTTTTTGGCGTACCATGAAAGTCTTAGAAGATGGGGCAAAAAAACATAGTTGTACATTTTTGTTACTGTTAATAAAAAATATTTGTATAAATGAGCCCAAATGGGGTAGGGCAAAAATTGCCAAATTTTAAAAACAAAACGGCCGCAAATTTTATTGAAAAATTCAGATTTTAGTGTTTCACCTCTTGAATAAAAATCTCGCAGGGATATAATTTATCACTTCTTTATCTACATGTTGCAGATAAAAACAAATGAAATCGACCTAGCCATGCTTAAGTTAAGTATACATATATACCTATTTCGTTTAATTCATTCCGCAAATATCATTTTTTATATTAACATGAAGGAATGTAAATTTTTAAAGTTTTTTATTTTTAAAATACATTTTTGTATAGTTTTGGTTATTAAATTTTAAAGTATATTATATATTATATACGAGATATTATGTATCGTATATTGTATGTTGTTTATATTTAAATATAATTATATAAAAAAATATTACTTTAGTTTGAATAACTCGGCAAAAAATATAAAAAAAAACTTAAACGGATAAGGGCAAGTTGGTTAACTGGGCCATTTTGTTGGTACCTCTAGACACCAAACCTTTTAAAGCAATTAATGTTAAATTCTAAAAAAGCTTACAACGTCAATCGGATATATTTTTAAATAATTTGAACATCGTGTATAAAAAGAAAGTATTTTTCCTACGATCCTGAAAAAATATTAGGTTTCTGAATTTATATGTGTTCCCATATAAAACAGTAAAATTGTACTGTTTTACGATTTCATAAGAAAAAGACTGTGTATTTTGATGTGTTTTATAAAATGTAAGGTAACTAAATCAAAAATTAAGTAATTTTTATAAAATCTAGACATAAATAAAACATCCCAAGTTATATCTTGGTCAATCTAGTAAGGTTATAACTATAGTTATTATTAACTATTTTTGACATGAAAAACAGAAATATTTGGATTGAAAAACATAAAAGATATCTTAAAATTCTGTGATGAAAGGTAGAAAATGTCATATAAAACGAGGTGAGCTAAATTCGTAGAATCTACAACGTAAATTAAGGCAAACCTACATACGTGAAATTAGGCAAACCTACATACATAAATATCAAACTAGGGTGATATGAAAATATCAAACAAGTGTCCCTAGATATAAGGCGTTTTCTAAACTAAACAATTTGTCAGGACAAAACATAAACACAAAAATGTAAAACATTACAGATTTAATTAACTGCCACATATGGTTAATGCAACATAATATAATATGAAGAAATAACAATATAAAAAAACACTAATTATTGGTAATATATGATTTACTCATTGCAAAAAAGTCTTACAGTCTTAAATATATAATTACTACCTTACAAGGCTTATACAGAAGTCTGCACATGCAAATATCTGTAGTTCGTCTAAAGATGCTTGCAAAACAACGTTACACTGGGATATTTCAAGAACGCTTCGACATAGAGACTTGAAATTTAAAACAAATATTTTGTATTACTTAGAAAATGTTTGTTTCAAATTTGAAGTCTCTTAGTCAAAGCGTTTTTGAAATAACGCAGTGTAAAGTTGTTTAGCAAGCGTCGAATCTTTACACTTACTATAGACCTGGTTTTAGAAATATATTTTTCTAAGATAGAAAAAAGATTCCTTTAGGGTTTTGGCCAAAAATTTATTTTTTGAAGGAGGGGGTGATGTAACAGGCTAACCAACTAATTAAACTTTGATTTGCAAAACTTGATTTAATGCCAATATAAAACTGCCCCGCTGATCAAGAAGGCCGTATCTTCTTTTTTTCATCGTTTTAAGAAAATTGATATTTTCTGATACTAAAAAGTATGTTCAGTTTCGTAAAATTGTTATATACGACCTTATTGCTTAGCTCGGCAGTTATATGGTCCAAATACAATTTTGACAATGTTTGCAAAACATCGTGACATGGCATTAAAATAAAAAAAACATCTACATTGTTTTTAACTGAAACGTCAATGTCGCAATGTTCTAAAAAAAACAAAACAAATATAGTGTATGTTTACGCTAATCCTTAATAGACATTAAGTTTAAGCGACTTGCCAACGCAAACCATTAGTTAATCCTGTTAGTGGGAAGTCTAAAATGCACTAATATTCATATTTTTTGGGAGATTAAGTTACCAAAAGGCTTAATGATACGTTTCTCCGAAATGGCCATTTTTGAATAAAGCCGATTATCTTCTGAAACCGAGCACCTCAGCTTTTACTGTTGATGGTTTTATAATACGTCCTACTAGCAGGATTAACTCTTGGTTTGCGTTGTCAAGTCACTTAACCCTTCGAGGCTCGCGTATCGCATTTAAGAATTACTATTTAATAAGACTAATTTTAACAAAATTTGAAAATGAGTTGTAAATTTTGGAAATTGGTAGAAAGTTGGGAAAATTTAGGGATACAGTTGGGATTTTTACCAGAGATGAGGACCCTTTTTTTTTCAGATGTAAACCTTTTTTTTATTAAAAATTTTTCGTCAGGGGTTTTAGAGTTGGGAAATTTCTTAATTTTAAGTGGGAATTTTCAAGGTTTTTTATTTCAAAATTGCAGAAAACGGTTAATTTTGAATCGATCTTCGTATTTTTTTTTTAAGAACTTGTTAAGACTTGTACTTCCATAGCTACAAATTTGATTTGAGGCATAACAATTGAGCGCTAAGAGGTTAACATGTCAGATTACAATTTTTTCATTTATTTCAGAGAATATTTAGGCTTTTTGAGGTTGCTAAAAAATTAAAATTTAAAATGGCGCATCCAATATGGCGTCGAAATGTTAAAATTGGCGCGCGCCATATTAAACCAGTGATTTTAATCTTCAATTTTTAACATCGGATTTGGTTTCAACGACCTTAAAAATACTTGTTCACTAATTTTCAGCAAACAATATTAAAAATTTTAAAATTTCGACGCCATATTGTATGCGCCATTTTAAATTTTAATTTTTTAGCAACCTCAAAAACCCTAAATATTCTTCTCTGAAATAAATAAAAAATTGTAATCTGACATCTTAACCTCTCAGCACTCAATTGTTATGCCTCAAATCAAATTTGCAGCAGTAGGTTATGGAACTACAAGTTAACAAGTTCTATAAAAAAAAAAAAAAATAGGAAGATCGATTCAAAATTGACAGTCTTCTGGAATTTTAAAATAACCTTGAAAACGAACAAATACACCTTTAAACCTTTAAACCATTCATAGAATAAAGCTAAAGTAAAAAATGCGGCCAATGGAGCTCTCTACAACTAGAATTATGAAACAAAAGACGTCTACCCTATCTCTATCTCATTTGTGCTACACTTTCTAGCCAACCAATTAAATACTGTATTTGTTTTTCATACAACAAATAGAGTATTTATTTGATTGGCCGGAAAGTGTAGCACTGAGCGGCACGACCGAACATAGCTAATGTGAATCTGTAAAATAAGATAATTCTACTAAAATTTAGATGGCGCCAGTAATTTCTTTAATAAAAATATTATAGTTACACTTTTCGCCCGACCAATTAAATATTGTATTTGTTCAACAAAGAACAAATACAGAATTTGTTTGGTTGGGTGGAAGTGGGAGTGTATGTATGTATTCTATCCTTTTTGGGTAGAACTTTTGTCCCTGTCTAATCTAACGGGATAAATCGCCATTGCCACGTACGCGAGTACCGAAGAGATAAACTTAATGCTTATTCAGGATTAGCGTGTGTCCAAACCAAAATAGTATATGCAGAATACTGTATACAACCTTGACTTGTTTATATACATATAAAAAGATTTCTTAATTAAAAATAATACGTTGGATAAAAATACTTCCAATAACTATTATCATCTTGTTTTGAAGCTAAAGGTGACTCCTCTGGTGTTCCACTAGGCTCTAAATTGGTACCCGATTTATCCTGCGTCTTTTTTCTACGTTCTTTACTTCCAGAATTATCTTGAATCGGTTTTCTATGTTCTGTATCCTGTATGGTTTTTTTACTTTCTTTACTTGCATGTTTAGAGGTTTTAGGTAAAATAATAATCGGTTCATTGGTTATAGAACACATGTCTAAATACTCATCTTCATGTTCTCTTCTGAGTTGCTTGCAAACCTCACTGACTCCCTCCTCTATGCAATACTGCTTGTAATTTTTGGCAGCTTCCCTCAACTTCTCCAGGAAGTCTGGCATTGCCTTTGACGCAACCCATGTGGTTACAGATGATGGTAGGTTCACCCCAGGATTATCGTAATATGTTAGACTAAACTCAATACCTTTCTTTGCCATGTCATCGTATGGTTTTATGACCATGTATGACCAATAGTCCTCTATGCGAAATTTGTCTTTGTATTTTGGAAAATTCGGATGTTCTGTACTTTTGCTACATATAAACAGAGTTTTTCTTTGTTCGTCTACGAAATATCTTCTTTTGAAAACGTAATCTCGATTAACGAAGAGTCTCTGAAAAAATAGTTATTTTTATTCGATTCGAGTCGAAATCAGTAAAATAAATGCGTCCATCTGTCTGTCTGTCTGGGTTTAAACTCGCTAACTCCAATTCTGAATAAGATATCAACAAGCGGTTTTTTGCATATTTTTTGTTATCGTATTTCAAAGACCTGATTAGATTTTGGGGGTAAACGATTAGGGGTAAGGGGGTAAGAATGGGGTAACACTCCAAGTTTTAGCCTGTTTTGGTTATAATTAAGGCAATTATTATTGTATTTTATTAATTTGGCACTTATATGAAAGATAATTTTAAATTGGTCAAAAAATGTTACAAATTATTTTTTCCTAAAATGCATTGTTTTCGAGATATTGACGTTTAAAGCAGTAAAACGTTTTTTTAGCATCTCATTTATAACCCGATTTCAAAAAATTATATTTTAAATGAAAGCTATTTTCAAGTCCTATAAAAAATGCTATACATATATACAGTTTTTTCCAGAATAGAACGTTTTGGAGATACAGACTTTCAAACTTTAATAAATTATGCAGGTGTATTAATGGTTGCCTATTCACACAAATTCCTATTTCACAATGTTTCAAATTAGTGCCTAGTCGATGTTTTGACAATGTGCTTGCATCGCCCTTTTGCCTTGCAACTGTTCAGCTGGTTTTTAATCTAAAAAGGGGACTATTTTCACAATATTTTATTGTTCATAATAATAAACCAACCTCTAAACCAATTATTACTCCAAAACATCGAGAAATTAAAAAAAAACTAGGCAAATATTTTTAACCCCTTTCATGAATTTAGGAGAGACAAAATTTAAAAAAATTGTAAAAAATACTTACTGGCCATAACATTTCCCAATAAATTATATCACTATTAGCATCGGGAGTAGGATCAGTTTCCGCTACTTCCAGTGCAACAGCAGTAGTATCCCATTTTTGTCTATAAATAGTGTCAACCTGAACATTTAAGAAATCTTCAGCAGTTACATCATTGTATGATCCAAATACTTTATATTCATAAGCACCAGAAGAAGTGTTTAATCTTCTCCATACCACAAGATCTTCCTTTTCAAGAAATGGAGACCAATCATCATACATTCTATTAGGATCAATCTGTCTGGGTTTTCCACACGCACATTTCCCATCTTTCTGATTTTTTGATCTTGCCGTTGGATCACATTCTAAGCAAATAGTGTGTTTTTTTAACACATAAATATAATCGATATCATTTTCATGGTTTGTCAGATCTTCTACAGGTATTCTATTTTCATCCCAATTATATGCGGATATGCCCACTGCACTCAGGACTAGATTCTTACCTTGCTTTACTAAGGCTAACCGTAAATTACGAATAAAATCCTTTAAGGCCCTTTCTTCCCATCTGGTGTACATGCAAAACATTTGTTGCGTTCTACGTAAACGTTGAGCTAAAACACACTCACATTGGTGTGCCCAGACTCTTAATAAGTTAGCTGACGAGTCTTTAAATGCTCTGGGGGTAGTACGTAATGTATTGTGAAACAGTCTATACAAAGCTGCATTTTTTAATAATAACTCTACTATGTTTCTCACCTGGTTAACAGAATTCGATTTGTTCAATGAAGTTCTTATCAAATGCAGGTATTTATTAGGTAAAGTATCTTTAATTAGAATTTTGAGGTTAGGTTGCGGTGAAAACAAAGATCTTGCTAATTTCTTCGGATACATTACCCCTCTTACTTGAGTGTAGTTGATTTGAAGTTTGAAAACACTTCACTGAATTTATTCACATATTTTTGTAATGAAATGTTGTAAACAAGACAGGCAATGAACTAAAATTTTGACAGATTACATGAGTGCATGAAATGAAAAGCTGGTGTTGTCAGACCAAAATCTCATGTAATTTTATCAATGTGGCCTATGCAGGTAACAAAAACAATATTTTATTATATAATACTTAGCCAACTACAACTTTATACCAAAAACTAATCCAACTAAACCCTACACATATAAATATTTTTGATTTTTTTTATTATTGAGTTACAGTTATTTTTTTAATCAAAACTGATATTCTTTTTTTTTATTTGGGATTTTTTTCTATGGATACATACATTTTGTACCAAAACGTCCATTAGTATTCACAATAATAATTTTGAAATTAAAAGAAAATATTTATTACAGCCCTTGTTACGTAGGCAACCAATTATATTGTTGATTGTATAAACAGTTGCGAATAAATTATATTGACTTTTCAGGCAACCTATTATACAGCGGGCGTATAATTGGTTGCCTACGTATACGTACCATTACGGTTCCATTGCACAGTCATCAAAATTTTGGTAGGGATAATTTTTTTAAATAAGAATATCGTTTTCCGACCCATGGGTCGGCATTGCAATGCCATATGGTGGCTATTAGGCTGCCACGTGACTAAAGATCCATTGCCGATCAGAAGTTCTGGCAGAAGATCGGTAAATAGTCAGAAAACTGGGTGGCAAAGGGTCGTTGGCCGACAGTTGGCCGGCCGCATTCTCCTAATGCTCGTGGACCGCTCAAAATATGCGACAATTGCCCGATCGCCGCGTCAGCTGGCCACGAGTCAATTGTTTGCTGGGTTAGAATCAACAAAGTGATAACTCTTATCATAAATACGTAAAATAAATAGATTAGGGTGGAAATTAGGATTTTGACATTTTGGGAACCTTTGAATATAATTATAATATAATTATAATATAATTATATTATAATATAATATAATATAATTTAACCGGTGCCCACTTAATTAATGACGTTTAATTAATGATTGATTATCAATCCCAAGCTTTTGGGGATATGTAAGAGGATCCCAAAGTATAATATTTTGCACGGTTCCAATTAAAATCTAAAAAAAAAGTATTTTTGCTCCCGCCCTAAAATAAATATAATTATCGATACACTAGCTAATATTTGATATAAAACAAAATTGACCTCATCAATTTTATTTTAGTTAATTAAAGTTCTTTTGAGAACATCATAAAAATTAACTCTAAAAGCATACCTATACATATGTATAGCTATATAACCTAGGTCTGTACAGTGAAAAAAAAGTGCAAGTATAGGTACAAAAAAAGTGCACGTATAGGTACGTATCGATTGAATAAAAGCGTTCACCACGAGGGATACACCGCTAAAAAAAATGGTACACCAGGAGGTATTCCTTTAAGATTTTCTCGGAATTTCCTTCAAGATTACCTTGAAAATTTTTAAAAATTACCTATAAAATGGTCCCACCTTTGGTAAATGAGATTTCTTGGAGAGATTACCTTCAAGATTTCCTCCAATCAGGGGTGCTCCCATGGAGGGGTAGGAGGAGCGCCAACCCCCCTCCCCAATCATTCTCGAGTTGAAAAAAACTTTTTTGCAGTTCTGAAATTTCTCAATTTTAATTTCGGAAATATTTGCCCCCCCCCCCCAATAAAAACGCTTAAGATCACCCCTGCCTCCAATGTGTACACCTAATTCGTCAGCGGTTTACCCCTCCGTTTACCGGCTTAAAATGAACGGTCGTTTTTTTTTCAGTGTACACTACAATGAGCAAACCAAAAGTATTAATAGTAGGGGCCGGCCCTTCAGGAATAGCAGCAGCCACCAGGCTACTAGAAAATGGAGTAACTGACGTAACAGTGCTAGAGGCCGAAAATCGAATAGGGGGAAGGGTATGCTCCCAAGAATTCGGGGGAAGTATGGTTGATTTGGGGGGCCAGTGGGTACACGGAGAAAAGGAAAATATTGTTTATCAAATGGTTAAAGATATGGGCTTATTGGCCACTTCTCATAATACGTATGATGATAACACTTATTATTTGTCCGACGGGAGTCCAGTTGATAAAAATATTACCGATAAACTGTACAAGATAGCCATGGATGTTCGTGATGATGAGGAGGAAGCGAAAAAACACCCTGGAACTTTTGGACAGTATTTTAAAAAGGTGTAAGTATGCTTAGTATATACACTTACCAGTTCTCATCAACAACTTCTCGACGTGTTAACACATCCTAACGTTAGGGACCGTGCACAAACTACGTAAGTTATTCCATGTAAGATTTGGTAAGATTTTCACGTCCTTCCCCAGACAGCACATAACAACTTGTAGATATCCAGGGGATATACTTTCTGGATATCCAGTATATGCAGTGGATATCCAAATGTCCGCCTATGTCCAAGAAATCCAGGATAACCTAAAGCATATCCACTGGATAATTAGAGACTCATCATGAACTGGACGTTCAGTGGATATAGGGCAGTCTAATGGTTATTATAATAACAGCACATATATGTGCTGTCTTCATAAATTTATATTCATATTGATAAATTTATATTCATATCCCGTTTTCGCTTGGCTATACAGAGCGTGTCAAAAGTCAGCCCCCCTTTAACTTAAGTCGTTCAAAAATTTGTCCAAACGACTTAAGATATCAACTAAAAACTTGGAATACGTAAATAACATAACCCAAATATTTTTTTGGTGTATATTTGATATGCTTAATGGGCCCATGGGCACAATGGAGACAAGGGGGCAAGGGGGACATTTTTTTAATGGAAAGGGGGATCGTATGGTACATCATTTTAAAGCTTATAAAATTCTCTATTCGGCAATATAACTTTTATTTTTTTAAGTTTTTCATTTTTCAATTTTTTTTACTAAAAAATCCGATTATTTAATATTTTTTTTGTAAAATTTTATTTATATCATTTAAAATTACTTAAAAAGTATAATTGACATATTTGCACCATGAAATAAACCATTTTTCAAAAATTGTTTGATTTTTTTGAAGAAATGTTGACGAAAATTACCATTTTTGGGGGTTTAAAATAACCCCCAAAAATTGATCCGAAAAAATAAAAATAAATGTGAACAAATAGAGAATTTTATAAGCTTTAAAACGATGTATCACACGACCCCTCTTTCTATTAAAAAAAATGTCCCCCCTTGCCCCTGCCTTCATTGTACCCCTTAACATATAAAATACATACCAAAAAATTATTTATCAAGTTGATATATTAAGCCGTTCAAAAGTTAAAGGGTGTCGAACTTTAGACACCCACTGTATAAACTCTCGCTCATATATGAGAGCATATATGCAGAGCATATATGCAGAGTTGATACTTTCATTACAATAACAGGGTCTGTATACAGACATATAATCTTATTCGGCATAGGTATCTAATAAACAAACTCACCAAAAATTAGAAATAATTTAAAATTCCTGTTGTCCGACCCCGTTATTGTAATGAAAGTATCAACTCTGCACATATGAGACAAACAGTTTTCCTTTTTTTCAGGTACAATGAACGGGTATTAAAAGAGTTTGGCAACAACAGCGAAGTCTTAACATTAGCTAAAATATTCCAGGACTGGTCTCACAAGTTTTTGTTATGTCTAGAAGGCGCAAAATCCTGGGACCACTTCTCGAATATCGGACCGTACTTGTTTAAGTCCTGTGAAGGTGATCAACAGCTTAACTGGAAAGATAAGGGTTATCGCACCATTTTAGATGTCATGATGGTAAGTTCCACTGTGTAAACACTGGCCTCTAAATCGTTTAATGCTACGGTATTACAACAAGAGTACCTTTTTATGTATTTTTACCTGAAAATTCATATTTTAATTTACAAAAAAATACACTGAAAAAAATTTGGGGTAAAAAAGTGCAAAGCCCTCCCGTTTCGCACGCCCCTGTTCAAAATAAGTACAAAAAAGTAACATACGATGAAAGGACTTTTAAAGTTTCGATCACATGTATAACGTAGTTTCTATATCTTAAAGGGTTTCTGAGTTACATATATTTAAAGGAATATTTTTTCATGTTTTTTTATGTGCGATCCTTCTTAAAAGGGAGTGCGTTACTTCTGAGACACCCTGTATACGGACAGAGAAAAAAAAGTTTCTTATTTTTTTCATGAAACACATTCATATCGAATAATTTTTTGTCTAGAACGTTTTTTGGCGTTTTTGGAAACTACCGTATAATACTATTCTAGCGCAGGCGCTGTGAATAGTACTTATATATGTTTGAACTAGGGACACTAGATCTTGGTCTTAAGTTAGCAAGGCGCCTTGCTAACTTAAGACCTAGATCTAGTGTTCCTAGTTTCAACTCGAGACCAATTTTAAACATAATAATCAAAACCTTAAAAAAAAATGATTCAAAAATTAAAACGAGAATTAAAATAATATATCGAAATTCAACTTTTCGAGAGATTTTTTAATTTTGTTTATAAACCATATAAATATAAATACTTTCTCAGCATGTTTTTTTTATTAAATTCTCTATAAGTGTTTGACAAATAAGTCTGCTTCTATTAGCTTTAGATATCGTTCAGTATAAAGGAATAAAACTTTCAATAAGTCGGCAATTTTCCATAGAATTGTCAGACGATAATAATGTTGTCTGGGAAAAAAGAGTTCACATCTACTTTTTTAAAAGATAAAGACGACAAGGTGTGTATTACAAATATGTAATATTATGTGAAAACGATCCACCCCAAATATCTCGCAAATTAAGCACAATATGAAAAGTCCAAAACATTTTTTGCCTACATCTCGAAAAGAATGAAAATGGCGGTGCAGGCGAAATTTTTTTCATTTTTTTTTTTTAGTTCTGGTAATTCCCGGCCTTTTTTTAATTCAATGTAGTAAAACTCAAGTTTTAAAAATTTAAATAAAAAAATTTAAGAAAGTCCTAGCGCCGCAGTTGAAAAATTTTTCAACTGTGCTCGTCTATTTAAATTTGAAAACAGTGTTATAAGTTCTAGCGCCGTAGGCGAAAATATTGACAAACTTCAAGCTTAGGTTTTACAAAGTCCAATAAAAAAGAACGTTATAAAGCTATAGCGCCGCAGGCGATTTTTTTTAGAAATTTCTTAGCCTATTTTAGTTTTAGAAGTGTTACTATTTAAAGTTTAAATGCAAGAAGACTCTAGCGCCGCAGGCGAAATTTTTTACGTATTTGAAACTGTAGGGTCCACTTGAAAAAGAGCTTGTATATTTGCTTCGCTTTGTGTCCTTATCGTTCTGGGTGAGTATAAAATCTATAACGCCGCAGGCGAATTTTTTTTTGAAACAAACTGGATACAGCCTTGGTAGCTAGGGATTAGAGAGTAAAAGTTACAACCCCAAAATTATACATTTAAATTTTCCCCCTTAAAAATCCAAATTCACTTATTTTTTAGAATTTTTATATTGTTAGATTGCGAGATATTTGGGGTGGATCGTATTCAAATGATCACCCTGTATATAATTTAATATTAAAAAGAAAAATGGTTTTGATGGTTTTGTTTGTTCGTATAATAAATTTTGCAAATTTTGAGTATCTACCTACACCCAAAATTGAGATTGAATTTATCGACATAAAAAAAATGTTTCACTCCAAATTTTGAGTTTTTGTTTTGACAAGGGATTCAATTTCTGTTTCAGAAAAAAATTCCAGATATCGCAAAACAACTGCCAATCGACGACAAAATCTTGATTAACAAAAAAGTAACAAAAATTGTATGGGACCAAAACCCAATAAATCAAGGTGGCGCAACCATCTATTGTTTAGACGGATCTTCCTATAATGGTGATCACGTAATTGTAACTCCCTCTGTCGGCGTCCTGAAGAAATCCTATAAATCCTTGTTTGAACCAGAGTTACCACCTTATAAAGTTAACTCCATCGAGGGAATTACGTTAGGAACTGCCAACAAAATATTGCTGAAATTCCCCGAAAAATGGTGGCCAAACGATCTTAAAGGTTAGTTGTAGAAAAACCATAGAGAAGGAAAGAGAACCATTAGTCCAGCCTGCGCAAGATTATTTTGTGACAGACGGGGCAGCGAAATGACGTAACGCAATATATCTGACCTTGCGCAGTACGCATCTCTATCAGCTGTGAAATGCTGTCAGTCGTAAAACAATTCACGACAATTCATCACCCGAGTATTTATTTTCTTATCTCCAAAAATCCCCCCGTAAAAATCTTAAAATGTCCAAAAATGGAGATATGGCAAACCAATACTGGGGTGACGAATTATTAGTAGTTTGTTTATACTGTCAGATCGTTTGTTTCTGTTCATTTTTCGACTTCTACTGTGTTTTAAATGTTTTTTTGCTGCATTTGTTTATAACTTTAAACCTAACGTGTATTGTTGCTTTATGAAGAGCAAAGGGTCAATCCCTGGTATACTCAAAGTAGGTGTACAAAATCCCGAAACTCAAACACACCTCGAAAAATTCTTATAAAATAATTTTAAAAAACTATTTCTACGTTTCTTCGTAGATATTTATTGTTTTTTGTTGATTTTTTTACAATTTTGATTTGACACACAAAACTAAGGTTAAAAATACTCATCAAAAACAACAATAGTAGTGCGCATGTGCAAGTTTATCTCAGATGCGCTAGGCACATTTATCACAGTATTTCGAAACGGCTTTGGAGGTCTTTCCTTGTCTATGAGAAAAACCTCGAGAAAAACCGTTTCTTTTGAAGGATTTTTATTTTATTTAACAAGTTTTTTTTAACAAAATCTGTTTTTTTTTTATAAAAAACAAGTTTTTTTTATAAAATCTGGATTTATTTTTTTTATACAAATGTTTTTTTTATTTAATTTACGACTCTATTAAAGGTTTCAGTTTATTATGGACGGATGACGATCGAAGAAATTTAATCACAGATTTTCCTCACGGTCCACAGGACAATGGAAAATCTTGGTTGGAGGACGTTTTTGGGTTCTATGTTATAGACAGCCATCCAAGGGTTTTGTTGGGGTGGGTTGTGGGGCAAATGGCGGACCAAGTTGAACTTATTTCTGATCAAGTCGCAATTGATGGATGTATGTATTTATTAAATAAATTTGCTGGACATAAATTTGATATTCCTCAACCGGATGAGGTTTTAAGGTGAGTAAATTTAAACTTTTTTATTTTTATGTAAAAAATTTAAGGGCTTTTTTATTATATACACTCCGAAATAAAATTCTGAGATTTTATAATATGAAAATTTTATTCAAATTCCGAGAAGAATTCGTATTTTATTATATTTAATAACAGAGATAATTACCCTAGTAGAAATTTAACGTTAGAATAACGTTTTTCTAATGTTAGAAAACTGTATAAAAGTACGTTGTAAACTATGTGCAAATGTCCCGCTTTTTAACGTTAAAATCTAACGTTAGTTACAAACGTTAATCTAAAGTTAGAAATACGTTATGAGTACGTTTAATTTCTAACTTTCGAAGGGGACGTGGCCAACTAGGAAATTTCTACCTGCATTTATTCATATAAATAAATCTTAATATATTTTAACAATCATAATATTTTTAAACATAATTTCGTTACATTTATTTATAAAATAGCCATCTTTTTAGGTGGCCCTAAATATTTTTCGTGTAAAATCCTGTTATACCTCTCAGAAAAGCTTTATATTTAGTTAGTTAATATTTATATATTCAGAATATTAAAATATTTTTTCAATTATAGTACAGCGTTGCCAGACGTGCTATAATTTTGACTTTCGGGGGATATATTTTTTTTTAACTTATTGTAGATATAATAAATAATTATCAAACCTAGGCACATAGCTGTCTGAAATGAGTATTTTCTACTATAGGTTACGTATTAATAATGGAAATTTAAAAAATATTTAAAGTTAGAATAAGGTTAGAAAAAGGTTAGAATTTCGTTAGGAAACTAACGTTAGATTTCTGTATTTTATACCGTTTTTTCAAACGTTAGTTTTTAAGGTTAGATTCATTTATTTTATAACGTTTTTTTCCAAACTTTAGTTTTTAAGGTTAGATTTATATATTTTATAACGTTTTTGTATAACGTTTGAGACTAAACATAAAAATGTCACTAATCTAATGTTATGTTAAGTTAGATTTATGTACTTTTCTACCAGGGTACGTATATAAAAAAATTTAGTCGCGCAAAATAGAGAGTAAAGTTACGTTTTAGTCTAGGTTGTACAAAAAAAACTTATTGCTTTCATTGTAAAAAAAATAATTTCGTTTTCAGGTCCAAGTGGTCCTCGAATCCCAACTTTTGCGGTTCCTATGTCTACGTGAGTAAAGAGGCCGAAAACCGAAAAGCCACAGCCAGTGATCTCGCCAAAGCTGTCACATCGAGCAACGGAAAAGAAATCCTGCTTTTTGCAGGAGAGGCCACTCATTCCAAGTATTTTTCCACCGTGCACGGCGCAATGGAGACTGGATACAGGGAAGCTGATAGAATTATCAATATATACAAGTGGACAGGGTGCCTTAATTTGGGTAACTAAATTTAATTACAAAATATCTGTCTTCGATGAGCGAAATAATTTTTTTATAAAGGAATTATTATTAAAATATATGTATATATATTTGTTTATTTTAATACTTTTTTTATAACAATCCCTAAAACCTACCAGATCTGCAGATAGCATTTTTTTATAAATATACGAGTCATTTGGCCCCTAGCCACCTTTATGGACTCATCTTACGGATTTTGACCAAACTTGGAAAAGTTGTACTAGTAGGTATATATATATTATATATATTTGACCATGGATGCACATGCACATGCCTGCACAAAGAAAACCACCTCTAGTGTGTCAAATTTACGTATTTGTTTTTTTTTTCGGATTCTTATTTAAAAGTTTTTTACACAAAGGAACCCACATAATTTTTCAAATTTACGTATTTTTTACAGATTATTATGTAACATACACAAAACATGTGTTTCCTAACCCCTAAATCAGGGGTAATTTACTGCTGTATTTTTTTTCTAAAATATTTGACCGGCCGTCATAATACTCTGATTAGGTTAAAAATACGCGAGTAAACTACCCATAATTTGGGGGTTAGGGAGATGAACTTTTTAGGGAAGATGGATAATATTTTGTATATGTACCTATCTTGGGGTAGACAAAAAGGGCCATTGGGCCGGGCCTACTTGTCAGGCGTTGGAGCCTACCCACCGTTTACTACAACTACTTGTATATGTACCATTGAGGTATGTACCACTCTACCTCAATGATATGTACCTAATAATATACACAGGCCCACAAAAGAAAAAAAGTGGGCTGTGCTGGGGTTGAGACCTAACTATTCTTATGTATTTTGGGATGCTGAATACGAATCGAAATAAGGCACTTCGTCTGCTTATTTTGTTTCTACACTGAAAAAACTGTCTGGACCCACAAAAAAAAAGTGGTCTGTGATGTGGTTAAGACCCACAGATTCTTATGTATTTTGGGATGCTGAACAAGAATCCGCTATAAAAAAAGCCTCTTCATGGGCTTATTTTGTATCTACACTGAAAAAACTGTCTGGGCCCACAAAAAAAAAGTGGTCTGTGCTGGGGTTGAGATCTACTTATTCTTATGTATCTTGTGATGCTGAACACGAATCTGTCATAAAAAAGGCACTTCATCGGCTCATTTTTTTTCTACACTGAAAAAACTGTCTGGGGCCACAAAAAAAAGAGTGGTCTGTGCTGGGGTTTAGACCCACCTATTCTTATGTATTTTGAGATGGTGAACAAGAATCTGTCATAAAAAAATGCACTTCAATGGATCATTTTTTTGTTACACTGAAATAATATGAGATTTTTACCATTTTAGACAGTTTTTTCAGTGTAGCAAAGAAAAGAGCTGATGAAGTGCCTTTTTTTATGACAAATTCGTGTTCAGCATCCCAAAATACATAAGAGTAGGTGGGTCTCAACCCCAACACAGACCACTTTTTTTATTTTGAGGGCCTGTGTATATTAATATGTATTAATATGTATTAATACTTCGGTCGGAATATTATATTAGGACGGCTGGTCAGTAAAAAATTACTAAAAAAGTCCAAACTACCCCTGATTCTGAAGTTAGAGGAACAAATTTTTTATAGAAAATGTATATTAGGTAATGATATGATATGTTTATTTGCAAGAAACATATTTAAATTTATTCAAAGATAATATTTGAAACATTTGTGCAAACGAAACTATTCCACATCCACAGACTTGTATAATCAAACAACACATTTCATGGATTAGAATGCATCCATCCAAAAAATTACCTTAAGTTAATATCAGGGGCGGATTTATTTCATTTTAAGGGGGTCCCCATACCCCCCCTAAATCCGCCCTTGGTTAATACCCAGTCAACACAAATACATGGCAGGAACATAGCAGGTACATAATCACTGTTCTATGTGATGTTGCAGACATGTAATTTTTATAGTCCATGTATAGTCCTTGGACTTTAACAATTCCGCCTCAAGTTATGTATCAGCTACATAACATGCTACATATCAGATACATACTAGGTACATAACAATAAAAGTATGCGTTTCCGAATTTTACTTGTTATGGAGTGCATCATAGATTTAGACATGGTGAACATTTTTACGTCTTTTTGATAAACCTAATAATTAAAGTATATAAATATCTTTATATGTAGCATCATCCATCAGGCAAAATTCTTATACGATGTGCATTTTTACTGTGAAAGCAAACTTTCTACCAGGCTTAAAAATCATGGGCCACATAAAAAGCCAATTTTTAGAGAAAAAATAGCAAATAATCATTTTAAAAAAATATATATATATTTTAATTTTTTGTCTAAAATTATCTAAAATCGGTTTAGTTGTCTAAAAATACATGCGTTTCTACTACTTAAGGGTAAAACTTTTATTATTAACAACAATTTTAAGAATATTAGTGATTCTAACCTATAAAAATTAAAATAATATAGACGCCATATTTAGTATTGAATTCATAACATTTTATGTATCGTGTATGTTCTCGTACCATATATATGATACATAACATGCAATATTGCATGTTATGTATCATACATATGTATGTTACATCTTATGTAATATGGCACATGTAACGTAAAAAATCTTTCTGTTATAGGGCATGTTATGTAGCATACATATGTATGTTATGTCTCATGTAATATGGCACATGTTACCTAAAAAATCTTTCTTTACCATGTTGCATCCATATATGTGCGGACTGGGTATATCAGCAACACGATTGGTTCATTTAAAAGGATCTTATTATATTTTGTTTTGAATTTTACATTTTAAACGAATAACGAACGAATAACGCATAATAAACAGAAAAATATAAAACATTTATAACCTAACAAAATTTATTTTTAGTATTATTTTTCATTGTTTTTTATTAAAACAATATTGGTTATTTTAGTACCTATCATATTTATTAAAATTCATTAATTATTTTATTTAATGAATAAAAATAAATGCATAAAAATGGACGGTATTTATTTATTACTTTTATATATAAAAATTGATATTTATTAGGGCGGGTCAAAATAGTTATTTATAATACAAGGGCGAAAAGTTAAATTTTTCGATTTAGTAGGTTTTTAGAAGCCGAGGGCCTCCGGCCTGAGGGTAATAAACTTACGAAATTTAACTTTTTGCCCGTGTTTATAAAATATTTTTTATTCGACTGTTACTAATTATAATAAATCATTAAAATATATTTAATTCTAAACTGCAAAAAAAAATTTACTGTCTCATTATTTATCTAGTTATCCATGCGACGTTTTAGAACTTATTGAGTCTGTATTAAAAAAAATGTATGTGTATTTTTATAGTTTTTAATATTTATACAATGTGTCCCGTAGTGCACGGGACAAACTTTTAGGGTAAATGAAAACACTATGCAAAAGAACAAAAAAAAAATGTTAATAAAATCCACATTTACTTTAATAACTTAATTTATACCATTTTATTTCGACCAATCCCATTGTAGCTGTTAAATTACCTAAAATTTTCCACGCCCCTTTTAATTTGTTACTAAGTATGGAGGTAGAATTATAATTTTACCAGTAGTAGTAGTAGTAGTAGTAAGGGTGGGGAGGCTACAAGCCAGGCAACTAGTCTATTATTGCCCTTTTTGCCAGCCCCGAGCTGTCCCAGCCACACATCTACCCTACTCCCTGCCTGAACCTGCCGGACCTCCTTATAAAGGTCGCGATATCTGTCCAGGCAAGGGTACGCAACTCCTCTCTTCGGAGAGTTGCCACTCCGAAGATCTCCTGTCGTATTCTGCCGAACCGATCGCAATGTCCTAGGAAATGGAAGGACGATTCTTCGTCTATCCCGCAACCCGAACAGACGGGGTCGTTACCGACCTTCATCTTGAACAGGTGCCTTCCTAGTCCACAGTGACCCGTGAGGATCCCTGTGAGTTGGCTGATCGTGGCTCGACTTCTTCCTAGTAGCCACGCGGTTTTTGACTTGCTTGGACCGTTGACCGTTGACTTTCCCTTAGTTTTTCTTCAGCCCACGTGTTGAGGGCTGATGTGACTTGTTTCCTTGTAATACCAAGCATGGGTTCGGGTCCCATGCACGGAGTCTCGGCTCCGAGTCTGGCAAGTTCGTCTGCCTTCTCGTTGCCTGGTATCCCATTAATATCCAAACCAATAATTATTGTTACTGGTAATTATTTCCAGCACTCTGGAACACGTTGTATTTTATCGTAACTTTAATTTTACGAAATATGCCGTTTTCCACCGGAAACCCTATAGAAATATTGTTATTATAGTAACATTTTTAGTTACTAATAATGAAATAAAATATATAATAATATTATTTACAGTGCATCAATGATTTGTTGAAATGCGTAATGGATTTCAGTGTCAACAACACAAAGGACAAATCATCATTTTGCATTTGTGTATTATAGAAATTCTACGATAGGTGGTCACGATTTTAACCAAATAGTACAATGTTAATTTTAGGCTAATATGCTTTAATTTTTAATATCGTGTAAAATATGTGAGTATTTAGAGTTTATATCGAAATGTCCATATATTTCGTAACGTAATTTTTCGTTTGGACTTTTGGACCCTCCCCCCCCTGTGTAACAAACTGTCACATTTATCAACACCCCCCCCTCCCCCCTGTGTAACGCGTAACAATATAAAAATTTGTATTTTTTTTTTCTAACATATCTTGATACAGAATTCCGCATAATGCAAGACGGTAAAAAGACAGTGTAAAAATGATACATATTTATTATAATAATACATATAGCACTTAATGTACTTAAAGGAAAAAATCACTCAAACTTTAAAAAAATATTCATAATCAATATCACACAGGGAAAAAATACTAGGTACCTCTTTTTACACTGAGTGTCACATATAACACGTATATTGTTTATGCACAGGTACACAAAATAGTATTTTGGTGTTCTGTGAGTACACATTCCGCGCGAAAATGTATCATCGCCGATGATTCATCGGCAAGATCACGCAAGAACAGGGCCGTAAGATTTTTTTTTAATATTAATGTCAACAGTTTTTTACTGATTACAATATTATTTAAATATGCATAGTTTCGTCAATTTCTTTCTGTGTGAAAAGAGGAATTATGGGCCACTAAATAGTAATTTATGTTGAAATAAAAATACATCTGCCAAGCTTAGGAAATAAACATTAAATTTATTAAATTCCGTTACGTAACGTTTACCTAGACCCCCCCCCTCCCCCCTGTCACAAACTGTAACAATTTCTCTGACTATTATGCACTATAGGTAGCTTTGGTCTTGAAATTAATATAACGTACACTTTAGTGCGATATTTAAAACGGTTTGGGAGAATGACCACTATCCGGAATGAGGAAACTATCCGCAAATGGGTGTCCTTCCTCTAACACTGTAGAAGAATATTTAGATAGCGCACGAGTATACGCGCACTTCAAAATACGCTGAAAACTGAAAATATTCTCGTGCGTTACTCTTAGTATTATCCTGACTAGTTTGCTCGCCAGGACGATGAACGTTGTCCTCTGAAAGCGCGAACACGCGACCGTATTTTCCGGAAAATATAAAATAAAAGACGAAAAGTTCTCATTAGGTTAACTCGTATTTAAATGAATAACCAGATGGGAAAATTAAAGAAAACTACTACAGCTACCCAGAAAGAAAATGAAATATCACCAGAAATTTTTGAATTCATTCATCAGTTTTTAACAGGAGTCGATAATAAAACACTTGATCTTAGAGTTCCACATCTAAGACAATCTATGAAAACAATTCTTCCCTTCGTTATAAGTCTGTATGTTATTTTAGCGGTCACCGGAATATTGTTTAATTTAGCATGGATTGTTTATTCTTTTAGAAAAAAATTATATCGTGATCCTACCCAATGTTTCCTATTAAATAACGCGCTAAGTGATATTATCAAGTGTGTCCTTGTTTTGCCCATTTCCTTGTATGTGCTCATGATTAATAACTGGATGCTAGGGGATATCCTGTGCCCCACCCTGCCCATGCTGCAGGTAGGTCACTAACCAACAAAGGCGTCAAAGGTTTAACACACTTTTTTCTATTTTGCGACTCTTATAAGCTCATAATCACACGCATTTTGCGTGTTCTTATAGGCCCATAAGAGGTCTCTACTTTTTTTTCTGTTGGGTTGGCAACATACAAAAGCCTATCTCTTGACGTTTTGCGTGCAAATGTCAATGTCGATTTAAAGTTTAATTTTTTACAAAATTTTGTGTTTGGGTTATTTTTTACCGTGTTAAAATTGTGGACTGGTTAATTGCAGTGAAAAAATAAGAGATGACTGTAAAATATATCAAAATATCATCTGTTCTTAGAATTTTAAAAATAGTGTAAACTGTAATGCCAACCCAAAACAAAAATCCCTAAATCAGTCATCAATTTAAATGGAAGTTTTTAAATTTTAGTGCAAAATAGAAAAAATTGTATAAAGCACTCGTTTCATAACACGTTTTTGAAAACTAGTACTTTAGAAAACTCGCCGCAAGCGGCTCGTTTTCTAAACTTGTACTCGTGTGCTAAAAACGTATGTTATGAAACTAGTACTTTAATATAGGTACTATTAATTTACCCGCTAAAAGTATTGCGTTAGAAAAAAAAAATTGAATTTTTTTATTGCTTTTTTTACTTTTCTTAGCGTTTTATATCCAAAGAGAAGATTTCCGTCAAAAAAACTGTCTGTCCGGAAAATTTGTGACCACGATAACTCGAGAATGCTTCGAGCTAAAGACTTCAAATTTTAATCATAGGTTGCTTATCCAAAGTTCTAGGCCGGGATAGTTTTTGGTAAAAATTAATTAAATAAATAAAAACAAATAATGTAGGTTTTTTTATAAATGATATTTTATTTCATTTTGTTATATTTAGTAACACATTTATAATTATAAAAATTATCTAGTAATTATGTTATATGTGCATAGAAAAAACGGATTCCTTGAACCAAGGACACGTGTCTTTGGATATGTTCAAAGCCATATTCTCTTGTTTCAAGACTGGCATTTTCTTGAACCAAAGTCAATGTCCTTGAATAAAGAGCGCGGATTTTTATTCCAAAACCCGTGCTCTTCATTCAAGGACATTGATTTTGGTTCAAGAAAATGCCAGCATTGAAACAAGAGAATATAGCTTTGAACATATACAAAGACACGTGTCTTTGGTTCAAGGAATCCGTTTTTTCTATGTGTATTTATATTACATATTGTAAAAAGGGAGTATCCCGTATATAAATAAATAAATAATTTGGTTATAAAAAATTACCTTTGATATTTAGTTGGAAAATTTTTGTCCTGACCCCCGTCCCCCCAAAAAAATCTTGCGTCATCCCTGACTGTTCTTTTCTAATGGAGATCTCTACAACTAGAATTATGAAACAAAAGACGTCTACCCTATCTCTATCTCATTTGTGCTACACTTTCCAGCCAACCAAATAAATACTGTATTTGTTTTTCATACAACAAATACAGTATTTTTTTGTTTGGCCGGAAAGTGTAACACTGAGCGGTACGAACGAACATAGCTAATGTGAATCTGTAGAATAAGATAATTCTACTAAAATTTAGATGGCGCCAGTAATTTCTTTAATAAAAATTAAATTGTTACACTTTTCGCCCGGCCAAGTAAATATTGTATTTGTTCAACAAAGAACAAATACAGAATTTGTTTGGTTGGGTGGAAGTGAGAGTGTATGTATGTCTTCTACCTTTTTGGGTAGAACTTTTGTACCTTTCTAATCTAACGGGAGAAATCGCCATTAAATTATGTCTTAATTATGTAAATAAATCTTCCCTCCTTAAAATTTGGTTTGGATAACATTTTTCTTTTCACTTCATGTTCATGCTAAAACCTTTACAACAAAACTTAACACACGTGTTGAGCTTAAATAAAGTGTAGGTAGATAGGTACTTTATTTACGCTCAACTTTTGTTTTTTGACGGGTGAACGGATACTAAAAAGAAGAAAACTTTTAAGTAAATCAAACCCATCATTTTGTTCCATTATACAATTTTATATGATATAAAAGCTTGTCGCGAGATTTTCCTGAGTAAATTTTCTTTTATAAAAAATCTCGCGACAAGCTTTTATATCATATAAAATTGTATAATGTAACAATATGATGGGTTTGGACTTTTTTACTTGAAAGTTTATCTTGTTCTTAAAAATGTTTTTTTTTACTATTAATTTATTTTAATTAAGTTTCTATCTTTTAAAACAACGGAGATATTGGCTGGGAAGTAAAATTCGGGATACCCGGTATAGAAAGGGTATCCGTTTTAGCTTGGTAATTATTTCAGGACATCCCCATGCATACCACAACTTTGACGCATCTGGTCATGGTATTCGACCGTTACCGTTACATCAGGCGCCCAACGAGTGGGCGACTCCTTGCCCCCATATGCAATGTGGGAACTTGGCTTGCGTCTATCTGCTTGGTCCTTCCCTATCCAATTTTTATCATGTATATTGATCTTGGAGTAAGTATTTAGCTATAGAAAAATAACACGGCTCAAAAATAAAAAAAATAAAAATAATTGTGTGTTTCTACGCACAGAGTTCCTGAAGGCTTATGAAGTAGGTCTACAGAAAAATCTGATTATAGATCATGGTAGCAGAAAGTCAACATATTATAGAACCATTTAGGGAACGTTCAAGTATTACGTAACGCTCCTAGGGGGAGAGTGGGGGTCATTTTGGAGTGTTACGCTTATGTTAATGGTGTAGGAAAATAGCGTTACAGGGGGGGGGTGGGGGTCCAAAATGATCAAATATTGCGTTACGTAATACCTGAACGTTCCCTTATTCACAAAAAAAGTAGTTTGCATAAAAGTTTTTTCAGAGATATTTTAAAACTGTTTTCCACTAAATTTTTTGTTTAGTTTTTCTTGTGGGATTTTAAAGAGAAAGGATCTTTTTTTAATTCAAGCCGCCTCGACAAATAATTCAAGGTTCTATAATTTATTTTCTATAAGCACTTAAAAAACGGAGAAAAAACTGGATAAAAAATTGGAATAAAAAAAATTCATTTATTCATTGTTTTATTTATCACAAGTGCCTTTACTTAACTTGTCGATAACTTTTACTAAATCATTAAACAATAACTTTTGGATGTCTTTAGCCTCTGTGAAGTCCAGATGATTCCATTTTTTCCAGGAAATCATGTGTAATTTGCATCTGTTTTCTTTTGGTAGTTTTTCAAGGAAAAGTCTAGCACTCTAAAACATACATAAATTGTTAGTGTCAAACGGAAACCATTTTTTGGCAACAACGCGGTAGGAGGGTTATGTTTTAAACGTGTTTGAATGTATGTACACTGCACATACATATATAGGGGAAATGGGGAAATGACGGCTCTTTGTAATTTTAAGCTTTATTATTTTTTTGTTTTTCATAGAAATGAGTTAAATGAAACTTAAAAGTATGCTGTATTAAACGATATTCTTAAAAAAGTCCAAAATGCTCAAAATTTGCGTTACGTAATACTTAAACGTTCCCTAAACCTTTTTTTTTGGACTTTTTATTCTTCGTCAACTTACCCTCTCCTGGTGGTAAGATGACTAATTTTACATGTTAATTAATTTTTTTTAATAAAATAAATAATTAAAACAAAACAAAATGTATAAATTAGATTAACTATTATAGTATATTAAAGTACTAGTTTCATAACATACGCTAAAAACGTGTTATGAAACGAGTGCTTTATACAATTTTTTCTATTTTGCTCTAAAATTTAAAAAAACTTACATTTAAATTGATGACTGCAATTAACCAAGCCACAATTTTAACATGGTAAAAATAACCTAAACACAAAAATTTTGTAGAAAACTCAACTTTAAAGCGACATTGACATTTGCACAGAAAACGTCAAGCGATAGGCCAGGTCTGTTGCCAACCCAAAAGAACAAAAAGCACAGACCTCTTATGGGCCTATAAGAACACGCAAAATGCGTGTGATTATGAGCTTATAAGAGTCGCAAAATAGAAAAATTAAATTACCACCTTCTAAATAAAAAAAATATTTAAGTAAAAATCATATTTTATACAAACCCTCAAAGCTTATGTTCGTCAACTTAGGGCCCCTTCCCCTAGGTACTTTTTACATCAAAGCATCTTTCGAGTTTAAATAAACTTTTTAATTAAAGCTTCAAATAAATAGTTTAATATTTGTTCTCTTTATTTGTACTTGTTTTAGCCTTTTTTTGCTACAGCGGCAGAAATTGTAAAAAAATAAGGTCAAGGTTTTTATACTATTCACAGCGCATGCGCTAGAATAGTATTATACGGTCCGTACGTCCGTCTGTCCTCCAGTCTGTCCGATGTCACGATTTTTGTAGACAGGATAACTCAAGATAATGGAAAGTAAAAAATCTCATGTAAGTTAATTTACATCCAAATTAAACAGATTGATTCTAAATAAAATATTTTATAATAAATAATATTACATGTTTTTATTAAAAAAAAAAATATATCGAATCTTTAAAATAGGTTTTGTTAAAGGTAATTACCATGAAAAGGACAACTCAGCTGCAGTAGCAGCTGAGCTGCTTTTTTCGTGGTTAAAATGGCAGGTTAAGTTACCACAAAAAAAAAACCCAAAATTTCTAACCGTTTGATCAAAATTCGTTCAAACTGCCGCGCGTTTGGAACCTTGTATAAACTTTATTCAAACATTGTACAAATCGTTTGATCCTAGTTGGGATAAAGTTTATATGGGAGGCACACCCAGGTAGCAAGGGATGTTATATTACAAGAAATTAACATCACTTTTGGGTGTATTTTTAAACTAAATCATAACATCACATAATATTGAAAAATAACATGTATTTAACATCATATTTGCAACGTAACACGTATGACGTGACAACCATGTTATTTAATAACAAATATTTAGCAACGCTGTGAATATATCGCATGTCATATATTAACGTGGCTTTCACATGAATGTCATGTTATTTTGCTTCTCACCGACGTCCCAAGCAAAAAAATCGATATAAGATGATGTTGATAGAGTAAATTATTATAAGGAAATTGTATACACATTATACGATTTCCAATGGATAGGAGGTTCTGCCGGGCTTCTCAAGACCACGGATTAAAGGAATATATTCTCCGCTTAATCAGCAATTTCGTATTTAGAATCTATCTGTTTCAATCTGTAATTGTTTCAATTACTGATTAGGTTCGATTTGGTTCTCGAAAATCGTGGTTCTGAACTGGTTCGAAACGGGCGCAGTTGCGACTGAGCATTGCCCAGTTGCAACTACGCCGGTTCCGAATCAGTTCAGAACTGCGATTTTTGAGAACCAAAACAAACCTATTGATTTTAAATCCGATTTTTTTTTATGGGGTTATAGCGTTTTTAATGGTTTTATTTAGAAAAAGCTAATATCCTACGACTATATATAAATATTAAAGTACCAGTAAAGTAAAGTATGGATGCCGTCATAAGATATTAGATATAACAGGAATGTGGATTTATGATGTCACAAACACGTTATTTTTTGGGATGTCATTGTGTGATGTTATTAGGGGCGGACTTAGGACATCCCCACCATGCTACATTCTTGTTAAATGAGACTACAATCATAACATCACATGTCACCTATTAACGTGGCTTTCACGTGAATGTCATGTTATTTTGCTACCTGGGCAGTGTTGTGGCTAGCGCGTGTACATAGCAAGCCTACTAGCGTGAGTTCGATTCTCACTGGCGCCGATTTGCCTTTTTCAGTTAATTAATAATTGAAATTTGGCGAAGGCGATAAGTGAAACGTACACTTCCTATAAACTGGTTCGAAAGTCAGTATAAGCCGGTGGTTCCCTCTACTACTAGCCCACACAAGTCCTGGACTTAGGGGATGCTTAATTAAGTAGAACAGACGAGGTTAAACAAACATGTAACATGTTATACAAACATTGTTATCAGGGTAGGTCGTAGGAAAAAGCACTTACCTTTTCTGTAGCTACCCAATCGTTAGGGCCGACCCAAAGAGAGACCGGGACCGGAATTTTTTCTAGCTTGTACAATAACGGTTCCGTTTGTCCATACAACTGCATGTTTCCTTTAGAGCCGTAATCGTAATGTTGAAATTTTCCGCTTGTTCCAATTTGAAAAAAGTGGTTCAATATTCTAATGCAAACTACATCACTGGCTCCGGTAACAAATAGAGGATATGTTGTCTAAAAAATAGTTATTATCACGGCTCGGATCGAAGTATCCATTTACGGGGGGCATGCAAAAATTAGAATTTTAAAAAACTCTTTTTTCAAGTAAATAGACACTTAAGTGTCTAAATTAAATTTAAACTATTATTCACCAAGTGGATGTCATGTCAAAGCTGTTGATACTCAGTGAGTCACTTGGTCATAACTCATGGAGAAAGACTTTTTTTTACTATTTCACAAACAACATATATGCCAATCAAAACCTTGCATTTTTAGTTTCTTGACCAATCAGATCAAAATGAATCTGATAATTTTAGCACAATGCAATTATCACTTGGTTACTATTCATAAATTTTAATTTATTTAATTGAATCTTGATATTAACAGTTACTGGTAATTGTTATTGTTCAGGCCTGAATATACCTACTATTTGTTTACAAACAAACCGAGATGTTGGCGATACTTTATATTAACGGTATTCGTATTCTAGAGAGAAGAGTTATTAGTTCGTTGGTTATTAGCCGGTCAAAAATAATAATTTGGACAAAGGATTCACATCTTTGTCCGGCCATTATCGTCAATGTCCAATTATCGTCTCTGTCCGCAACAGAGTTCTTGATAAAATAATTTTACTAAAAAAAATCATAGTTTATGATGAAATTAATTAAAACTTAATTTAATATTAATATGATTTGTTAAGCAAATGTAAATAATTTAAAGAATAGTTTAATATTATAATAACTGTTATTTAAAACAACAGTTAAAAAAATTGTATCTCAGAAATAAAAGCCAGTAGAATTTTTTTCCTTAGGCACAAATATCGCTTTTTGGGTGTATATTGAATGACATAAATTTTATTCCGATAGCTTTAATAATAACGCAAAAAAAAAAAACGATTGATCTGTCTTAGCTGGAACACCCTGTATAGAGAAGAAATTTTTTATAGCCGAGGCTATAATTGTCTCCTCTACAATGGTTTAAATATTATTTTTTTCAATCCACTCTTTAACTATTTTTATTGAATTAATAAAGTAAAATAACATTAAATAAACTAAACTTTTTTATTTTTACAAACCGCACATATGTGTTAACACGTGTTAGTATTGATTATAAAAATCAAAGCCATAGTAGTAGTAAATTTTCATCAAAATATAATTATTTTTTTTTTAATTAGAAGACTAATAAAAACAAATGAATAAAGATGTTTCCAATCCGCTTTTTTGGCTTAGGGCCCTAATACGAGAGAACCTATCATAAAAAATAGACATCTTTTTTTAACCACAACTATAGAAAAAAAACTACTCTGCGCCATATCTAAAAAAAAACGAGCTAATCGAGAAAAACGATGCAAGGTTTCGAAATTGGTCCAGAATTAACCAAAATGGTCTCGGCAAATTGTGTAAATCTACGAAGTAGGTACTTACTGGATCCATTTCTGTGTAATCATCTCCAAATATAAAACTTAAAAATCTTTGACACGTATACATAGTCACAGGATTTATGGCACAAAATCTAAATGCAAAATCAACGTTGTCAAATGTAACTCCATGATTAAAAGTGTCGATGAATTTCTAAAAATATATTAATAACACAGGACCACAAGTTTGTTGTCTGTTGGCGTGGATTAGAAATGGTTTTCTAGGTGTATTTTTGGTCGCTGAACACGAATGGGCCATCACGTAAAGTTTTTTTTTAATACGAAAAACCATTTTTTTGTTGAAATTTTTATTTCGGTCATATTTTCCAAAACATTAATCTAAATGCCCAGCAAACCACCGTATGATAATCGGCATAAATAATTATTGGCCCATTGCTGGCTTGCCTATTATCGGCTAGCCTGTAAAGGACCGATCTGTGGCCGACGATACAACGCCAATTTAAAATATGATCTTGCGTAGAAGGAGAAGAAGTCAAGACGCATGCGCAAGTTTTGCGCGGGTTGTGTTCTTAGGGCCGTTTGAGTTGAAGCTTGGAGCTCTCGGAGCATAGTTCTATCTCTTTTAAAACAAGTAGTTAGAAAGAGATAGAACTATGCTCCGAGAGCTTCAACTCAAACTGGCCTCTTGTGTTGTGATTTTGCTGCGTCAGTGATAAAGTTCAAAGTTAAAATTTTCTGTGGCATGTGTTTTTTTACAATTCTTAATAATGATTTTTGAAGATAAAAAGTAAGTAATTACATTTTTTTTATTAAATACTAAATTAACAATTAATTCACTTGCATTTAAGTCGCATTTAAGATCCCAGGGCGGGAAAGAAGCTCGTTAAGGTTCCCTAGGTACTAAAATATAAAAACTTATTCAGAATAATATTCTAAAACGATCGATATTATCGTTCTTTTTTATGCCATGGTAAAATACTGATCCAACCTCCAACAAAATAATACTTTTCCCTATAGTTCATTACAAAGGTTTTTTCAAAAAATAAAAAAAAAACATCGAACCATTTTTTTTAATACTTAATAAAAGATCTTAAGATCTTTTCGTGAAAAACAAAAAAAAATGAAAAAACAAAATTTTTCGAAAAAAAAAAGCCGGCTAGCCATTACCGGCCCGTTATCGGCTTGCCATTACCGGCCCGTTATCGGCTTGCCATTACCGGCCAGTTATCGGCTTGTGCGACACTTCCATTACCGGGCCGGTAATGGCATGTCGTCAACGGACCGATGACTCTTTCTCGGCTTACGGCATTGTGCCGTTGCCGGCCCATTGCTGGTGTGTTTGCTGGGTGTATTATATGCGTATATTTTTGGAATCAGGGCGTCGAGATCTATCGACATTTTTTTTTTTAATCTGAGATATGGTCAAAATCGTCAATTTCGGTCATCGCGATGCATCGTCTAGATTTTTTTAAAATTCATGTCAATAGATCTCGACGCGCTGATTCCAAAATATAGGCATATAATACCCTTAGATTAATATTTTGGAAAATATGAGCGAAATAAAACCATTTCTGATCCACGTCAACCGACAGAAAAAAAATGTGGTCCTGTGTAATATTAACTAGTTAACTATCTGTTCTGGGATGCTAGACATAACGCCCTGAAAACTTTGAAACATCGCATCTCAAAGTTTACTGATGCACATTTTCTATAGTAACAATGTATTTTAGTCGCAACTGTATATGTAATACATACATTACATGTATTAATAAAGTTTGGGAAGTACCTACGTGATTTCTTGTCCCACTGTTTTCACGCCTGGACCTGACCTGTAATGAAAAACAGAGACCAGTAAACTAATTATTACTGGTCTGCAATTCAAATCATTAATTTCCGCTAGATGGCGCCACTGATTATAATATCATTATTAATGCTTAAAGCAAGATGGCTGAACTGCTGTTGTCATGATAAAAACACATAATCTAATACATTTCGTTTAAAAAAACTAAAATGTACAGTTTTGGTTAATGTTTTTTTACTTTTGAGACTGAGAAGGATAACAAATGTTATAAACGGTGCCTTTTGAGCTATCAATAAATGTTTTTTGTGGTTGTTTATTTGGGTTACGCTTTTGTGCTTTTCTTGTAAAATACAGGAAAAAATATTTGTGGTAAATATGAAAAGAATCAAAAAACTAAGTATTATAGTATTATTCTCTTCATTTAAATTCAAACATCTAGGTTTCAAAAAAATTAGTACTTTATTTTTAAATAAAAACAGTTGCGAATAAAATAGTTTACAGGTCTCCCGGAAAATGGTACTTTTCCTCGACCTATAAATAGTCTCGGAAAAGTACTATTTTCCGAGTTGACCTGTAATCTACTATTCACCTTTTTTCTTTAACTCGAAATCTCTCTAACTCGAACTAATCTCGCGGTCCCTTTAGTTTCGAGTTAGGGGCTGTCCATATATTACGTAACGCGCATAGGGGGGAGAGGGGGTCAAATAAATTGTTACAGGGGGAGGGGGGTCTAGGTAAACGTTACGTAACGGAATTTAATAAATTTAATGTTTATTTCCTATGCTTGGCAGATGTATTTTTATTTCAACATAAATTACTATTTAGTGGCCCATAATTCCCCTTTTCACACAAAAATTGACGAAACTATGCATATTTAAATAATATTGTAATCAGTAAAACATTAATATTAAAAAAAAATCATTGCGTGATCTTGGCGATGAATCATCGGCGATGATACATTTTCGCGAGGAATGTGTACTCACAGAACACCAATGTGTGTACTATTTTGTGTACCTGTGCATAAACAATATACGTGTTATATGTGACACTCAGTGTAAAAAGAGGTACCTAATATTTTTTCCCTGTGTGATATTGATTATGAATATTTTTTTAAAGTTTGAGTGATTTTTTCGTTTAAGTACATTAAGTGCTATATGTATTATTTTAATAAATATGTATAATTTTTACACTGTCTTTTTACCGTCTTGTATTATGCGGAATTCTGTATCAAGATATGTTAGAAAAAAAATACAACATTTTATATTGTTACGCGTTACACAGGGGGGAGGGGGGTGTTGGTAAATGTGACAGTTTGTTACACAGGGGGGGGGGGGAAGGGATCAATTTTTTGAAAAATTGTGTTACGTAATATATGGACAGCCCCTTATTGAGGTTTTCACAGCTTTTTATTATCTTACCATAATCAGGGGCATAAATGGTATAAGATACTTGGCATAAGTTTTTGCCTGAAAATAATATATCGGTGGTGCTAATCCTATCAAACCCTGCAGCCTTTTTTTAGCTTGCTCAGGATAAGATGAAGAGTAAATAACTCCAGCTTGAACTCCCATAGAATATCCTATGTATATGGCTTTTTTATTTGTTTTCTTGTATACCATGTCCAATGCATATTTTGTGTCACTTAATCCTAAATGGTCCAATCTACAATACAAGGTGTTTTTAACATAACCTTAATAATTTTAAAAGGTGATTCTATAAAAAAAAGTGCCTATATGTCTAACTATGGTCTGTTTTATCAAGCAAGAGAGTAAATTAAAAATCGCACAGTAAATATTTTTATAATAACTCCCCATAATGTAGCAAAATGTAATAAATTGTTTCTGGACATAACTTTTTCATGAGAAAGTATTCTAGCTCATTCGAGATGGCTGGTTTGTTTTAGTATGAGAAAATTAAACTCTAACATGAACCTATAGGTGCTTTTTTAATGACCTTATTTCTGGGTAACCCCGTATATTTTTTATAACTTTTTTTTATATGTAATATTAATATTAATATAAATATATTATTTAGTATATCATGTATTGATATCATGTATTGAGCATTTTCCGTTTACAAATAAAATAAAATTAAAATAAAATTGTAAAACTAGAATACCTTTTTGTTCTATCTCACTTTTTTAGGTTGTCCCATTAAAAAAATCAAAGTTTTATCAGGAAAAACTGGAAATGACAGGTTGCCAAAAATTATAGGTAAAATTAAGCGTTAAGGTTGTAAGCCAATACTTACGTAAAGTTCCAAAACTTAAGTTGCTTGTTATTAAGACTTTCATGTCCTAAACTGTATTTAGTCCCTCTGAAATTAATAAGCCAAACGTCGTATCCTAATGCACCAAGCACATATGCTAAAAAGTAACTTTAATTACCGAAATTATTACCTAACTATATTTATTATAATAGTATTTTCTTAAAAAAATGTGCAAAACTTAAACAGGGCCACAAAACAAAATAGTCAATCACTTTTAACGATACTATATCTTTCCTACGTTTTTTTGGGTGCTGAAAACGAATTTGGGAGTAAAAAAGCTTGCTGACCCTATAACTTTAAAAAAAAACTGCAAAAAAGATTACCGGACGAGCTAGTTCGATCTCTTCAAGTTATCTACCACCGTCATTATACAAGACGCTGTGAATAGTTTAACCCTAGTTACAATTTTTGTCAAGTCTTGAACAAGTCTGGCTCAAGATTCTTGATCAAGTAACTGCATCCAGATTTTGACATCTCTGGAGCTGGATACTGTCGACAGATTCTTGCTCAAGAATTATCAAAGAATTGCTACAGATACACGGAAAAAAAAATTATAGCTAGGAGCGCTATAACACACATACCAAGCAAATTATAATCGCTTATTATATAAATACAAGGCTTTCTCTTACAATTATGGCAGTCAGTGTAAAAATTTATATGAAATACTTTAATTGTTTAGTGAATAATAAAATATAACAAATAGTATGGCATTTATAGCTCAAATAGATTTAATTATTGTCCGTGCTAATAATTTTTATAATATAATAAAATTTCTGTAAATTTATAGTAGTGCCTGTAATAAATATAATCGTGTCTGTAATATATATAATCGTTTCCAATTAATTTTTAACATTATTAGTTATTGTGTCCCTTATAATCTATAGCTTAAATCACTATAATTTGCCATTGTAACCAAATATCTTATAATGTATAGCGCAGAGCCCACTAATTTCTTTCCGTGTACTTTGTCAAGATTCTTGGACAAGTCTTGGGCAAGAATATAGTAAGCAAAATTGACAAGAAATTGAAAAGCGATCTCTATCATGATTAAATCGTACTTGTTAGAGTAGGTCAAGATTCTTGTCAAATTGCTTGTCAAATTGCTTGCTACAGACTTGAAGAACAGACTTGACAAAGTATTGCTAAACGCTCTGCTTCCAGAATCTTGCTAAAGTCTGGATACAGAATCTTGATTAACTCTCTTCCTCAAAAATTGTCCAATTCTTTACAAAGGACTTTGTCAAGTACTCTGGTCAAGAAACTTGTCCAAGTTCAATGTTGCTAGGGAATAAGGCCTTTGTCTTCCGATCCGGTCACACAATATAACTTATTATAATACCAGCATGTGAGATAGACCCTTGTTGGAAAATGCTTTTCTTTTATCTGTTTATCTTACCTACCGAACACAGGTTTTATTTTTGGCAAATTCCCGATCACGATATAAGCCGTTTTACCCATCCTACGCCCGGGTCCGGGCGGGGTGCTTTTAAATAGTAATAGATATAGGGTGATCCATAACTGGCATGCCAAAATTTAAGAGGTGATTCTAGATCCAAAAATATAAAAAAAAGTTCCTATAAAGGTTGGTCCGGAAATGAGCCCTAAGGGATCTAGGGCCCTTTAAAATTGTAATAAAAATAAGGTTTTTAATTAATAACTCGGGTACCGTTTAAGCTAGAGCGGCGAGCTTTTGCATGTATACTAGTATTAATAAGGGCAATAAGTTTATATTAATTTATTTTTTTAATTTATCCAGAGGCGTGCCCAGACGGATAAAATATATGAGGCTTAAAACATTTTTGCCCCAAACTTTTCTATGTGTATGTTTTTTGGATTTGTTGTAAAAAATATAGATTTCTAGAGTAAAAATACATATAAAATATCATATAGTGTAACACTGTAGGAGCAACCGTTATCAAAAAAAAATGCAATTAAGAGGAAGTAACATTTTGTGCCACCAAAAACGTTACTTTTTAAAAGGCTATTACTCCTTTAATATTAAATTTAGGTGTTTTGGTGTATAATACTTTTTTGCTCAGTTTTAAATGAAGAATCACCCTGCAGCATTAAAATTTTATTGGTGCTTTTTTTTGTTCCCCATTCAATACGTCATCTTCGAAGGGCCGTAGCTCCCTTAGGGCTCATTTCCGGACCAACCTTTATAGAAACTTTTTTTCATATTTTTGGATGTAGAATCACCTCTTAAATTTCGGTACGCGAGTTCTGGAACAAGCTGTATAACTAATTGGACATGCCTTCTTTTCTATTCCTCTCAAATTTGTTAGTTGTTAATTAAAGGAAAGATGGTTAATTTTTGTTAGTGGGAATAAACTCAATATACAATGTCTTAAGAGCCTTTTTACCCCTTCTCCCTTGTATCGTTCACATATAGGAACTACAACAGAGATCGAGATGCGGTCTCTAACATTGTATTTTAGCCAAATTATTAGAAATATATAAGAAGTATTTTTGATGTCCGTCATAAATTATGAAAGAAAATATTAGTGGCATATCGGACTGAAGAGAAAATTAGAAAAAAAGTCAGGTCTCAGTCCGCATTCGAACCAGATATACCTAATAAAAAAATTAAATTTATTTCAACATATGTTTCTTAGGTATCTGCCTTGTCAAAAGTTTATGGTACATTTTTTGTTTTGTGAGCCTGTGTAATCGTTCCGTACTGTATTCCATTGTTAAACTACTTAATTAAAAATATTTAATAAAAAAAATTATATTAATTAATTAAAACATAAAAAAATCTAATCTAATAATATAATTAGTTAATGGCGAGGTTAACAGTTAATTCAGTTAAAATCATTTATTAACCTTTAAAAAAATATAATATGAACTTAGACCCATTAATTAAAATTAATTTAATTAATTAAAATTTAAACACTTTTGCAAGGTTTGTCTGTTTGTAATATAAATCAATAACCATATTTCTGTATATATACAGTGCGGTCCGAAAATCACCCCCCTCCTCTTAACTTTTGATCGAGTTGAGATATCGACTTCAAAATTGGTAAATAAGACAACAGTTTTTTTACGTAATATATTATAACTGATATTTTACATCGGCACTTAGTGCTACTAAGAGTGCCAATGTATTGAAAACTTCGCCGAAAAGTCAAAATCTTTGACCACGTTTTTTTCATATTTCTTGACGTTTTAGACTATTCTGAGTCGAAATCAGTAAAAAAAAAATTGCGTCCGTCTGTCTGTCTGTCTGTCTGGGTGTAAACTCTCTAACTCCATTTCTACATGAGATATCGACTTGCGTTTTTTGCACATTATTTCTTATCGTATTCCGAAGACCTGATTAGATTTTGGGGGTAAACGATTGGGGGTAAGGGGGTAAAAATAGGGAAAAACTCCTATTTTTAGCGTTTTTTGTTTATAATTAAGGCAGTTATTATTGTATTTGGTTAATTTAGCACGTATATAAAAGATAATTTTAAATTGGTCAAAAAATGTTATAAACAACGTTTTCCTAAAAGGCATTGTTTTCGAGATATTGGCGTTTAAAGCAGTAAAAGGTTTTTTTAGCATATCTCACATATTTATAACCCGATTTCAAAAAAATATATTTTAAATAAAAGCTCTTTTTAAGCCCTATAAAAAATGTTATATACAGTTTTTTGCTAGAATATAATGTTTTAAAGATACAGAATTTAAAATCAAACAAAACACCTAGTTTGAAAATGGCACTAGTGTACAATAGTGCCGGTGTTTTGACAGGATGCTTGCAACGTTTCATCTAGTTTAGTTTTTAAAATGTGGGCAGGGGGCATGGAGGGTTTTTTTTTAATGGAAAGGGGTTTATGTGATACATAATTTTAAAGAATATAAAATTCCTTATTCGACTGTGTATTTTTTTATTTTTTAAACATGTTTTTAAAGGTTTTGATTTTTCAAATTTTTAGCTAAACAAATCCTTTTTTTTAATATTTTTTTGTAAACTATTATTTATATGAATTAAAATTAGTTTAAAAGTATAATTTACGTTTTTGCATCATGAACTTAATAATTTTTAAAAAATTGTTGGATTTTTTTAAAGAAATTTTGACGTAATTTGACAAATTCAACCCAATTTTAAATCGTAAAAAAATGCCTAAAAAATAAAAATATATATAGTATTTTATAGGCTTTTAAATTGCCCCCATGCTCCCTGCCCACAATTTAAGAGCTAAAAAAATTAAATATATTCAAAAAGATATGTAGGTAGTTTAACTTGTCTTATTTACTAGTTATATCTCAGTTCGTTCAAAAGTTAAGGGGGAGGATGAATTTTGGACCGCGTTGTATATTATAATGTTGTATAATATATATCATATTATAATCAATGTGTATTATGTGTTCCTCCAAAAAAAGTTACATGCATGAATATGAGGAAAACATTCACTAAGTACAGTCCGATTAAAGAGGCAAGTCTTTTGCAAAACAACTTTTTAAAGCGTAGTGTAGTGTATACATACACTGCGGTATTTATTTTTCATCGCTGAATCCAAATCCAAAGTCCGACTGAGGGGTTTCCCGGTGATTTTTCGAGAAAACTGCAAAAAACATATTGTTTTATGGTTTTTGTATGTTTTTTTGGAATTAAAAAAAAACGGAAAATGATCTGACTTCAAATTTGCTACAGTTTTCAAAATTTCAAAATTTCGTGAAAAAAATACTAAACATGGTTTTCGATGTATTTTGATCCGTAAAATTCAAATTTGAAGTTTTTTTATTCCAAAAAACCATACAAAAACCATAAAAAATCATGTTTTTTGCATTTTTCTCAGAAAATCACCGCGGAACCCCTTAATCTGACTTCGGATTTGGATTCAGCGATGAAAAATACATAAGAATTAACCTGTCTCGTCAAAAGATCAGGGTACCCTTTTTCTGTGGGCCTGTGTTATTTTTTGCTGGCACCGGTGCCACCCTAATGCTGAATCTACCTAATGATTTGTTTCCTCTCAGTGTAAATCCATAACCATTCATAAGTACTCCATGAGCTATCACAACAGGAGAAGGTTTGGTAATATTTAAATAGGACCTTTCGACCAATATCCTATAACCGTCATCGGTTATAACGTAATGCTCCTCTGCTGTAAATTTCCAACTTTTGATTTGTTGTGTCTGAAATTAAAAACAAGCCGTGAAGATATGTAATGCTACGCATTCCATTATATATTTCACAGTAAATGGTATATTGCATTTTACCCAAATACTTAAAAAAAATATACACGGTGTATTTGAAATAGGGTCGGAAATTTTAACAGATGATTCTACATCATAAAATATGACAAAAAGTTCCTATAAACATATGTCTAAAAATGCTTCATAAGGGAGCTACGCCCCTTTGAAAGTGGCTAAAAAAATCGGTTTTTATTTAATAACTCAGGAACCCTTTGAGATATATCAACGAGGTTTTGCACGTCAACTAATCCTACTAAGGCCCGTTTTTATGTGTTATTTTCGTGTACTTATTTCAACCAGGGGTGTGCGAAACGGGGGGGGCTTATCAGTTTTTTGTCTCAAACTTTTTTCTGAGTAACTTTTTTGCAAATTTATTTTTGAAATATGAATCCCCAGGTCAAAATACATAAAAAAGGTACTCTTGTTGTAATACTGTAGGATTAACCGTTTCCGAGAAAAATTCATTTGAAGGTGAAATTCCACGGTTCGAGGACGAAAAATTAAATACTAAAATGTTGAAAACCAAAATTTTAATGATGCAGGGCGAATGTACATTAAAAACTAAGAAAAAAACCTCATATACAGGTACTTCCAAAAATGAATCCTAATGGAGCTATGGTCTCCTAAATATGCACCATTTTTAAAGGGCTATGGTAGCTTTAAAAGCGTTTTTTCGACCTACATGTATGGAAACTTTTTTTCTTAGTTTTTGATGTAGAATAACAATGTATCATTAAAATTTTGGTTTTCGACATTTTAGTATTTAATTTTTCGTCCTCGAACCGTGAAATTTTACCTTCAATTGAACTTTTCTCGAAAACGGTTAATCCTACAGTATTACAACAAGAGTATCTTTTTTATGTATTTTGACCTGAGGAATCATATTTCAAAAATAAAATTGCAAAAAAGTTACACAGAAAAAAGTTTGGGACAAAAAACTGATAAGCCCCCCCCCCCGTTTCGCACACCCCTGGTTTAAATAAGTACGTGAAAATGACATACAAAGATGGGCCTTATTAGGATTAATTCACGTGCAAAACCTCGTTAATATATCTCAAAGGGTTCCTGAGTTATTAAATAAAAACCGATTTTTTTAGCCAATTTCAAAGGAGCGTAGCTCCCTTATGAAGCATTTTTAGACATATGTTTATAGGAACTTTTTGTCATATTTTATCATGTAGAATCACCTGTTAAAATTTCCGACCCTATTTCAAATACACCCTGTATTAAAAAAAAAAAATAAAAAAATATCAAAATTAAAAACTAGTATACTATAGGGGTATATGGATTACACTTATTTTGTAGATAACACGTACATAAAATATTAAATAATATTTTTAATATTTTAGTAAAATAATATTTTATTCTAATAAAAGAACACGTTATTGTAATTATTTTTTTTACCTATTAACTTGACAAGAATACAGTTCGTTTGGCAGACTAACATCTCTACTCTAAATTTCTCTACTCCCTAACATCCCTACTCCATAACATCCCTACTCCACAACAACTCTACTCCGTAACATCTCTACTCCATAACATCTCTACTCCGTAACAACCCAGGTAGCAAAATAACATGACATTCACGTGAAAGCCACTTTAATATGTGACATGTGATGTTAAGGTTGTAGCCTCATTTAACAAGAATGTAGCATGGTGAGGATGTCCTAAGTCCGCCCCTAATAACATCACACAATGACATCCCGAAAATAACGTGTTTGTGACATCATAAATCCACATTCCTGTTATATCTAATATCTTTTGGATGCCGTTACTGGTACTTTAATATTTAAAATAATATCCTAGGATATTAGCTTTTTCTAAATAAAACCATTAAAAACGCTATAACCCTATAAAAAAAATCGGATTTAAAATCAATAGGGTTGTTTTGGTTCTCAAAAATCGCAGTTCTGAACTGATTCGGAACCGGCGTAATTGCAACTGGGCAATGCTCAGTCGCAACTGCGCCCGTTTCGAACCAGTTCAGAACCACAATTTTCAAGAACCAAAACGAACCTAATCAGTAATTGAAACAATCACAGATTGAAACAGGTAGATTCTAAATACGAAATTGCTGATTAAGCGGAGAATATATTCCTTTAATCCGTGTCCGTGGTCTTGAGAAGCCCGGCAGAGCCTCCTATCCATTGGAAATCGTATAATGTGTATACAATTTCCTTATAATAATTTACTCTATCAACATCATCTTATATCGATTTTTTTGCTTGGAACGTCGGTGAGAAGCAAAATAACATGACATTCACGTGAAAGCCACGTTAATATGTGACATGCGATATATTCACAGCGTTGCTAAATATTTGTTATTAAATAACATGGTTGTCACGTCATACGTGTTACGTTGCAAATATGATGGTAAGCTACCAGAAATATTTTGTAATGTATTTGTATTTATGAACGTTAAATACATGTTATTTTTCAATATTATGTGATGTTATGATTTAGTTTAAAAATACACCCAAAAGTGATGTTAATTTCTTGTAATATAACATCCCTTGCTACCTGGGAACTCTACTCCACACTATAGACACTCGATTAGCCACTTGTCTTAACTCAAAAGAATATTTGTCATGCTAAGTCACTGTCAAAAATGAATTCAGTTTATTAATTACTTACATATTGGTGCATGTTAAGAGTACGCGGTCATTGTTGCTTTTAGAATAATTCATTTATGATTGTTCTAGATTTACATTTAAAGATAAACGTTTTCTAGGAAAAAAATAAAATAATCTAGAAGAAGAAGATTCTTTGTTCTTTGAACTGCTCATTTATTATTAAGTGGCTAATAAAGTGCATATAGTGTGGAGTAGAGTTGTTACGGAGCAGAGATGTTATGGAGTAGAGATGTTACGGAGTAGAGTTGTTGTGGAGTAGGGATGTTATGGAGTAGGGATGTTAGGGAGCAGAGAAATTTAGAGTAGAGATGTTAGTCTGCCGTTCGTTTGAAATGTTTCGAGCCCGTCAAATTACCATAGCAGCGTAAAACGCCGTTAAATGAATAAAAAAAAACATTTTATTCTAAAAAAATAAAATAATATTATTATATTATTGCACATTAGCGACCATTTTAGTATTTTATATTAGCTGCATTACAAAAAATAAAATTAAAAAATACTAATAACTTACCAAATAACAGAATTCGTCTTCTTTAAAAAGTTATACATATATAAACTTTAAAACTTTAAAACATATATACCTACTTTAATACATAAAAAAATGTTAAATGCATTTTTCTCAAAACTCCATTTTTCAAAACGGTTTCAGCGATTAAGAAAAAAAATTAACATATTTGCTTAAATCTTAATCTTTTTTTCAAATGCTAGTTACTTATATTTTATCCCCCCTTTTTACCCATTTTTGGCCCGAAAAATTGCATTTTTTTGTTTTTTACACTAGCGAACTAAAGGACCTAATTTTTAACAAGACTGCTTTTGGTTTTTGTGTTTCAGACCAATGGGGGCGGAGCTATCGCTGGAACCGTTTGACATGTTATTTTTGAGGTGAAAACTTTAGCGCGTGACGAAAAAAAAAATATAAGAGTTGCCTAATACTTTGTAAAATGTTTTGTACATAAAAATAATACAGTTTTTAAAAAAAAAATCAAAAAATCGTCAACTTTTAACCCTTAAAACAAAACACTAACTTTAAATTTTTAAAGTTAATTTTATACTGGCAAGGCAAAACTTTAAATTGTACTCATTTTTGGTTGTCGCAGCTGATTCTCAAGAAATCCTGATATTCCACATTCGCTACCCTATTTCACATTCATTCTATTATTATAATAGGGAACGTTCAAGTATTACGTAACGCAAATTTTGATAAACTTGTACTCGTGCGCTAAAAACGTATGTTATGAAACTAGTACTTTAATATACTCAATGCTCGATTTATCTTGTTCTTTATGTTTAGGCAACACTTACAATATTATTTCTTCCAGCAGGATCGTCATGGCAATTAGGATTAAGGGGCCAATAATAATCCGCCCAATTTTTACATACTCGTGTTGCTTGAACGGTTCCCGATGCCAAGAATAAGGCACATATAATCTTTAACATCTTCACTATTTCACTATGTTATTATACAGGGTGATTAAAAAATTTAAGGATCCTAAAATTTTTAAGTGCACGCAGCAAAAAGATGTTTGTAAAAAAGTCCCGTCTATAACAATTTAAGTTTAAAACTATTAAAAAAACTATATTTTTCTTATGTATTTTTAGATGTTGCAAACGAATTTGATAATAAAAAAGCTTGTTGACCCCCAAAATCTGGCTTCCTTCTTATGGGTATTTCTTTGAAAATCGGTTAACTTCATGTTATGCACATATATTTAGAATTCCATCAGACGTATTTAATAAATATGACTATTATTAAACAGCTAAATACAAGTACTTTATCTTCCTATTAATAAATGTTACATATCAAATTAGGATTATTTTAAAATTCCTCCTTACTTAAAATATCAGTCTGTTGTCGTGTCACCATTTCAATTATTAACAATTAAATGCTTATATTTTTAAAATTATTAGGTTTATACAGTTGTTTTATTTTTAATTATTTTTAAGGATACTCTATAATTAATTTAAATTCTAAAATAATATTTATCACTTTATTTCAAGTTAAAGTTGCGTACTCAACATCGGGCGTCAGTCTCACGTGAAATTTCAAAATTTGCGGTTTTTTGCAGTGCTCAAAAGTTAATAGTCTATTCTCTATAAACTAACGACTTAAAGTTAGCAGTAAACACCATTTGTTGTAAGTCACCCATTACGAATTTAGTGCCAGAGACGTGCTTGTGTTGAGAACACGAGGTGGTGACGGTCAATATTTCAGTCCCTTGGTAAGTAATTCTGTTGTAATTTAATGGTAATTGTTTTTGATTAATTTTAATTTAATTTTTTGTTTGTGTGAATAATTAGTATAGAAACTAAAAACGCCAGTGATTCGTTTCAATCAGAAGATATTCTTTGTTTTTCACGAAATTCATCAGTCCCTTGTCGTCAGTCCCTTGGTCGTAAAAAAGACAAAAATTAATGTCGATAGATCTGACTGATTCCAAAAATATAGGCACATAATACCCTCAGATTAATATTTTGGAAAATATGAGCGAAATAAAATTACCGAAAAAAAAATTTTTCACGCGTGCCAAAACAAAATCATATAGGCGTCAGTTCCTTTTTTAAAAATACATTTTAACTAACCCGGTTTCCATTAAAAATAATATGAGAGAACATAATTAAAAATAAAAACCGTGTGACTCAAATTCATCTGAAAAGTTACCCGACTTTCATAGAAGTACCCGTATATATTTGATATGATTAGGGGCACAATGGAGGCAGGGGGCCAGCGGCGACATTTTTTTAAATGGTGGGGGTTGTGTGATACATAATTTTAAAGCGTATTAAATGAAATTAATCATTAAACAAAGAATTTTATGAGCTTCAAAATTATGACTACCCCTCTTTCCATTAAAAAAACTCTTTGCCCCCTGCCTCCATTGTGTATCCTAAACATATTAAATATGTATATACCAAAACATTATTTGGTTTATGTTATTTACGTGTCCCAAATTTCAAGTTGATATCTTGGGCCGTTCAAGAGTTAAAGGAGCCGGACTTTTGACACGCACTGTATTAGTTTACTCACTAAATAGTACCATAGTATAGTACCATAAATAACTATTATTGAACTACTTAATTCCTAAATTGCACTGTTATTACTCTAACAATGAAACAATATTGGTTTTTCATTTTATAATATACCTAGGTACATGGAAAATTCTAATCACCTCATTAATAATTATACCTATATATAAAAAACAAGCCATGAAGGTAAGTAATGCTACGCATTCCATTATACAGGGTTATCAATAACTGGCATACCAAAATTTAAGAGGTGATTCTGCATCCAAAAATACAAAAAAAAGTTCATATAAAGGTTTGTCCGAAAATGAGCCCCAAGGGAGTTAAAATTGTAATAAAAATAAGATTTTTAATTAATAACTCTGGTATCCTTTAAGTTAGAGCGACGAGCTTTTGCATGTATAATAGAATTAATAAGAGAAGCCCTGGTTAATTATTCGGAAGAAAATACCAAATAAATTGAGAGAGAGAGGAAAATACTCCATTAATAAAAACTGAAAATTGCGCGGGCTTAAATATATCCCAGACAGCACATGATATCTTAAAGACGTCTTTTTTAGATCTTAATTATGTCTGGACGCCTAAAGACATAAAAAGGATACCTTATGGACTTCTTTTTAGGATGTTTAAAAGGTATCTGATTATGATGTCTTTAAGATGTCTTTTAAGTATCGGTATGAGACGTATTAACTTCGATACTCATCGCTAAAAATAAATTAACCACAATCAACTATTAAAAAAAATACCATTTTTTTAAGATCTTTTTTTGAAAAAAAAATTCATTTTCTTTTTACGAAAAACGAAAAAATTAAAAGAAAATTTAAAAAAAACACATTTTTTTAAGATCTTTTTTTGACAAACAAATTACCTCTCATTCTAATTCTTATTACGCTTTTTATATCAATACGACCGTAAATGGGAGGGAGTATTAGGTTGTAAAGTCACCTGTGCAAGGCGTCTTAAAAAAGATGTCTTAAATACGTTACCTTTTGTAACATACGACGTTGTTAAGACGTATTTAAGATGCATATACGGCGAAAACCGGCGTTCCTAAGACGTCTTAAATGACGAGCTACGACATCTTTTAGATCTCTTTAAGTCATCTTTGTGCTGTCTGGGATGTATTCCTGTTGAAACACAGGCTTAAAGACTATTATTATTTAAGTTTCACAGAACTCCAATTTACTAAGTGTATATAGACACTTTGTAAATTAGATAATTATAATTTATAATTATCTAATTGGAATATAAGTGCACTAGTGATTAATTAACTTGGTACTTTGTTTGCGGAGTAGGGGGAAAGGGTAGAAGAGGGAAAAAAATTATAACTTTTATAAAAAAGGCAAAGTAGTAATGTTTTATACATTTTCTTTTAGGTTGATTATTTGTCAATATCTTACATTGGTATTTTTTTATCTAACTCAAATATTTATATTTTTTACAAGTGATTAAAGAAAAAGTGCTAAAGCGTCATCTTGTTGTCATATAAAGATAAGATGACGCATAGTCTAATCTAAGATGACGCATGAAATACAGGACTCTCTGGACTACACAATACTTTATTCTGCAAATGTTTCAGCCAGATAAAAAACGTTTATCCAATACATACAGATAATAAGACAATTGCCAGCTTTATTTTAAATAGATAAACTCAATAATAACCCCCTCGTGGCTTTTACTTTATTGAGTGGATAATTATTTATTTTACCCACTCAACTGTCACTTGTCAAATTATTTTCTTGTAAATGTCATTAAAATTTTTAATAAAAATATGAATTCCTAAGCTATTTATTGGATAAAACCTTGTATGGCACTCATGGGTAAACCGATATTTCCCTCTCGAAAATTAACCTGCTTGGCTAACGTTGGCTTGGTTAATTTTCTCATGGGCAATATCTTATTTTACCCACTAGTACCATAAATAACTATTCTTCAGTAGTCCATCCATTTTTGGTACACGTGTAAGCTGGTGCGATTGGCCCATTTTTTTTTGTAATTTGTATTCTTGGGTAATTAAAGGTACTGTAAAACTACCAGATGCAATATAAAGATTTATGAGCGGTAAAATGGCTGCGCGGTAATTCATTTTTGCGGTAAGAAGTGTGCCTGGAAATGACTACCGTTTTTAGTGGGACAGGAAATTTAAGACACTCGGTATATTAATATTCTTAGCATTTAAGCTCTTATCTATAAAACGCACTGTAATTTCCAATAAAACGATCCACCAGTTTTCATCATTATAACTATATATAAATTCTCTTAATTAATCTGTTACTTAGTGTCTAGACTCTTGCCTCTTCATAATTATAACTTGAAAGGTTATCCAAATGGAAACCGGTTACTTTACCCTAGGGAAAGTACTTCATCAGTGAGAGAATTTATTATATCATTCACTTATTAGATCCAAATTAGAATATTGCTCTATAATTTGGTGCCAATACTATGATAGTCTAAACTCCAAAACTAGTCGTTTTCTAGTAAAATCCTCTTGGTCTAGTAATCTAGACCCTAGCCCAGACAGCACATGATATTTTAAAGACGTCTTTTTTAGATCTTAGTTATGTCTGGACGCCTAAAGGTATAAAAAGGATATCTTATGGAATTCTTTTTAGGGATGTTTAAAAGACATCTGATTATGATGTCTATAAGATGTCTTTTAAGTATCAGTACAATATGTCTTAACTTCGATACTAAAAATATGTTATAACACAATCAACTATTAAAAAAACTACCATTCTTTTTAAAGATTTTTTTTTGACAAACAAATTACCTCTGATTCTAATACTTCTAATTACGCTTTTTATATCAATACCCAGCAACGTAAATGGGAGAGGGTGTTATGTTGTAAAGTCGCATGTGCAAGGCGTTAGTAAGGCGTCTTAAAAAAGATGTCTTAAAGACGTTACCTTTTGTAACAAACGACGTCGTTAAGACGTCTTTAAGATGCATATACGGCGAAAACCGACGGTTTTAAGATATCTTGAATGACGAGCTATGACATCTTTAAGATCTCTTTAAGTCATCTTTGTGCTGTCTGGGAGTTGATGATGATGTTCCAAATTTAAACAAAATCGGAGAGATCCAGGTCCGGCGCCGTGTTTATCTGACGAATAAAGCTCCATTTGTAATTTTACCAGTAAAGGAACGTTCAAGTATTACCTAACGCAAATTTTGATCATTTTGCCCCCCCCCCTGTAACGCTATTTTCCTATAACATTAACATGGGCCTGACACTCCAAAATGACCCTTCCCTAGGAGTGTTGCGTAATACTTGAACGTTCCCTAATTTGCAAAAAGTTGCATATTTCATGAGTTAAAAATTAAAAGTTGTAATTTTGGCAGAAGAGCGATCGTTTTTTTTAGTCATCAAGTTTTTAGTCGAGGGGATAAAAGTTGTAATTTTAGAATAAAAAAAGTTGTGATTTTCAACCTTCTCTCCCCCCACTAAATCTTCTTCGCTACGGCCCTGACTGCAATACTAATACTACTTTTCTTTTCAGAAATATTTTAAAAGTCCTGGCTTTGTGGGAGTTGGTATTTGTGTTGTAAACTTGGCAAATGACATGAAAGAGTACACGAGGGGCATATTTTTCATAATGTAAGTATACTTGAAGTTTGACGCCCGGATCTGTGGCTACGGGAAATATGTTTGGAATGTGTGTGCAAGTGGGAGGCCCGTTGTAGGCACGCACGGCTTATAACGCTCTTGACGGAAAGAAGAGACGCGAATGACTCCTCCCCCTTACGTCGGAGACTTTCTTTCATGCGGAGAACTACAAAAGCTGAGCTAATCACCAGTACTCGGCGAATTTCCACTGTTCGAATAGGCGCCGCGTTGACTCTAGCGTTGACGCGAGGTTTTAAATATTTACATTTTTATTTCTTTTTAGCTTGATTTTTTTTATGATTCCATTTAAACGAGTAAGGTGGGAAAAAAAGTTATCGATAAATACAAATTAAAAACTTTCTTATTCTTAAAAGATAAAAATCGAATGTCGGTATGTATAGTTAATATGTAGTGTGTAACAAATTAGTCGTCAAATGTTTCGATTTAGTGACCTTTATAAAAACTTCCCTCATAATTCGGCAAAATTATTCCGTAAGCCTATGTTTTTGTGTTTATTTTCCACGTTGATGAGTCTTATCTGAGTTTACGCCGACTACTGCTAATCACATTCACATAAAAAATAAGTAATTACTATAACTACCTACTTATTAACAGAGCTCGGATTGTGGTATTCATTTCCCGAGGGCTCACAAAAATTTGAATTCTAAAAACGATTTTTTAAAGTAAATAGACACTTTAAAATATATTTTATCCAATACATACAGATAATAAGACAATTACCAGCTTTATTTTAAATAGATAAACTCAATAATTACCCCCGCGTGGCTTTAACTTTTTGTTACCCACTCAACTGTCACTTGTCAAATTATTTTCTTGTAAATGTCATTAAAATTTTTAATAAAAATATGAATTTCTAAGCTATTTATTGGATAAAACCTTGTATGGTCTCATGGGTAAACCGATATTGCCCTCTCGAAAATTAACCTGCTTGGCTGACTCCTCGCAGGTTAATTTTCTCATGGGCAATATCTTACTTTACCCACTAATACCATAAATAACTACTATTACTAAATGGAATTTTATGTAGACGCTCTTATTATATAGAAAGTCACTTGGAACACAAAAAAAAAACAAACAATTTTTTTTATTTTCAATTATTTTTTTAAATATTTCTTTTTTCGATAAAAGGTTCTTTTTTGTTGAGGAGCACCATGTCTATCATCAAAGCAATTTTTTTTAAAAAGGAAAAGTATCGTTAGAATTTTTTACACAGTTAAATTTAATTTTTCGGTCAGCTCAGGTCCGCCTCCCCCCCCCTGTTGCTTTAGTGTCCGGTTGATCTGGTCCCTTCCCTCAAAAACTTCTAGATCCGCCTCTGCTTTTCTCCTAGAGTCAATCGAAAGTAAAAATAGAATAAATCTATCCACTAAGAAACAAAAGTAGAAGTTTCCGGGTTTTATTGTGTTTTACAGCTTTACGCTACATAAATTTTTAAACCGACTGGGTTACCAATAATGTTTAGTTTCGGAAAGCTTGTACTTTTCTTTAAAGAATACTACAAACTTTGCACATAAAAATTATTTTATTAATCCACACTTTTTTTAAGTTTAGGTAAATGCAACCCTGTGACACTCCGTGACACTCCGCAGTTTTAACTAGCTTTTTCTTGTTACGTAATGACTGAAATCCACCAGATGGCGAAATAGTCTACGAGCGGGATATGGAGCACTCTAGATTTATGATTTTATAAAATTCTATGACACATAACCTAAAATTTTGTTTATGTCATTTTGGAGTGTTAAGCCCATGTTAATGGTATTGGGAAATAGCGTTACAGGGGGGGGGGGTGGGGGTCCGAAATGATCACAATTTGCGTTACGTAATACCTGAACGTTCCCTAAGATTTGCAGAAGTCAATTTTAGATGAAATTCTAAGTACTTTAACAATACTCAACTCTGACACAAATAAAGATAAAATACCTCATATTTTGCAGGCGGTAGGACTTTACAAACCTAATAAATTTAAAATACATTTTAGACGTAGTATCACATACACCAGCACTACGCAGATTTGCATACAGGTTAATAGTATTGGCAATCAGGCCTATTCACATGTACCATTGAAATCTATTCAATATTGACAAAAATTACAATACCATGCAATTTTAATACAGTTGACGTAAATGACCTTGCAATTTTCGTCAATATTGCCACACATTTCAATCTCAATGGTACATGTGAATAGGCCTGATTAACCCTTTACCGCATACTGTCCCGTATATGGCTGGAGTCGGATTTTTTAGTGTATCTATAATGCCATCTAAAACAAACTTTTACTCACATAGTAAATGAATAAAGAAGCTTATTACAGACATGTAAATAAAGTTGTCACCTAAATTTATTTTAAAGGACTTTATAAACGTTTATATCTGAGGTATTTCAGCTTATGGGCCTAGGCCTGGGTTAATATTTAAATTTGTTTGAGTTTTTCAATTGACTGATTAAGAGTTTTGTAATTTTTAAGCGAATAAGACTTATACAGCGGCCGTTTTTCGACCTCAAGCATGGGTATCTCGCAACTTTTTTCTTACTTAACCGATCTTACATATCTTATAATAACCGAGATACCCGTGCTTGAGGTCGAAACACGGGCAAAATTAAATTATTTCAAAATATGTTTGGAATGTGTGTGCAAGTGGGAGGCCCGAGGTAGGCTCTTGACAGAAAGAAGAGAGCGCGTATGATTCCTCCCCCTTACGCCGGAGACTTTCTTTAATGCTGAGAACTATATAGTATCCATAAATGCATGCTTCTATAGTTTCTAGTTAGTTCAAAGTTTGCAAATTAGTTTATCACGATCCACTTTATGATGAAAATTGTTTTTGTTAGTATTTATTTTTAAATTTAACAAGTTTAAACGACTTTATTTTAACATAATATACGTTTGAGAAAATAAATAAAAGTTGAAAGGAAATTGCAAAACTTTTCTAAATAGCTCATTGAGAAACTTGGTAGGTTTAAAGTCAATTTAATTTTAATTTTCGTAAGTCGGATATTTGTCTAAAGATTAGTTTATGCAAAAATTATCGAATCTAACAATAAATATAAGTAATTTTAGGTAAATTTTGCGCATGCTTAACGAACTTACTAAAAATATATTAATATATTTTTTTTGTAAGAGACGGAGGTGGCTTTGGCGGATTTACTCTTGCATCAGCCAGCTATCGTAGATATACACAGGACTTTTTATTTTATGTTGTTTCCGGAAAATATTACTTTAATAGTAAAGTTTTAAGTGAATCGTGAATATTTATGTTTTTTTTTATTGTGTGATGTTAAATTTTAACGTGGAACTGTTGAACATGTAAAGTCAATTTTTTTATAAATTTTAAAGATTGTCTGCGCAAACATCACTACAGAGTGAGACGGTTTTGCGTAGGCCGAAAATTATATTAGATTGAGCTGGCAAACTATCCTGTGGAAAATGCCATTATTGGAATTGGACTTTGAATGGAGCTCTCTACAACTAGAATTATGAAACAAAAGACGTCTACCCTATCTCTATCTCATTTGTGCTACACTTTCCAGCCAACCAAATAAATACTGTATTTGTTTTTCATACAACAAATACAGTATTTATTTGGTTGGCCGGAAAGTGTAGACTGAGCGGCACGAACGAACATAGCTAACGTGAATCTGTAGAATAAGATAATTCTACTAAAATTTAGATGGCGCCAGTAATTTCTTTAATAAAAATATTATAGTTAAACTTTTCGCCCGGCCAAGTAAATATTGTATTTGTTCAACACAGAACAAATACAGAAATTGTTTGGTTGGATGGAAGTGGGAGTGTATGTATGTCTTCTATCCTTTTTGGGTAGAACTTTTGTCCCTGTCTAATCTAACGGGAGAAACCGCCATTGGAAAAATATATTTAATTTTATGACTGCGCTGCGCATGCGTATGCCTGAGTGCCATGATTATACTGGCTGATTCAGGCATAAATATGACTACGTTAGTGACACTAACTAAACCTCTTTTTTATTGAACAAAAAGAAAGATGGCTTCTCCCCTGGCCAATAAAAAGGACAGAATGGATTAGTTTAGTAGTGATAATTATATCATTACGCATAGGGCTGGCGTGCCGGTTTTGGCCACTTTTCTGGATTTTACTATTAACATTTTTTTTTTCGAGGAAATCTTCTAAAAGTCGAAAAACTTCTAAAAAAAGCATTTTTTAAATTTTTTGACTAATGCAAGACTTTCCTTGTTGGGAAAAGAAAAAAATATATAAAATATAATTTCCAGAATAATTAAAATGATAAAATAAAAAAGTTTTTTGCAGTTATAGTTAATGAGACACAATTACAAGAAAATTCTTCGGAAATTTCTATTTTAAACGGAAAACACAAATAATTGGACACTTGAAATATAATATCTACTATGATATTATGCCACTAATATTTTCTTTTATATTATATTATTCACAGCGCCTGTGCTAGAATAATATTATACGGTAGAATTTAAAAAAAAAAATCAAAAATCGTCCTACAAAAAAAATTTGGATATGAATTTTTTTCATGAAAATATAAGATTTTTTTTCAATGTCCGTCTGTCCGTCCGTCCGTCCGATGTCACCTTTTGTGTAGACGATAACTCAAGAACGAATAATCTGATCGACTTGAAATTTTCAGGAAAAATAAAGTTCTACTGGAGGAAGATCCCTATTGTTTTTGAAAGGAATATCTCCAAAAACAAAAAAGTTATAGGCGGTTAAGATTTTAAAAAAATCGAAAAAAGCTGAAAGAAAATTCCGGTTATCATTAAAAAAAGTTTTTTTTTATTTTTTTTGTTTGGAGTTTTTTTACTGTGCGATTTTACTCTCTTGCTTGATAAAACAGACCATAGTAAAAAAATATTTTTAAAAAGTCAAATAATAATTGTAAATTGCAACACGGGCTGATATTTTAAAGGTAGTAGGGGATGGTAACAGATCACCCCAGTTAGTTTTTCACCTTGTTTTTTCCATTTTTCAGCCAAATTATTCATCGGACAATAAAAGTGCTTATTAGCAACTAGATTTTCAGCGCCCACTGTTACCGTACCAAAATACTTATAAAAATTCATAATATATAAAACTTATAGAGAATTTCAAGAGCTACAAGTTTGCTCATAACCGTTTTTATCGAAAAGTGAAAAAAAAAACAATTTCACCTCCAACATGGCTATTTCTGAATTAACTCGATTGTTATTAATATATTTAAAAAATGATCCAAACAAAAATTGCTGGAAATTACCTTCTTAACAAAATTGGTTATATGCGTTTTTATCGTAAGATCCATATTTAGAGAGATAATCGCACTCACCCCTAAAATTCAAGTTAGCGGACACATCTTACGCAAATCACCCGGTGAAAACTAACAGAAGTGTTTTGTTACTATCCACTACTACCCTTTAAAATATCAGCCCGTGTAAATTTATTGCAATTTAACACAGGAATTTCTCGTTATTTGACTGGACTTTTTAAATATTAGGGAGTATTTTTAGCGTATAAAAAGAAAAGAACATAAAAAATTATAATCTGGTTAGGAGTACCTCAGTAATTGACGTTTTTTTTGTGGACCTGTTTAATTTACCGGCGAAATTGAATACCAAAATCCAGCTTGTAATTATACTATTTTGTTTTAGGTATGTTGCGCCTGTGGGTATTCTCGCTTATTTTTGTATCAAAACCTCCCAAGAATTGAGGCAGCAGACTCAACAGGCACTGATCGCTTTCGAAGCGAGGCTCAAGAAGCTCCGATCAAGAGCGGATTCGCACTCTACCACCATCACCGAGATCAGGTTGGTAATTATTAGGTCAAATTTTCACTTTTTGACGGTCTGGAAACGTTTTAGCTCAACTTTCATATAAAAAAATATAATATTACTAAGAGGAAAAGTGAAGCTTTTTTTTTACTAGTCTGTAGAATCTACAGACGAGAAAAAAAAACACTTTTCCTCTGAGTGAAACATACTATTTTTTCTTCATCCTATATATTTTTTTAAATATTAATTTTTGCATTTAATTAATTCAGTAATAACGTATTTTTTTTTATTAAAATAGGCCAATTAAACCCTTTCGAAATAAACTTAAACCATCCTTAGCTGATTTAAATTTTTTTTCGTAGGTTAAATCGTACACTTTTCGCGATTTCGATGGTTACTTGTCTAATGTAGCATTTCGGAGAGATTTGTAGGTGTATAAACCAAATATTCTTCAATCATTTTTAATCAATTTCACACAAGGTTTTTGCACAGAACCTCGAGTCAACCATCTGTTTACATAATAAACAAACAAGTTTGAAGTATGCTTAAAGTTAAAGAAAAGGGCGTATACTGTCGCAACTCTGAGTTCGAGGATTTTTTTTTTCTTTTTAATATTTATTTTTCTTTCAGAGGTACCAGAGAAGAACACGACTGTATCAGCCAAAACAGTAGATTGAGTAACCGTGACCTTGAAAACGGCAGAGCAGATCGTGAAACTTACGAAGATGATCCCCACATAGCCCTGGAGAAAATCAGCCAAAAATATCTGTTTACCATTTTATCCATTTATGTTGTATGCATTGGCCCGCTGATGGCGCTGCGAATGGCCAGGCTGAAAATTCTGGAGACATATGATAACAGCGACATATTGGATTATGTTTATACCATATTTGTATGGATTGCTTATCTCCCAGTTTGTACCACCCCCATATTGATTGGACTTTGGCAGATGGACAGGTTAGTCTTACATATTCCCAGACAGCACAAGGATGACTTAAAGAGATCTTAAAGATGTCGTAGTTCGTCATTCAAGACATCTCAAGAACGTCGGTTTTCCCCGTATATGCATCTTAAAGACGTTTAACGACGTCGTATGTTACAAAAGGTAACGTCTTTAAGACATCTTTTTTAAGACGCCTTGCTGACGTCTTGCACAGGCGACTTTACAACATAATACCCCCTCCCATTTACGTTGCTAGGTACGGTCGTATTGATATAAAAAGCGTAATAAGAACTAGAATGAGAGGTAATTTGTTTGCCAAAAAAAGATCTTAAAAAATGTAATTTTTTTAATTTTTGAAAATTTTTTTTTCAGTTTTTTTTTGAAAATTTGTTTTTTGAATTTTTTTTTTATTTTTTCGTTTTTCGTAAAAAGAACATTAAAAAAAATGATTTTTTTTTAATTTTTTGTTTTTCATAAAAAGATCTTTAAAAAAATGGCAATTTTTTTTAATAGTTGATTGTAGTTAATTTATTTTTAGCGATGATTATCGAAGTTAAGACAACTTGTACCGATACTTAAAAGACATCTTATAGACGCCATAATCAGATATCTTTTAAACATCCCTAAAAAGAAGTCCATAAGATATCATTTTCATGTCTTTAGGCGTCCAGACATAATTAAGATCTAAAAAAAATGTATTTAAGATATCATGTGCTGTCTGGGTTCTATCGTAAGTTAGGATACCTACACTTCACTGCACGAATTAATTCGTTTGGACTTTTACAAAAAACTATATGTCAGTTCATGGTATCTTACATAACCCTTCTATGGAAAATTTTACAAATCGGTCTATTATATGGCAACTAGTGTAGTTTTTTACAGTGTATAATGTAAGGCAAAGCATTACCTATATATACTGCCCTGCTAAGACAAGTTGTCCTATCTGCAAATTAGATGTTTTGAGATATGGCCTGTTTTATTGTTTTTGTTTGCACTTTTTGAAAACATGTTTAAATAAATATGGCGTTGGGTTCTGCTTTATTTTAATTCAAAAATACGTATCCTTCAAAAAATATATATTTTTTTTGTCAGAAAAATAAATTGTCATACTAAATGCATTTGTTCTATCTGAGAAAGTTAGGACAAAAGGATCTAAAAAGTCCAACCAAATTACTAAGATCTGTAAATTTAGTCCTGGTCCTGATTTATTCGTCTAGTAAAGACTAGTTAGGACAATTTTATTTAGAAAATACTGAAAATTTTCCACTTAGGACAAACATGTTAGGCTAATTTTTAGGATTTGGGTTTTAGATAGGACATTTTTAGTAGGCACAAGAGGCTAGTGTGAAGCAATACAATGGTGTGCTTATCTCAAAAAGTGAATTTTTGCAGATAGAACAACTTGTCTTAGTTGGGCAATATAGGCCTCGGGAGTTAGCGAGCTGTTTATACGTTCATGAGCGTAGCATTGATTTAACACTGCTGAGAAGCGAGCGAATACGGCTGTCGGATAGCTGTCCCCACCCTATAACACCGTACACGGCAGTGTATCTATAAAAAAGTTAAAAAAGATGACAACAGATGAATCATAGCTCGCAAGTCCTCGACCAGTGCCTATATATCTTCACGGCTTGTTTTCATATTTAACTCTTATCTAGTCTCGCGGAAAAAGCAAAGTACAAATAATATTTCCATGAAAAATACAGGGTGATTCAGAAATAAGGTACAAAATTTTAAGGAGTGATTCTACGTTCAAAAATATGAAAAAAAGTTCCGATAAAGGTTGTCTGGAAATGAGCCCTAAGGGAGTTACGAACTTCTTAAGGGTACATCTAAAAAGTAGTTTTTATTTAATATCTCTGGAACCCTATGAACCACAGTAACTATTTTTTGCACTTGCCTTAACATTGATAAAGGCTATCCTTTAATCTACATTTTATTTAGATATTTTAACCAGGGACTTGCAAAAAGGGGGGTGATTTCCCTTTTTTGCCCCAAACTTTTTTATCTGTAGATTTTTTTATATATACTACTAAAGTCTACCCATTTTACACGTCCCTGGTTAAAATTACCAAATAAAAATTACACAGAATTTGTTACTGTGGTTCATAGGGTTCCAGAGATATTAAATAAAAACTGCTTTTTAGGTGCACCCTTAGGAACCACACCGCTTCTGATGATAATGGTGTACCCTTAGGAACTTCGCGACGTATCTTAGCCCCCTTAGGGCTCATTTCCGGACCAACATTTTATTTCATATTTTTGGACCTAGAAATACCCCTTGTACCTTTTTTTCTGAATCATCTTGTATTAACGCTTTTATGAAGGTATAAATTTTTATTTTGCACCGTTTTCATTTATAGCTATAAATTGTAGATCTATCTATTGTACAGCTATATATTTAAATTACAAACCCGATTTATTTGACAAGTCGCTAAAAAGTCCAAACCAAATTTGTATACTCTCCACAGCACGCATGCGCTAGAATAGTATAATATGGTAGATAGTCCAGTCACATAATAAATGTAAATTGCAATAAATGTACACGGGCTGATATTTTAAAGGGTAGTAGTGGATGGTAACAGAACACTCTGTTAGTTTTTCACTGGGTGATTTGCGTAAGGGGTGTCCGCTATCTTGAATTTTAGGGGTGAGTTGCTTAATATGCATCTTACGATAAAAATGCATAAAACCAATTTTGTTAAGGAGGAAATTTCCAACAATTTTTGTTTGGATCATTTTTTTAATTTATTAATAACAATCGAGTTAATTCAAAAAGAGCCATGTTGGAGGTGAAATTGTTTTTTTTTTCACTTTTCGATAAAAACGGTTATGAGCAAACTTGTTGCTCTTGAAATTCTTTATAAGTTTTCTATATTATAAATTTTCATAGGTACCTTGGTACGGTTACAGAGGGCTCAACTGTAACCGTAACAAAATACTTATGAAAAAGCATAACATATAATACTTCAAGAGCTACAAGTTTGCTTTATCCTTCCAATAAATAATTTGGCTGAAAAATCGAAAAAAACAATTTCACCCCTAACATGGCCATTTTTGAATATTTATAACTCGATTGTTATTAATATATTAAAAAAATGATCCAAACAAAAATTGTTTTTACTCTTGTTGCAGCAAAAAAATAATTAACAAAACGGACATAACAGCTGCTGTAGCCGTTCCTCCAAGATCAAACTGCCAAGAGGAACTGGAACTTTGTGAACTTAATATAAATTTGCAGGGGCCTAGTTCTTCTTGATGCCGCAACAAAAATCGGTAAGTGATAAAATTAACAATAAATGCAAATAAATTAACAATAAATTCAAATAAATGCATTAAACTACAAATAGAAACAAGCTGTGAATATATGTAATGCTACGCATTCCATTATATATTATTCACAGTAAATGCATTTTTTACCATCGTATATTGCATTTTCCCAAATACTTAAAAAAAATAATTTTCAAAAAAAAATAAATAAAAAAATTACATATTTTTTTGAAAAACAAAAAATGTATTATAATAGTTATTTATGGTAGTAGTAGTAGTAATAGTAAATTTTTGGGTTGGCCAAAGCCGGACAACTAGGCCATTTCTGGCCCTTTTTGTCACCCCAGGCAATCCCAGCCATTTACTAATTTGAGTCCTCCTTGAACCTGCCCGTCCTTTCAATAAAGGTCAGGATATTGGCCCAGGGGAGATCTCTTAATTCCTCTTGGTTGAGTCTTTGAGTTTCAAAGACTTGCAACCTGATCCTGTCGTATCTGACACACTCGGCTAAGTAATGAGAGGATGTTTCATCCTCTTCGCACTCTGGGCATGGTGGACTCTCTAGAATCCGCATTGTTGCCAGATGCTTCCTTAGACTGCAGTGGCCCGTGAGGACCCCTACAAGTTGTCTGAGTGCAGTTCTTCCTTTTTCCAGCAATCAGAGGGCAATATCGGTTTACCCATACAAGGTTTTATCCAATAAATAGCTTAGAAATTCATATTTTTATTAAAAATTTTAATGACATTTACAAGAAAATAATTTGACAAGTGACAGTTGAGTGGGTAAAATAAATAATTATCCTCTCAATAAAGTAAAAGCCACGCGGGGGTTATTATTGAGTTTATCTATTTAAAATAAAGCTGGTAATTGTCTTATTATCTGTATGTATTGGATAAAAAAAAATTTTCAATTTTTTTAATTTTGTTTTTGCGCAAAACAAGAAATAAATGATAAATAAATAATAAATAAATAAATTTCTCTTTTTTTGAAATTTCTTTTTGCGAAATATAATAAAATATCTAAAAGAAAGTGTTTTCTGCGGCTGTAACGACAGTTACTATGGAATTACCTATATATTTTTTCAAGGGTAGTTGTTCTTCCGCTTCAAATATTTTACTCATTTTTCCATTTTTCTTTGCTTATTCTGTCAAAAACAGGACGTGAGATTTTCCTTGTAATAAGTAGGTAATCAATAATTTTCGACAGATGAGATACAAAAATAGATTTTTTTATCGCTGGCGCCCTTGTTTAACCCTGCTGAAAATGACGGGTCTGTGCGGGTATAAATGGTGCATAGACCGGACTTGAGCGGATGAAATTCACCCGCCCAAGTCCGGTTTGTGCACTACTTATACCTGCCTCAGACCCGTCATTTTCAGCAGGGTAGGTATATAAATAACTATTATATGCTTTTTAAACTAATAATATATTAAAGTACCGTAATTTCACACAACAATAGTCCAGATTCACATAACTATGGTCCAGCTTCACACCTATATTCCATAACCAGCGTATTTAAAAAAAAAAACTGAAAACGTGTTGCTGTATATCCCATATACACCAACTTTCACAAGAAATTGTAAACATTTAAAAATAATTATCCCCTGCCCCCTGGGGGCCTTGGACTATAGTTGTGTGGCCGGACTATAGTTGTGTGAAATTACGGTACTAGTTTTTAGCGCACGAGTACAAGTTTAGAAAACAAGCATGTTGCGGCGGGTTGGCATTACAGTTTTCGCCATGTTTAAAATTCAAAGAACAAATGGTAATTTGATATATTTTATAATCATATCTTCTCTTTTTCCCCGCAAGTAACCAAGCCACAATTTTAACACGGTAAAAAATAAACACAAAATTTTGTAGAAAATTAAACTTTAAAGCGACGTTGACATTTGAAAAGTCAAGCGATAGGCTTTTGTCTGTTGCCAACCGAAAAGGAAAAGAGTATACACCTCCTATGGGCCTATAAGAACACGCAAAACGCGTATGATTCTGAGCTTATGAGTCGCAAAATAGAAAAAACATTTTTTTCTACGACTGCTTTAGAATGTAAGCAAATACACACACTTTTCAAACACAGAATGAATCCATTCTAGCTCTAGATACGGTATGAATATTCCGTATCAAGTGTTAGAATGAGCACATGTAGTGCCATCTCTTGTTTATACAAGTAAAGAAAACTGTAGCAAAATTAGCAAAAAAAAAAATATATATATATATATATATATATATATATATATATATATATATTTCACCATTAAATATTGAATAATTTAATGCAATTTAAAGTTTTGAGTTAAAATTACATAAAGTTTATTAGTTTTTCTTAATATCTGACCAGTTTTTTATCAATTTAGTTCAAAAAATTAAAACTGCTCCATCTATTGTTAAATATTTAAACCTGATATATACCACAAAAATCTGACATAACCTTCAATTTTTGCATTATAATTTGTAAATATATGCTAAAATTAAATAAAAATCTTTTTTAAGTACTGATTTGATAAAATTATTAAATAACATTAATTGCTTTATTTAAAAATATGTGTTTTGTTGCATTTACAATGTCGAGTCACAAAAAACATTGTTTTTAACCTTGTCCGCAGTTTAAAGCCATACAGTGTTTCATATTTGCAGTCGACGAAAAAGTATAGTCTACAACACGTATGGAATAGTAATTCTATTCCATATTGTCTATTCCATACTAGTTATAGAATATACTATTCTAGATACGCTAATGCTTTTTTAGAATGTGATGTCAATATGTTACATTCGTTATGTTTCCAGGAAACTGTTTCCAGGAAACAGTTTCCTCTTTACATTTATACTGCCCCTTGTTCTGTTCGTCAAAGAAACACTTATCTACTTAGCTTTTCAGACTTTATTGCTTTATGTAATATTATTACTTTCAAAGAGGAAAGTCTTGTGTTAGTAAAAAATGTTTTTAAAAAATTACTTTTTTATTTAGTTATTTATTTACGGGATCCCGCCAATACAAAAAAAGTATAATCAAAACAATTGGTAATATTTAAAGAGTATGTACAACATAATTAAAGGCCTATCCAGAAGCTTACATAAGAACATAAAACATAAGAATGCGATGCCGTGATTGGATTACAAGATACGTGGCGGCACATCAAGCCAATTACGGCATCGCATTGTTATGTATTATGTTTTTATGCGAGCCTGTGAATAGGCACTAAGTAAGTAGATATATAATAAATTACAACAAAAACAGTATTTTTTAACAAAATTTTAAAAAAATGTAAAGAGCATGAAAAATCCAATAAAACAATTTAAGTGGCTTTGTTGATTATTCTGTCAATGGAATGGAATGCAAAACATATTATCAATTCTACATGAATTACGATTTAGACTATTGAAATGTAGTTGTGACAGCGAATCAGGGCATAAATAAAGTCCATTAATTAACATAAAGAAAACACTAATCTGATTTGTTTCTCTTAGTAACCAGAGTATCGATATTTAGGACAGCGTATATGTTAGTAGTTTTGGGCGTGTTTATTTTAAAAGCACAAAATCTAAGTAAACTTTGAATTTTCTCAAGTTTTACTCCAAGGTCTTTAATGGAGATTTCTCCCGTTAGATTAGACAGGGACAAAAGTTCTACCCAAAAAGGATAGAAGACATACATACACTCCCACTTCCACCCAACCAAACAAATTCTGTATTTGTTCTTTGTTGAACAAATACAATATTTACTTGGCCGGGCGAATATTATTTTTATTAAAGAAATTACTGGCGCCATCTAAATTTTAGTAGAATTATCTTATTCTACAGATTCACATTAGCTATGTTCGTTCGTGCCGCTCAGTGCTACACTTTCCGGCCAACCAAATAAATACTGTATTTGTTGTATGAAAAACAAATACAGTATTTATTTGGTTGGCTGGAAAGTGTAGCACAAATGAGATAGAGATAGGGTAGACGTCTTTTGTTTCATAATTCTAGTTGTAGAGTTCTCCATTGTAGGAACTTAATTCAAAGTATTACTTACCACTTATGTTATTCGAACTATTAACTTTGTCTACTCTGTAAAATGAAATGTAGTTGCACTTTTGGACATTCAAAAAAAAGTTATTTCTATTATACCATTCGGCTAGAGGGTCAAGATCACTTTGCAATAAGAGTAGATCTTCTGTATCTTTAAAACATTATATTCTAGCAAAAAACTGTATATAACATTTTTTATAGGGCTTAAAAAGAGCTTTTATTTAAAATAAAATTTTTTGAAATCGGGTTATAAATATGTGAGATATGCTAAAAAACCTTTTACTGCTTTAAACGCCAATATCTCGAAAACAATGCGTTTTAGGAAAACGTTGTCTATAACATTTTTTGACCAATTTAAAATTATCTTTTATATAAGTGCTAAACTAACCAAATACAATAATAATTGCCTTAATTATAAACAAAAAACGCTAAAAATAGGAGTTTTACCCTATTTTTACCCCCTTACCCCCAATTGTTTACCCCCAAAATTTAATCAGCTCTTCGGATTACGATAAGAAACAATATGCAAAAAACTGCAAGTGTATATCTCATGTAGAAATGGAGTTAGAGAGTTTACATCCAGAAAGACAGACGGGCGCAAACATTTTTTTTACTGATTTCGACTCAGAATGGTCTAAAACGTCGAGAAATGTGAAAAAAAACGTGGTCAAAGATTTTGACTTTTCGCCGAAGATTTCAATACATCGGCACTCTTGGTAGCACTAAGTGCCGATGTAAAAAATAATTTTAAATCGTCAGCAAATAGGACATATCTACAGAACTTAAAAACCGAACCTATGTCGTTAATAAATACAAGGAAAAAATAAGGACTATGAGATGAGATGAGATCCCTGAAAAAATACATAAAAGATAGCCTTTATCAATATTAAAGGATGTTTAAAAAATTGTTACTGTAGTTCATGGGGTTCCAGAGATATTAAATAAAAACTTTTTTTCAGATGTTCCCTTAGGAGGGTCGTAGCTCCCTTAGGGCTCATTTCCGGACCAACCTGTATAGGAAGTTTTTGACTTTTTTTCGCATGGTGAATCTACCATTTTCGTTTGATTCGCCAATTCTTAATCACCCTGTATTTTAAGCCTGAATAACAATTTACAAATTATGATTTACAACTTCTATTTTTTATCTTTTATTTTCAGATCCAAAACAATGAAAATGGGAACTCCAAGCAGAGTGGACTTTATTGAAAAATTAATTTAAATAATTTTAATATGGAAACTGTAAACTTTTTAACTTTATAGTTAACTATATGTTTCTTACCAGACTTCGCGTCGTTGAATATCCAACGACGGCGTGTATTTGATATAAAGCGTACTTATCCTCGCTTATCTGCGCACTACGAACTAATATTACAGCCGTTATAAATGTTCAGCTAGTTGTTAATATACTTAAATATATTAATGTGATTTTTGACAAAACAAATGTTGTATTTGATGAAAATATTATTTTTAACCTTTTGCGTCCAGTTTTGTCAATATACAATAGTAAAATTTGTGGGTGGCACATATATAACACTATGTTGTTGTATTAATAGCTCTATTATTCTATCAGTGTGTATGTATTTTGGTGGATTGTATAAATATAGATGTTGTATTTATATTAAATGTAATTTTTATAAACGTAATAAAAAAGTGGCTTTTAAGCCTTCCTTAAAGAAAAAGAAAGTTCACGATTTAAAATTGTTTAAGAAAATTCGACCTTAACTCAATATCAAATTTTAAACTGAAGAAATTGTAAAAAAGTCATGAGTTAATCAACTGGACTCCTTCTGTTTGTTGACTAAAATAAACGCCACCCCAGCCCTGCCATGTGCCGGCCCTAATAAAAATATTATGTTATGTATTTTTATAATACGCAGAATTTCGACTTGTAAAATTACAATAAAAAAAGTCGAAATTTTTCGGCTTTTTTTATTTTGGACTGCCACAAAGACCTTATTAGTGGAACGTTACTACAGACCTGGCGTAAAAATTACGCCTCCCAATAAAAAAGTCGAACAAAATTTTTAAATTTTTTACTTACTTGTCGTTAGACGTGTTTTTTATAGCTTTAATTATTTAATTTTAAATGCTATAGAACATGATATTGAAATGAGCTATTTATATAATACAATTTGTACTATAATGTTATTTTTTGTTAATTTGGTAGGGCAATTTATTTAAATAACTAGGTAGAAAAATCACTGTGCAACAACCAACTTCTCCGCTCGGTTTTAGGGCTTAAACTTAATGTCCGAAAGGTACTGAGACGCGGAAAGCCGCAGTTAGTCGGAGTGGGGAGAAATCAGAAATTGCATACTGTCCAGGCGTAAAATCTACGCCGTGTCTGTAGGCTAAAAACACGGCTACAGACTGTAGATAAGGGTTAAGTAAACTAAAATATTGTCTTAAAAACTTAAAATTTCCACCTTTCCAAGTTGAATCTTTGACATTAAAAGTTAAGATTTAAACTAAAACAAGTGTAAATTTAACCATATTAAGTCGAAATGTTAAGTTTAAAAAGTGAATTTAGGGTAACATGTCTTAGCATGCTAATATAAACAAGTTTGTTAAGTCTACTTGGCAAGTTGCTATAATCTTGGTATATTATAAAACTATGTATACAACCAGGGCCGTAGCGAAGGAGATTTGGTGGGGGGAAGGAGGTCAAAAATTACAACTTTGTTTAGCCTAAAAAACACAACTTTTTTCCTCGACAAAAAAAAGTTCATGACTAAAAAAAAAAAGGTTCCACCCTTTCTCAAAACTCAAAAAAAAGTTCATGACTAAAAAAAAAAGGTCCCACTCTTTTTGAAAAAAAAGTTATCAAATTACCTTCTGGTTAAGTTATTTATATTTTTTCAAGGTTTGAGAATCCTTAATTTTATATTTCTTAATCTATGAAGTTTACAACTTTTTTCAACAAGATTAAAAATTTATAATTTTATTATTTTTAACCCATTAAATATGCAAGTTTTATGTTTTGAATCCACGAAAAATGCAAGTTTTTTGAAAATCTCAACTTATATTTTTAACATGAAATTTACCACTGGGAAAAACAAAATTAAAAATGTATTATTTTATTATGTTTATCCTATGAAAAAATATGCAACTTTTATATTTTTAATCCATGAAATATGCAATTTTTTTAATTTCAAGATAGGTGGGGGAGGCTCCCCCCCATCCCCCCATAGCTACGGCCCTGTATACAACTATGTATAAATTTGTATGTTACTATGAATGTGATATTTGATAAATGTATTTAATTTATTTATGTTTTATTTATTAATTACTTAGTTTGGTATTTAAATTACAAATTCATTAAGAGCCCCAAATAAAATATAGCTTCTGCTAGGCGATCTCCATTAATTTTAAACATAAAATTAAAATAAAATAGCAAATTAATGATCTTTATTTTAAAATTAATATTTTATAAAAATATTAGATTTAAACTTTTTGCGTTTAATTTTGTACAGCTTTTAAAAACACGATTTTTTTCTAAGTTCTGCGCCAAATTTCAGGTCAAAAGAATGATAAATGAAAATTTGAAAAAAAAAATAATTCAATTTTTTTTATGTCATAGTTTTTTTTAATAAAATATACCTGGTATATCCAAAAATCGTGTTTTTTTTACACCCCAATACAGGTAGGGGCTGTCCATATATTACGTAACGAAATTTTTCAAAAAAAAATGACCCCCCCCTCCCCCTGTGTAACAAACTGTTACATTTACCAACACCCTCCCCCTGTGTAACGCGTAACAATATAAAAATTTTGTTTCGCAATAAATTTAACTGTATTCTCACTATTGATTCGATTTTCTTGACAAAACAAACATGAACCTAAAATATAATATAACAAAACCTTAAAAAAAAATTTCCCCGAAAAAATCACTCAAACTTTAAAAAAATATTCATAATCAATATCACACAGGGAAAAAATACTAGGTAACTCTTTTTACACTGAGTGTCACATATAACCGCTATATTGTTTATGCACAGGTACACAAAATAGTACACACATTGGTGTTCTGTGAGTACACATTCAGCGCGAAAATGTATCATCGCCGATGATTCATCGGCAAGATCACGCAAGAACAGGGCTGTAATTTTTTTTAATATCAATGTCAACAGGTTTTTACTGATTACAATATTATTTAAATAGTTTCGTCAATTTTTGTGTGAAAAAGGGAATTACGGGCCACTAAATAGTAATTTATGTTGAAATAAAAATACATCTGCCAAGCTTAGGAAATAAACATTAAATTTATTAAATTCCTTTACGTAACGTTTACCTAGACCCCCCCTCTCACAAACTGTAACAATATCTCTGACCCCCCCCTAGGCGCGTTACGTAATATATGGACAGCCCCTAGGTACTTTGTCTTGTAGTTTCCCTGAGTATCTATGACGTCATGCTAATGCGTTTCCGGAATTCGGGTCCAAATTTAATCAGAAATTTTTTCATAGTCCAGCCATATGCCTCCCTGGGTGGTTAATATAAAAGTTTCTGGATCCATTTTCAGAGGTAATTTTGTGCTTGAACTGACTGTAAATCTATAATTTTTAATCAAAACACACAGTCCAACTTTTGTTTGCATTTTTCCAAATCTATCGCCTAAAAATAAAATAGGAACATGCTATTTAGACGTCCGACGTACACAAAGCTAAGTGTACGTCGTGTATTTTTATTGGCTGATTTTTAGGGGTTTCAAAGATTTTAAGGTTTATTTTTAGTCAAAATTTTATTTTCCCCGATTAATCAGTTAAAAAAACAGGCTTAAAACCGACCTAAACCAAAGAGTTGGGTTATGTTACGTTGGACACGATTCACTCACCGCAGTAATGAGAAGAATCCAGCGCATGCGCACTGATTTTCTTATTTTTTTTTTGACGTATGCCAAAAATTATTTAAGGTTATGTAACATCCTTTTGCATAATTTTACAAAAATATCTACTTTTTTCTTTGTGAGCTAGCAGTTTTTTAATTAGCTAAAGCTAAATTATTTAGCCTAAATATAATCCTATTTGATTCTTAAAATATATCGCCTTCTAAATTCTGAAATATCGTATCTGAAAAATGCCTCCCATTAAAAAAAAAACACCAAACCAGCAAACTAACAAACCAAACCATTGTTAACGTAAACCAATGCAACCAGTGCAAAAATATAGTTCATTTTTGTGGACCTATTAAACTATTTCATAAAACTACAACTGCCTAAAAGCAAAAGATTGTTAAAATACTCACGAATTTCTGTTTGATTTTGGTTTACGTTAACAATGGTTTGGACTTTTAATTAATTTAGCTTTAGCTAATCAAAACCAAAATAAGAAAATCAGTGCGCTGAATTCTTCTCATTATTACTCATTTATTCTAAAGAACTTGTTAAGGCTTGTACTTTCATAACCTACTGCTACAAATTTGATTTGAGGCATAACAATTGAGTGCTGAGAGGTTAAGTTGTCAGATTACAATTTTTTCATTTATTTTAGAGCAGAATATTTAGGGTTTTTGAGGTTGCTAATAAATTAAAATTTAAAATGGCGCATCCAATATGGCGTCGAAATTTTAAAATTGGCGCGCGCCATGTTAAATCAGTCATTTTAATCTTCAATTTGTAACATCGGATTTGGTTTCAACGACCTTAAAAATACTTAATCACTAATTTTTGGCATACAATATTGAAAATTTTAAAATTTCGACGCCATATAAAAATTAATGTACACTTAGGAAGGTCGTAGCTCCCTTTGGCCTCATTTCCGCATCAACTTTTATCGGATTTTTTTTATATTTTTTAATGTAGAATCCTCCTTAAAATTTCTGAACTTATTCCTGAATCACCCTGTATATAAACCATCGAGACTCTCCTAGGGGAAGGTAATATATATTTTACGAGATATTTTTACTTACCTATACAGATTCTCGGCCCATCTCCAAATGGCAAATAAGTACATTGTGGCCTAAGCTTATTTTCTTCAGAAAATCTTTCCGGGTCAAATTTTTCCGGGTCCGGATAATACTCAGGGTCGTGGTGTAATCCATAGACAGGTATGCTCACTTTGGTTCCCTTTTCTATAACCAGGTCACTGTGAGGAACTCTATAGTCTTTGGTACAAATCCTATACAATGTTGGTAATGGTGGATATTTTCTTAGAGTTTCTGGAAAGTACGTATTTTTACATTTAAGCGATATCGGATAGAAGAAAGTATTATTAGGGCAAAAAAAAATGTTTTTGATATTTTAATGTATAGGCAAGTCGCCTAATTTGGCATACAATTGACAAAGTCCAAAAAATCTGATAACAGATTCGAAATCTGCGACCCAAAATTGACTAAAAAAAAATTGTCCGATGCCAGAGTTTTTTTTTCCTACGACTGCTTTAGAATGTAAGCAAATACACACACTTTTCAAACACAGAATGAATCCATTCTAGCTCTAGATACGGTATGAATATTCTGTATCAAGTGTTAGAATGAGCACATGTAGTGCCATCTCTTGTTTATAAAAGTAAAGAAAACTGTAGCAAAATTAGCAAAAATATATATATTTTACCATGAAATATTGAATAATTTAATTCAATTTAAAGTTTTGCGTTAAAATTATATAAAGTTTATTAGTTTTTCTTAATATTTGACCAGTTTTTAATCAATTTAGTTAAAAATTAAAACTGCTCCATGTATTATTAAATATTTAAACCTGATATCTGTCACAACAATATGACATAACCTTCAATTTTTGCATTATAATTTGTAAATATGTGCTAAAATTAAATAAAAATCTTTTTTAAGTACTGATTTGATAAAATTAATTAATAACATTAAATGCTTTATTTAAAAATATGTGTTTTGTTGCATTTACAATATCGAGTCACAAAAAACATGCTTTTTAACCTTGTCCGCAGTTTAAAGCCATACAGTGTTTCATATTTGCAGTCGAGGAAAAAGTATAGTCTACAAAACGTATGGAATAGTCATTCCGCGCTCGCGGGACCGTCATACTCGCCTTCGCTCGCGCGGAATATTGTCCATTCCATACTAGTTATAGAATATACTATTCGGTTTTACTGTGTTATTACCTGCAATAACTTTATCCATATAATTCATATCCATTAGTGCTTCGTACGTAATTTTTCCCTCGTGCTTTTTCAGCACCTGTACGATTTCTTGGCGTAACTTTTTCTGTATATCAGCATTAAAGGCAAGTTCAAACAAGCAAAAGGTCATGGTAGTTGACGAAGTTTCGAAGCCGGCAACGAAAAAAATAAACGCTTGGGCCGCCAACTCCGTAAAAGTTATGCTGGTTTCCTCATTATCTCCCCCTTCATCTGGAAGCAATTACACTGTTAAAAATTACATTGAACCACATGAAAAATAAATAGTATATTATAATATTACATAACGTGTATGGAAAGTGACTTATTTCGCATAAGCGTCGATCTATCTTTTAGCATATATTTAATACTTTCAACTTTTAAAATGTGGGCAAAGGGGCATGGGGGCACATTTTTTTAAATGGAAAGGGGGGTCGTGTTATACATCATTTTATAGCTTATAAAATTCTCCATTTAACTCCATATTTTTAAATTAAAAAAAAAATGGGGTTTAAAATGGGGTTGAAAATGGGTATTAATGTCAAAATTCCTCTAAAAAAAACAAATAATTTTTTAAAAATGCTTAATTTTATCATAAAAAAATGTTAATTATACTTTTAAACTAAATTTAGTTGACATAAATAAAAATTTAAAAAAAAAACTTAAAAAATCAAAACCTTAAAAAACATTTTTAAAAAATTTAAAAATGTTAGTTTAAATAGAGAATTTTATAAACCTTAAAATGATGTATCACACGACCCCCCTTTCCATTTAAAAAAATGTCCCCCCCATGCCCCCCTGCCCACATTTTAAGAGCTGAAAATATCAAATATATGCTTAAAGATAGTTTAAGTTGTCTTATTTAATAGTTCTAAATTTGAAGTCGATATCTCAACTCGTTCAAAAGTTAAAAGCCCCCCCTTGTGACTTTTGGACCGCACTGTATAATATCTCTGATTTCAGTCAATAATAAAGTATTTACAATGGAGCTCTCTACAACTAGAATTATGAAACAAAAGACGTCTAGCCTATCTCTATCTCGTTTGTGCTACACTTTCCAGCCAACCAAATAAATACTGTTTTTGTTTTTCATACAACAAATACAGTATTTATTTGGTTGGCCGGAAAGTGTAGCAGTGATCGGCACGAACGAACATAGCTAATGTGAATCTGTAGAATAAGATAATTCTACTAAAATTTAGATGGCGCTAGTAATTTCTTTAATAAAAATAATATTGTTACACTTTTCGCCCGGCCAAGTAAATATTGTATTTGTTCAACAAAGAACAAATACAGAATTTCTTTGGTTGGGTGGAAGTGGGAGTGTATGTATGTCTTCTATCCTTTTTGGGTAGAACTTCGGTCCCTGTCTAATCTAACGGGAGAAATCGCCATTGTGAATACTAAGTATTTTTTTGAATAAATAATTTTGTAATACGCAGTATGTACACAAATTATTTTTAACAGCGTGAGAAAATAAAATTATAAAATTGAATATCACAAATTAACCGAGTTTACAGAGAACTTGATAACATAATTAAAATGGAGTTTTTTAATGTAATAGGATTCTGGAATGAAAAATAGTATATTATTTAGACGCGGTCTAAAATGTTAAAACTTCACTCACGTGGAAAATATAGTATTTTTTTCACTACCAGTACAATTAATTAGCTATTTATTTTACTTAAATTTAATGAAAAAGCTTATTAATTTAAAATATCACGCTGGCCGTTCGCGGCCATTAAAAAAACAAATGAATAACTTGACATTTCTGGCAGAAATTTTCTGGTGATCTGCTGAAATTATTAAGGTAGAAAGTGTTTCCGTGTTAAGTGCAATAAAATATATAAAAATGGAAAGTGAAATGCAAAGTGATGATTCTGGTACTCCCCCAGAAATAAGGGGACAGGCGAAAACGGTGAGGGAGAATCTATTGCCTCAAAAATCAATATATGGGGGTTGTACCTCTAGTAATCTATGATCCTTACGGTAATATATGGGTTGTATAATCTATGGTTGAATATGATGGACCAATAATTTTCACTCTTCGAAGTGTTTTTTGTAAAACATGTTTTATAGGTACTAATTTAGTTTATATTTTTTAATTTATTATACAATAAATAAATTTGGTGCCTAAAGACACTTGAAAATAGCAATGTGATAAATAATTAAGTGAAACGTCAGATGCCTAAACAGCTGAATAAAAAATTCATTATTAGCCATGGTGCAATTTCATTATTTTTAGAACCTCTGACGTCATAGGCAGAGAAATAATATTTCTACCAATGAAAAGAACAGTATTAAAGATGTGCCTTTAGGCTGGTGGTGAAAAAAATAATTTTCCTATTAGCAGTTCAAGGATCCTAGGATATTGATATATTTTTTTTTTGAGAATTTAAACAGTTATAGAAAAAATATATATGTGAGAAATGGTATATAACCATAATGTACAATTGATTACATCCTAATGCACCTTGGATCATCAACGTCATGTACCTATAAGAAAGATAATATGTATTGAAAACAACATTTTTATGTAGAAATTTGTATTTTATTGTTACATTACAAAAAGAAATAACATTGTGTTAAAGTAAATCCTAAAAAATTGTATTTCTATTTTACTCAAAAACAATAGCACATGGACAACCACTCTCCCGCTTGCAGCATCTGTCAATAAACTGAAGGATGATCCAAGGTATACTGTGATCAAAGTATAACAGTCCCCCTATCTAAATTATTTTTTGAAGTGCCGGGAAATACATTTGCTGAGATCTGATTCTTTCTAAAAAATATCTACTATTTTTATTTTGTATTTGTTTTTATTAAAATATTATATCCAAATCCCTTAGGTTTAATTGATTTAATATTTTTAGTTTATTTTAGAACAATAATAAAAAAAATTATATCGATTCTTGCGTAGGGTTGCGTTATTCCCCCACTTACCCCTATTCTTGTATATGTGTACGATAATGTTGGGTAGTAGTAAAAATAATATGTAATAATAATAAGTAATTTTTTCTACGACTACTTTAGAATGTAAGCAAATACACACACTTTTCAAACACAGAATGAATCCATTCTAGCTCTAGATACGGTATGAATATTCCGTATCAAGTGTTAGAATGAGCACATGCAGTGTCATCTCTTGTTTATAAAACTAAACAAAAACTGTAGCAAAATTAGCAAAAATATATATATATATATATATATATATATATATATTTTACCATGAAACATTAAATAATTTAATGCAACTTAAAGTTTTTTCGTTAAAATTAAAGTTTATTAGCTTTTCATAATATTTGACCAGTTTTTTATCAATTTAGTTCAAAAAATTAAAACTGCTTCATCTATTGTTATATATTTAAACCTGATATATGTCACAACAATCTGACATAACCTTCAATGTTTGCATTATAATTTGTAAATATGTGCTAAAATTAAATAAAAATCTTTTTTAACTACTGATTTGATAAAATTATTATATCATTAATTGCTTTATTTGAAAGTATGTGTTTTGTTGTATTTGCAATGTCGAGTCACAAAAAACATTGTTTTTAACCTTGTCCGCAGTTTAAAGCCGTACAGTGTTTCATATTTGCAGTCGAAGAAAAAGTATAGTCTACAACACGTATGGAATAGTCATTCCGCGCTCGCGGGACCGTCATCTTTGCCTGCCGGCTCGTATGACAAACTTTCCGCTCGCTCGGAATATTGTCTATTCCATACTAGTTATAGAATATACTATTCTTGACTAATTTACTTACCTTTACTGTCATTGTTGTTTTTCAGTTGAAGTAATAAATCCATAAAATCATCTCTCTTAATATTATTCCTTTCCCGATATTCAACTGTTTCTTTAATCACGTTATAAAAAAAGTTCGTCATTTTCGGCTTGAATTGTCTAGCGTTAAAAAATCTACAGATTTCTGGAACCGTAAATGTCAACATTTGTATAAAGTTCTCGTAATTTGTACGATGAAAAAAGTTTTTGCAGTACAGCGAAAATTCGTTCTGAGGGTCCTTTAAACTGTTGCATTCGATTCCAAAGCTGCAGGAGGCTATGATATCGGTTGTGAATCTGGTGAGAACGTCTTTTATGTCGATTGTCTTCCCGATATCTTTGTCCATTTGGGTTTGGAGTTGTTTACCACATTCGACTACCATGGGTAGCATCATTTTCATTTTCCCTGGGTAAAGAACAAAGACATAGAAATATGGATAAGGTATGTTTTCCAAATAAGGCCCGGTATCCTAATAAGGCCCAGGGCCCCTAACTTCCGCCACAAATTTAAATTCCTTAAAATTTTAAAATTAATTATAAGCTGCCGACTGCTCTGTTCTGAATCGCATTGACATTACATGCGGTAGGGTGTAATACTACTATTATTTTTTGATAAAAATTGTTTTAGGGTAAGTACTAGTAAAATCTAGTTTTAGTTTTCAAGATAATACATTTTGTCGTGTCCCTAGAATTAAAACAGCATTTTGAAAATGTAATTATTCCTTAAAGAAATTTTGCACTGCTCTTATAGAGAAATTTTCTTTATGGATTTATAAGGGTTGCCGTCTGTAAGGTACTAAACTATATTTTATTTATAATTTAATTATTTGGATAACAGATATATGCATAAAATATATACATGTATGTATGTATGTGCAAGTTTAATATAATTGGTAGGAAATTTCACTCTAATTGGAGAATGTTTATATGTATGGAAGAATTAATTAATTAATTAATTGAGGGTTGCCGGATCAAAAGCCGCTATCTACACTTAATCACTTTTTGAGTATAAGCCAAAAATTAATAATTTCTAAACGCAACTGAAAAAAAAATAAAATTGTAGTTGATTCTAATAGCTATTAAACTACTTATTATATTATTCACAGCGCTAGCGCTAGAATAATATTGTCAAGAGTTGGCTAGGTAGCCATACAGGCTTTACCTAAATTTAATAAAAAAAAATTATTTATTATTTATAAATAAGTACCTTGTATTACATACAGATGTTTTTCACACCAAGCATTCTAGTGTTATTATAAACTAGAATCGAAATTAAATAAACTAGGTTTGTTTGTAAAACATCGTGGTATAAATACGATACTAAGATCAAATGATGAGAATTAGAAAATTAATAGATTATCAGATTGGATAGAGTCGATAGTCGGGTAGTCCCCAAAGTGGGCAGTGCCCATTGGGCAAGTAACTAACACTGACATCTCCCAAACCTAGTGGTAAGAAGAGTTAAGTTTTATAAATAAGAGTTTAATTACCCCAACCCCGAAAAATGAAGAGAAAGCACCATTATTCGTGACACATTAACCCCGAATTCGTGAAAATATTAAACGGTGGTTTCGAATTTTCAAAAAAAAAAAATCAAAAATTGTCCTAGACAAAAAATTCTTGGATATAAATTTGTTTCATGAAAAAATAAGCAACTATTTTTTTGAAATGTCTGTCCGTCTGTCTGTCTGTCCGTCCGTCCGTCTGATGTCACGTTTTTGTGTGCACGAAAACTCAAGAACGAATAATCCGATCGATTTAAAATTTTAAAGAAAAATCAAGTTCTACGAGGGGAAGATCCCTATTGTTTTTGAAAGTAATCCCCCCAAAAACAAAAAAGTTATGAAAAAATGTTTAGAAAAAATTACTTAAAAAAAAGGCCATCACCCCCACAAGAAAAATCCGGGCCCCCAACTTTTTTTTACCTTCCGAAAAGTTTTGATAACTCCTCGCACCCGCCCGGGCCTCCACCGAGATTCAGGGTTTTGATTGAAATTCAGGCCCCCACAGACAAACTCCGGGTCCCCTCAGAAACTCCGGGCCCGGGGGGGAGCAACACCCTCTCGACGGGCCTGGTGTGTGTGTGTGTGGGATATACACGTGTATATTCCAGGATAAGGCAGCTTTATCCCTTAATAGCATTACTAAAGCTTAAGTAAATGGTTTGCCGCAAATATGCCACCCCGGTCTGGAAACGATTTTTAGCTCAACTTTCATATAACAAAAGTTTTTTTCATAATTTAATTATTTATAGCTTTGGCATATTTTTAAGAACAAATTAACAATAGATGCTTTTTTGAGAAAAACGATTTTCATTTGTTTTAACAAAAAAATATGATATATTTAAAAATTATTTTAGATATTCAGATTTTACGTCAAAAAGTGAGAAACAAGTTTTTATAGACGTTGCTTTTTAAGGGAGCTAGCGTACTTTTAAAGGGCATTTTTAGAATATATATTACTTCATATCTCAGTAACGGTTTAACTTATTAACATGAAATTTTTACTAAACTATAGAACCAATAAATCTAAGCATTTAAAATTTTATTAAAATTAAGTTTTTAACCAGGGGCGTAGATAATGGGCGCCGCATAATTTTTATGTAAAACTGTAAGTCCCACCCTAGTTAAATATTTAATTTTAATGTCATAAAATGATAATTTTTATTGGTTGCATATTACAGTAAAAATTTTAAGTCAATAAGTTAAACCGTTACTGAGTTATGAAGTGAATAATATTCTAAAAATGTCCCTTAAACGTCTTCTAGCTCCCCTAAGAAGCGATTTAACAACAAACGTTCATAGAAACTTTTGTCTCACTTTTTGATGTAAAATGTGAATATCCAAAGCAAATTTAAATATGTCATTTTTTTGTTAAAACAAAAGAAAATAGCTTTTCTCAAAAACGCATCAATAGATTTTTTAAATTTGGTCTTAAAAAGATGCCAAAGCTCTAAATAATTAAAATATGAAAAAAAACTTGGTTTATATGAAAGTTGGGCTAAAAATCTTTTCCAGACAGGGGTGATACATTTATATCTATTTTCTTTTCAAAGAAAATCATATTATAAGCATTCTTAAGATATATATATATATATATATATATATATATATATATATATTTAGAAAAATCCGGAAATGAAAAACTACACGTGTCTTTTATAGAATTTTGAATAGATATTTTTGACGTTGCTCCGGAAAATATTTAAATGAAAATTCCCACCAAGTGAATTACTTTCGACCAAAAAGTCTGTCGTTAGTAAAAAAATTAAAACAAATTTTATTGCTTCTTTTACGTTTCTCGACGTTTCAAAACCTAGCCAGAGGCTCGCATAACTAGCATAAAAAATAACATACGATGCCGTGATTGGCTTGCTGTGCCTTCATGTATTTTGTGCGTTTGCTTTTAACGTTTTGGATAGGCCCTTATATCAAAAAAGATGATTTCTATAAAAAAAAAAAAAATTGTCTGTGCACGATAACTCGAGAATGCTTTCAGCTTAAGAGTTTAAATTTGAACCATTGGTTGCTTATCCAAAGTTCTAGGCCGAGGGGTAAACCGCTGACAAAATTTTGTACACCTTTAGAAGGAAATCTTCAAAGATTTCTTCGTAACCTTCAAAGATTTCCTCCAGATTACCTCCAATTTGTTTATCTGGATTCCTCTGCGGTTTACCCCTCGTTCTAGGCTGAGATTGATTTTGATAAAAATCGGGATGAGGTAAGGGGGTAAAATGGGACTTTTTTTTAATGAGATTAAATGGAGCTCTCTACAACTAGAATTATGAAACAAAAGACGTCTACCCTATCTCTATCTCATTTGTGCTACACTTTCCAGCCAACCAAATAAATACTGTATTTGTTTTTCATACAACAAATACAGTATTTATTTGGTTGGCCGGAAAGTGTAGCACTGAGCGGCACGAACGAACATAGCTAATGTGAATCTGTAGAATAAGATAATTCTACTAAAATTTAGATGGCGCCAGTAATTTCTAAAATAAAAATAATATAGTTACACTTTTCGCCCGGCCAAGTAAATATTGTATTTGTTCAACAAAGAACAAATACAGAATTAGTTTGGTTGGGTGGAAGTAGGAGTGTATGTATGTCTTCTATCCTTTTTGGGTAGAACTTTTGTCCCTGTCTAATCTAACGGGAGAAATCGCCATTGAGTAAGATAGCAGTCTGATGCCTTATTAAATTCTTAAAACTCCTCACAAAAAAAACCTTACCAGTTGTGAAAGTTGGCGTAAGTTTTGCCCTCAAATTTTTCCATTTTGTACCCTCTAACATGAATATATTTGCTGATAGAGGGTCCGTTTTCTCATTAGAATAAACACCTCTATCCATAAAATGTAAAAAATCATTTTGTATAATATGTTTAATGAGGTTTGGATCGACTGGAAAAAACATTGGCATCAGTAGAATATATTCTCCACCATAAGGTAAGCCCTTTGCTTTAAATTTGTTGTATACGTTTCTACCGTGTTCGCAGAGGGTTTCTTTTCTTGTAACAATATTTTGCATGTTTCCTGTAAAAAATAAACATAAAATTTTGTAATTTATACAATCAGTCAGTGCCAATGAACCAAAGAGTTCTCTAGTTCATTGGTCAGCCCCGAGCGGTGAGGTGAGGGGGGCTGCATCAGTGCGGTCCAAAGGATACCCCCACCTCTAACTTAAAGACTTAAATAAGATAACTTAAACTATATTTTTTGCGTGTGACCGCTTTGGCGGATTTATTCCAGCATCAGCATCGCAACCATTGATATGCACAGGACTTGATTAATTTTATTTTTTATTTTATGTTTTAAGTGAGTCGTGATTATTAACATGTGATGTTAAATTTAAATTCAATGTATTTCGTTGTACACGTGGATATTTTTTTATGAATTTCAAAGAGATAATCTTTTTTATAAGTTGGCGTTTGCGCAAACATCACTACAGAGTGAGACGGTTTTGCGTAGACCGAAAATTATACTAGATCGAGCTGGCCAACTACCCAAAGGAAAATCCATACTGGAATTAGATTGGATTGGATATTTTTTGCGTGTACCTATTTGATATTTTCAAGTTGCGGGCAGGGGGCATGGGGGTAATTTTTTTAAATAGAAGGAGAGGTCATGTTACATGAAAAAGTCATGTTACGTGACTCGTGATACATTAAAGGTTATAAAGTTCCCTATTTGACCATATATATTCTTATTTTCTTATACATCTTTTTTTGGATTTAAGAAAAATTTTGATCCTTACTCATACTGGAGTTTTATCTATGGTTTATCTTCTTTTGGGTTTAAAATAGGGCAAAAATGCCGTCTTCATTGGATGAAGACGACGAACGATTATACCTAGTCTCCATAAGGAGTATAACAAAGGCCCGTACCGTTCCCTTCTGAGAGGTGGGCACCACATCCATTTTTTCTCAAAAAAACACCCCTGCACGTGATGCACAAGATTCGACTTAGTCCAAACACACTCACGTATTTAACGGATTGAACGATACATAATTTTTTTTGTTGTTCTCCCTAGATTTCTCTAACTAATGGTCCTGGAGACATAAATTACGTAACGTTACGTAATTTATCTATTATGTACATAATAGAGCTTGGCTATAAAATTTATCTTCTCTGTATTGGTATATAAGTAATTACTGTTAACCTAAAATGTCGCTAATGAAAGCGAAAATTAAATTGGTTAATTGCTTGTCAGAAGGTTTAGACATTAAGGATTTCTCTTATATTTTAATCTGAAGAGTCCTTAAGACATTCGCCTTTATAGATTTTAATTAGGGGCGCCCTCTCATATTTCAGTGATTTATAATTGTTTTGCTTTTAATTATGGTTGTCCCATAACCCGTAAGTAGTTCATACCTACTGTATAGTCTGAAACACGGTAAGAAACCTAAGACGAAAGGGGGAGATAGGAGCAAAAAGTCCCCGATTAAAGCGAATTCAACTTGAACGTGTGTGTAGTTAGATTTTATATTTAAGTATTTTGCTTTCTCATTTTCCCACATTCTTCCGATAGCTTAAGAAGCGTGTGGCAAGTTATGAGAAAAAATATTATTTTAACTGTTTTGATGTATATCTGGATTTGTTCTATAAAACTCGCTGCTGTTTTGTGTTTAAAATTTATATTGGTACGATCGCAGAGAATTAAGCGCTACTGGCGTACCTACTGTTTATTTGAGCCTTAAAGTAATTACTATTAGGTACAATTTGATCCGACTCGATTGGACCCTTAAACTATTACTATATAATTAAGTCAAAACTAAATTGACTATCGAGTCGCAGCGTGATCTTTGTAAGGGACGGATGTGACTGCTTCGGCGGATATATTCCAGCATCAGCATCGCAATCATTGATATGCACAGGACTTGATTATTTTTATTTTATGTAATGTCGTGAAAGTGTTCGTTTAATTGTAAATTTTTAAGTGAGTCGTGATTATTAATATGTGATTTAATTTCAATGTATTTCGTTGTACACGTGGATATTTTTTTAAGAATTTCAAAGAGATTATTATTTTTTTATAAATTGGCGTCTGCGCAAACATCACTACAGAGTGAGACGGTTTTGCGTAGGCTGAAAATTATACTAGATCGAGCTGGCCAACTACCCAAAGGGAAAAGCCATACTGGAATTGGATTGGATTGGAAATTGACTATTATCGAGGGTCTATCACTGGGGAATTTTCTGTATACCTACTGCAGAAAATGCACGAAAAATGAACGTACTGCACAATATTTTTAATGCAGAGTAAAGGCATATCCAGAAGCTTGCATAAGAACATAAAACATAAGAATGCGATGCCGTGATTGGCTTACAAGATACATGGCGGCCCATCAAGCCAATCACGGCATCGCATTGTTATATTTTATGTTCTTATGCGAGCTTCTGAATAGGCACTAATGCAGGTATACCTGACATTTTTAAAGATTAAAAAAAAGCTCTGACCTGACAAAAAACCTTGCCAGATTTTTTATGACTAAAAAAAAAGGTCATCACCTCACCTCTAAGAAAAGCTTTGTCCCTGACAGTGTTTACCAAAAACAAAAAACACCGTTCGCCAAATCTTTGTCTCTGACGGTTTTTACCAAAACAAAAAACATCCCTCGCCAAATTTTTTTTGGTCACAAGAAAAAAAGTCATCACCACAAAAAAAAAAAGCTTTGTCTCTATAGAGACAAAGCTTATTATAATGTTTTAACGTTTCGTACCAAAAATAATGCAAAGTAACGCAAAATAATGCAGGTAATGCCAAGTAATGCAGAGTAAAATACTGCAGGTACTGCAGATATACACGGAAAGAAATTAGTGGGCTCTGCGCTATACATTATAAGATATTTGGTAACAGTGGCAAATTATAGTGATTTAAGCTATAGATTATAAGGGACACAATAACTAATAATGTTAAAAATAAATTGGAAACGATTATATATATTACAGACACGATTATATTTATTACAGGCACTATTATAAATTTACAGAAATTTTATTATATTATAAAAATTATTAGCACGGACAATAATTAAATCTATTTAAGCTATAAATGCCATACTATTTGTTATATTTTATTATTCACTAAACAATTAAAGTATTTCATATCAATTTTTACACTGACTGCCATAATTGTAAGAGAAAGCCTTGTATTTATATAATAAGCGATTATAATTTGCTTGGTATGTGTGCTATAGCGCTCCTAGCTATAATTTTTTTTTTCCGTGTAATGCAAAATAATGCAAATAATGTACGTAATTTACAGATAATGCAGATAATGCACATTTAATTCAAGTAATGCAGGTCCTTCAAGGGTCTGCATTATTAATGGCGACAATTTTGTACATCGAATGCAGCCAGTGATAGACCCCTCGACTATTATTATGCATCGAAAAAGTAGATTTTCCTCAATATTTTCATTAAAAATAATTAAAACGGATGAACAGACGGACAGAGAAACAGATGGACAGATATTTTTAATTATAACAAGGGCCACAATGACATCTAGGCTTGAGGATAGTATTTAAACTATGCTGCAAATACCCACAGCCTGCGGGTAATGCAAGTCAATTTATTTTTTTTATTGAAAAAACAAAATAGTTTAAATGATTTTTACAAATAAAATTTTGTTTAGAACACTTTTAAGTTTGATTTGACTTTTTACCATAAAACAAATAACCAATAGCAAACCTAGAATTCACAAAAAAGCTTAGGCTGCCTCCACTCACCCCATCCCTCCCAATATAAAAAAAAACTGATGTAAACTTACCGAGTAAAAATACAGTTTCTTCATGTTCAACTCCTAGATTCTGCCAATATTTTAGTTTTCGTTTAACAAATATTATTATTAGAAATATCAGTATGGTAATAAGACTCAAAAATATTTCCATTTTGTAACAATAACTAAAAAATAACAGTTATCTTAAATATATTTCAATATTGAATATTGACGTAACTATATCTAGCGGCGCTTTGGCGTCGTACGACAGTCGATAGAGTGACTCTACAGGTCGTGAAAAATACCACAATAAAATTCTGTGCCAAATTTCAGCTCAAAACATGAAATAATAAAAAAAATCTAAAAATAATAATTTTTACAACTCTTAAACTGGGATTATCTCGACTAAATTGAGTTTAAGTTAAAAATGGTGCATTTGGATTGGGAGACCGTAAACTTAATCCGAGTTTAAAGTTAAACCATCGTTGGTGCAAGTGGCCCTTAAAAATATCCTGTTTTTCAAATAGGTACCCTACTCCATATTAATGAACTTTTTGTCGCACTTTTAGCATGAAATAATAATGGATAAAAACTTTCAAATTAGCCTTAAATTTAATTAAGAAATTTTAACAACCATATAAAAATCAATTTGATAAGTGCGTTTCAAATGAACAACTTCCAATAAATGAAAACATAGTTTCCTTATCTAGTAATACACTAAGGGCCACTTGCACCAAATTTTGGTACGGGATTAACTCAACTAAACCGAGTTTAAGTTAAAAATGCTGCGTTCTGATTGGTCAGCTGTCAATTTAATCCAAGTTTAAAGTTAAAACAGCATTGGTGCAAGTGGCCCTTAGGCTAATATCGAGAAATCCACCAACAAGATTAGCCAACCAATCCAATGACTTTAATATAGCGAAGTTTTGGAAGTCATCGTGGCGCGACAAACAGGTTAATAATTCGTTTCTTATCCCTGATCCAACATTAAAAGTTCCTGGTTTTGATCTTTCAAGAAGAGAGTGGTGTAATTTAAACCGTATTCGTACAGATCATGGTGTATTATACAATAAAAGCAAATTTACTTGGGGTCTTTTAGAAAATCCTAGTTGTAACCGTTGCGATGGGGAGGAACAATCTATTCGTCACATTTCTCTGGAATGCGCGCTGACGCGTTTTGATGGTACATTGGAGGACATACATAATTTAACACCAGCAGCCCTTCAGTGGCTGCAAAATTCAGATTTAAAACTATAATTTTAAATTTATTATTTTTTTTTATATATATTATTTGTTGCATTGTACTAATTTTTCCATACGAAATAAATAAATAACCAACCATATAAAAATATAATTATATTTTTTTTTGAAAAGAATAGTATTTAAGAAAGATTTTTTTTTTTTTTTTATTTTTTTTTTTTTTAGTATTTACCCCTTATTTGACCTATTTGACCCTTAACCCCGATTTATACCAAAAACAATTCGGGCTGAGAATTTTTGATAAGGTATAGTTGAAATAGTTATTTTTTCCTTTCAAAATTTTTATTTCGCTCATATTTTTCAAAATATTAATCTGAAGGTCTTATATGCCTGTATTTTTGGAATTAGCGCGTCGAGATCTACCGACATGATTTTTCTTAAATCTGAGATATGGTCAAAATAGTCAAATATCGGTCATCGTCTGGAAAAAAAAATAAATCACCACGATAGATCTCGACGCGCTGATTTCAAAAATACAGACATTTAATACCTTCAGATTGAAATTTTGGAAAATAAGAGCGAAATAAAATTTTCGAAAGGAAAAAATAATGGTTTTTACAAAAAGTCCAAAAATCGTGACGTGATGGGCCAAAACGGGTGACGGATTCGTGTTCACCGACCGAAAATACATCTACCAAACCATTTCGGATCCACGTCAATCGACAGAAAAAAATTGTGGTCCTGTGTTATTTTACACGTAAATTTTATATTTTGATCTGATTGGTGGAAAGAAAAAAAATACTTTAATTTTATTTAAACTTGTTTACTAAATATTTTTACTTACCCATACAATTTTAGTCTAAATAAATTTTTCTACCACACCAATTTTTAGTTAAAAAATATATCACCTACTACTACCATGGTGACTATCATATTATGTAAATACGCAATTTAAATTCTAATTAATTTGATTAACATTAAAAATAAACCGTGAAGATATAAAATGCTTCGCATTCTAAAATCTACTCCCCGCAGTTGCAAGTAGCTTTTTTATAGCAAATGGAACGTTCAAGTATTACGTAACGCAAATTTTGATCATTTTGGACCCCCCCCCCCTATAAAGATATTTTCCTATGCCATTAACATGGGCGTAACCTCAAAAAACATCATATCATTGCGAAAAGTATGTTTTTTGAGGTTATGTTGAAAATGGGAGCTAACTTTCAAATTCCGACCTCAGATTCGGATTTAGCGGCTCAAAATACAAAGCAATTGATTAGTCGAGTCCGTCGGTGATCCAACTTTTTTAATTTTGTGTGGCTGTGTTATCTCTGCAACTAAAAGTCAGATCAAAAAAAGTTTTTTAGAAAACATTTTTATTTTTTTGAGCAGATTTAAACAGCAGTAAAAAAAATATATTTTTATTTAAAAAACAAAGTTTACCTTGAAATGACCTTGAAAACGTAAATATGCGGTTAAAATAAATAAGCCATTTTGTTTCCCCATTAAAATAAACAACTTTTTTCCAATATATATTTTTTAATGCATAGTCTTCGAGATATTTGAAAGTTTCAGGTCAAAAAAAAGAAACACCCGTTATAACGCACTTTGTGCCAAAAAATTTGAATTTTGGACAACATTTTTCGTTTTTTGGGTCTGAAGTTAAAACTTATCTGCTGTGAAGATGCGAGGAGTATTAATATATAATATAATATAATTATAACGATTTCCTATTAATTAGTTTACCTGTTCTTCGAAGCATTTAATAAAAGAGTATACTCTATAGGTATTACAAGTTTACACGCACATAAATTCTACAAAAGGTTAGACATTATTAAATAATGTGAAACGAGTACCTTTCCTAGACGAGTGGAAAAATGAGGAAGTTTATAGAATAAGACTAGATGAAACGTTGCAAGCACCCTGTCAAAACATCGGCACTATTGTACACTAGAGCCATCTAGTTTGCAAATTTCAAACTAGGTGTTTTGTTTGATTTTAAATTCTGTATCTTTAAAGCATTATATTGTAGCAAAAAACTGTATATAACATTTTTTATAGGGCTTAAAAAGAGCTTTTATTTGAAATATACTTTTTTGAAATCGGGTTATAAATATGTGAGATATGCTAAAAAAAACTTTTACTGCTTTAAACGCCAATATCTCGAAAACAATGCGTTTTAGGTAAACGTTGTTTATAACAATTTTTGACCAATTTAAAATTATCTTTTATATAAGTGCTAAATTAACCAAATACAATAATAATTGCTTTAATTATAAACAAAAAACGCTAAAAATAGGAGTTTTACCCTATTTTTACCCCCTTGCCCCCAATCGTTTACCCCCAAAATCTAATCAGATCTTCGGAATACGATAAGAAACAATATGCAAAAACCGCAAGTCGATATCTCATGTCAAAATGGAGTTTGAGAGTTTACACCCAGACAGACAGACAGACAGACAGACAGACAGGCAGACGGACGCAAACATTTATTTTACTGATTTCGACTCAGAATGGTCTAAAACGCCGAGAAATGTGAAAAAAACGTGGTCATTTAAAAAAATGTGCCCCATGCCCCCCTGCCCACATTTTAAGAGCTGAAAGTATTAAATATATGCTAAAAGATAGTTTAAGTTGTCTTATTTAAAAGTTCCAAATTTGAAGTCGATATCTCAACTGGTTCAAAAGTTTAGAGGGGGGGGGGTGACTTTTGGACCCCTCTGTATATACAGATTTTTGCTTGGACTTGAAAACGTGAAGAGATATCAAAAAAATAACGAAAAAAATGATCCCCCTAGATACAAAACCCCACATAAATCCATTTTCAACAACTTGAGGACACCGGAAGTGAGGAAACCGGAAGTGGGTATGTTCCCAGTGGGAATGTTTTTGGATTTAGTTTAGTAACCCTATTTTTAAAACAGTTAAAAAAATGTTTAGTACCTCTAGTTTTAAAACACGTGTGTATAGTATCTTCACGGCTTGTTTCTCACTTACATCCACAATTATTACTTTTTTTAAACAAATTACATTATTACAAATAGTAATTTACATGTACTATATACAAGTTCTATTTCAATTACCATTCGTTGAATTAAAGATAAGTTAAATGTACGTACATATGTTGGTATTGCTAAACCTCAGGGCCGGGCGAAGGAAAAACTTTGCCCGAGGCTAAATCGAAAAATGGCATGTTCATAAAATACTGATGCAAACAAAATTTTACATTCCCCTATAGTTCTAGGTTCATTAAAATCAAAAGCAAGAAAATTACAAAAAATAGTAGTAAAAAAAATATGAAAAAGAAATTTCACTTTTTCAAAAAAAAAAAAAATTCAAAAGTAATTTATTTTTTCGTAAAACGAAAAATAAATTGAAAAAAAAAATGTTTTTAAAAACATTGTTTTTACCCCATTTTACCCTCTTATCCCAATCCGATTTTTATCAAAAACAATCCCAGTCTAGAACTTTGGATAATCAACCTATGGTCCAAATTTGAAGTCTTTAGCAAGAAGCGTCCTTGAGTTATCGTGGTCACAAATTTCCCGGATACACAGACCGACCGACTAACAGATTCTTTTTTCGACGGAAATCATATTTTTTGGATATAAAACGTCCAGAAACGTAAAAAAGCAAGAGCAAAAGCGATTTATTTAGTATCTCAAGACTTTCCTAGGGAGATTCAGTTTCGTCGACCACAAAAACCTTTATATACCAATTTTGAAGAACATATTAAAAACAATTAAAAATATTTACCCCCTCACCCCCTCGGGGGTGGAGTGAGATTTTTTTTATTATTAGATTCAATTTCAGCAACCTCAAAACCCCCTATGTAGCAATTTTCAAATTTTTCTAAAAAAAATGTATTTTTCCCCATTTGCCCCCCTTTCCGCACGTCAATGTTTACCAAAATTTTAACGGGGGGCCGTAGGTTACTACCCCCCGGGCCCCGATTTTCTCTCTACGGCCCTGCTTGTTAGTATTTAAGGTACCTGCATATTTTAATCACAATGATTCAATAAATTAGCGTTTCGTTGATGATATATACCATTGATATGACAAAAGCTTTCTGATTTTTTACTTTCCCCTGGAAAAGTCTTGCGTTAGTACATTTTGTCCGGTTTGTCCGGAAAAAAAATTAAGCACTTTAAATTTCGGTCTTAGGTTCTTGGCTGGGATTAGTTCAGGTAAAATTTAGATGAAGTAAGGAGGTCAAAAGGAGTAAACGCATAAATCATATTTTATTTTTCTCCAATATATTGTAAAACAATAAAATATGATATGTCCATATATGGGCAAGAAAAAAATCAACAATAAAGAATACCAAAATTTTTATTCTAAAATAATAATATGGTACAATATTTGCAATAAAAATTTAAGTTTAAAAAGTAATTTTACTGCTTAAAACTATATTAATGTTATATTACCAGATCTACGGATTTTTTATTTCTAAGCGCGTTAATAACTGCAGTTAAAAAATAGTACATGTACTATTTTTGTTGAAGTTCTTACTTTTTAAAACTGTAAGTTGCGAATTTGAACAGGCAACGATTAAGTCAAAAATAAAAATAAATTGCAGTTATTAACGCGCTTAGAACTCAGAAATCTTTAGATCTGGGAACACTGAACTCGACTAAACTACATGTACACAAATATATTTTGTTTTGTATATATTTTTCGTACGCTAGCAAAAAGTTTCAGTACCTACCTATACAGATATTGGAAAAAATCGAAAATTTAAACGCTGAAAATTTTTGCTAAAGTAATTATTTAATTAATTAATTATCAAATAATATTATACAACGTGATTCGCCTAAGACAAATCACTTTGACCAGCTGCAAAGTTTTATCCCAGATAGCACAAACTGATAATATGGACGTCCAATGGACATCCGTTTAGAGTCCAGATGACACAACTGTGGACATCCATAAGAGTCGCAAAATATAAAACTTTTATTTTGATTTGTGTCAGGTAAATCGCTCTGTATAATATACTATAATATAATTTATATATAACTTATATAATATAATTTATATTTGGGAATGTTGTTCTGTATAATACTAAAAGGCAATTTCACAGATATTTTAGTTTTTTTTTGGGCACCTAACTGTACAGCGGGGATAGTTTCTGTTACAATTTTGTCCATTTAACTTTCCAAAAACGTGTACAATAGTACAAGTTTTTGTTTAGAAGATACCCCCTCGCTGTATAGCGACCCTGGTAGAAAATAACGTCAGAACGACTTGATCTAACGTTACTACTACCATATTTCGTTTGAATGTTAGATGCCTAACGTTAGGCACCTAATGTTAGGAATTCTAACGTTATAAATTGGGATATTTATACGTTAAAAACACGTCAGAAAATACGTTTATCAAAAGTTAAATTTCTACAAGGGTAGTGCCCACTTCAAGGAATTAAAAAAAAACAAGATTTTTTGAATGTCCCATCTTAACGTGAAAAATACCAAATATCGTATTATGCATAACCAAAGTTTCAGAGCAAAAAAATGAAATTATTATTTTTTTATAAGGCACGATTTTCGTATGCCCCTTCTTTATCTGATTTTTTTTTCAGTTTTCAATAGTTTTATTGTTCTGAGTTAAAAATTAGCACAGAATACTGTTTTTCCTCGAAAAAATTACAGTTAATTTATTTTTCATTGTCAAATAAATATTAAAAAATAATTTTTATTTTTTTTTCCAATTTTTAAATGAAGTGGGGTTTGTAATTTAACTTTTTGAGCCGAAATTTGGCACAAAATTTTGTTATGGTATTTTTTACGACATGGGGGGGACTTTTAAAAAATCGTGTTTTTTGAAAGACCTTAGTCCACACTAGCCCCATTTAACGGTAGTTAATTTCATAAAAAATTACGCTTGTATAGTAGACATAGGAATAGCCTTAAAATTGATAATGGATTCCTCTGGGAGCAAAGGTCTCTTCTCCTCCTTCTTTTTACTGTTCATTTTCTTTTTTCCCCTATTCACGACTCCGTCAATTTCATCCATCATTCTCAAAATTTGGATTTGATCTGATGAGTCTATGGGGGCGACTGAAATGTCTCGGACCGCTCTGAATTTTCCTAAAATAAAACAGCCCTGGTAGAAAAGTACACAAATGTAACTTAACATAATAACATTAGATTAGTGTCATTTTTATGTTTAGTCTCAAACGTTATACAAAAACGTTATAAAATATAAGCCATATTTACCCAAAAGTAAAATAAAATATAATAAATCTAACTTTAAAAACTAACGTTTGACAAAACGTTAGAAAATACATAAATCTAACGTTAGTTTCCCAACTAAATTCTAACCTTTTTCTAATCTTATTCTAACTTTAAATATTTTTTAAATTTCCATTAATTATACGTAAGCTATAGTAGAAAATAATCATTTCAGACAGCTATGTGCCTAGGTTTAATTATTTATTATTTCTATAAGTTTAAAAAAATATCCCCCAAAAGTCAAAATAGCAAGTCTGGCAACGCTGTGCTAGAATTGAAAAAATATTTTAAGATTATGAATGTATAAATAAATATTAAATAACTAAATATAAAGTTTTTCTGAGAGGTAAACGTATTTATCGAAGTATAACAGCATCCCAGTCAACACAAATACATGGCAGGAACATAGCAGGTACATAACCACTGTTCTATGTGATGTTGCAGACATGTAATTTTTATAGTCCATGTATAGTCCTTGGACTTTAACAATTCCGCCTCAAGTTATGTATCAGCTACATAACATGCTACATATCAGATACATACTAGGTACATAACAATAAAAGTAGGCGTTTCCGAATTTTACTTGTTATGGAGTGCATCATAGATTTAGACATGGTGAACATTTTTACGTCTTTTTGATAAACCTAATAATTAAAGTATATAAATATCTTTATATGTAGCATCATCCATCAGGCAAAATTCTTATACGATGTGCATTTTTACTGTGAAAGCAAACTTTCTACCAGGCTTAAAAATCATGGGCCACATAAAAAGCCAATTTTTAGAGAAAAAATAGCAAATAATCATTTTAAAAAAATATATATATATTTTAATTTTTTGTCTAAAATTATCTAAAATCGGTTTAGTTGTCTAAAAATACATGCGTTTCTACTACTTAAGGGTAAAACTTTTATTATTAACAACAATTTTAAGAATATTAGTGATTCTAACCTATAAAAATTAAAATAATATAGACGCCATATTTAGTATTGAATTCATAACATTTTATGTATCGTGTATGTTCTCGTACCATATATATGATACATAACATGCAATATTGCATGTTATGTATCATACATATGTATGTTACATCTTATGTAATATGGCACATGTAACGTAAAAAATCTTTCTGTTATAGGGCATGTTATGTAGCATACATATGTATGTTATGTCTCATGTAATATGGCACATGTTACCTAAAAAATCTTTCTTTACCATGTTGCATCCATATATGTGCGGACTGGGATATTACACGAAAAATATGGCTTTTTTATAAATAAATGTAACGAAATTATGTTTAAACATATTATGATTGCTAAAATACATTAAGATTTATTTATATGAATAAATTTGTCTCCAGCTGCCATTTTATGATGCAGGTAGAAATTTCCTAGTTGGTCACGCCCCATCCGAAAGTTAGAAATTAAACGTACTTATAACGTATTTGTAACTTAAAAATCTAACGTTAGATTGACGTTTATAACTAACGTTAGATTCTAACGTTAAAAAGCGGGACATTTGCACATATATTATAACGTACTTTTAAAAGTTTTTCATCACAATATTATTCACTTTAAAAATTCGAGACGCCATGGCGCGCCATCGCTCAGAATCTTCAAATTTCGTTCCACCGTACGTCGTTTACTAAGGGAATCCCCAAAGCTTTGCGGGATGTTCTTTCTTTAACACGAAATCTCTCTAACTCTGACTAATTTCACGGTCCCTTGAGTTTCGAGTTATGGAGTTTCCACTGTATATCTAAATTTAAAAAAACTTTTTTTTTCGCCATTAAATAACTTTCTTCTCTCCGAGGTCGCCCGAAAAAAGTAAAAAAAACTATTTGTTTTTAACTTACCACAATTGTTTAAATGTTCGTTTTCGAGACGGAAAAAGTTCCAGACGAATCTTCTAAATACCTCCAGAGGAGTTAAAATGGAGGTCATTAAATCAGAACTAATGTATCCCGCTTCTGTCACGTAAAAAGATATGGCCCAGGCGAATCGTAACACGAAGTCTTCAACTATTGCAAAATAATAAAAAAACTAAAAAAAAAAATAAGAAATATTAAAAAAAATATATTTTATCCAATACATACAGATAATAAGATAATTACCAGCTTTATTTTAAATAGATAAACTCAATAATAACCCCCGCGTGGCTTTTACTTTATTGAGTGGATAATTACTTATTTTACCCACTCAACTGTCACCTGTCAAATTATTTTCTTGTAAATGTCATTAAAATTTTTAATAAAAATATGAATTCCTAAACTATTTATTGGATAAAACCTTGTATGGCACTCATGGGTAAACCGATATTGCCCTCTCGAAAATTAACCTGTTTGGACTTTGGCGTCAGCCAAACAGGTTAATTTTCTCATGGGCAATATCTTACTTTACCCACTAGTAACATAAATAACTATTTATTGGAATGAAAACATTATAAAGAACTGAAAACATAATAAAGAACTTTTCCTTTCGGGTTTAGACCGTGTTGATGGATTTTCACTTTCCGACATTTCGTCGCTTACTGCTAGAGACATCTTTAGGGATTATTATGAAAAAAAAATTATATTTTTAAAATTTTTTTCGTGTTTAATTTTAATGGACCTAGGCCTATAAGGAAAAGTATTATCTTGTTGGTAAAAGTTTTTTTTTTGGAAATACAAAAAAAAGTAAATAAAAAATCTTACCCGTGAGGAATAAACAATTTCCTCCCTCAACAACGTGTTTTCCCCAGCCGACTTATCGAGCAGCCCCCAATCCATTTTTATGTCCCACGTGTACGTGTAGCACGTGCTGATGAACTGGGACAAAATAAATAGAAACACGTATGGGTTTGGGACGTCTATGAAGTCATCTAAAAATAATATAAAAACCAGTGAAACTATTAGCTAAAATTTAAATATTGCACATAGGTGTAAGCTGTTAATAGCAATATTTCACAAAAAAAAATAATAAAAGCAATACTATTTGTTAGTCACTTTTGTCGGGGACAGGTCTATAGCCTCAGGACATACCTTCAGGATATCCTTGGGATATACCAAAGAAATTTTACCTCAAGAATGAACATGATGAAATCTACCGCTTTATTTGAAGCGTGAACCAACTACGGTGAGGGGCTGGTGGGGAGTGACTATTGTTTACACTTAGTACGCGTAAAGAGGGAGAAAGAATGTGTAAACTCAAAGTCTAATGTCGTAAACTTTGTCAAGCAATACAGTGTTGCCGGTTGCAACACCTGCTTTAGATATTTTATTGTAAATTTTAAGAAATATTAGTTTTATTTGAGTTTTATATGAACTAGTAGTTTAATTTTAATAAATTTAATTATATTACATTATCAAACATAATTATAGTGTCGTAGTATAGTATTTTTTTTAAATTTTAAGGTAGGTAAGATTTATCATAATGATAAAGTGAAAATTACGCAACATCGCCATCACCAGAAGGTCAAAACTAGCGATACTTATGTTTACACCAGAAGCAGTATCGCGTACGTTTATGTAAACAAACAAAAAGATGACACCTTCATAAACATTGGTCTAAAATACCTTCTTGAGGTAAAAGTTCTTTGGGATATACGGTTCGGAAGTCGCGCGGCTTCCCGTTTAGTAACAAAATATATCCTGAGGATGTCCTACGGATATCTATGGACGAAATCGTATATCCTGGGGATGTCGGAAATCCCAAAACGGATATTCTGGGGATATTCTGCCCATTTTGTGTCCAGCTTCATGTTAAAATAACGCTTGCTATGAGCTCATAGCAAGGGAAGTTCTTACCTTTGTACATAGCCTTTAACGTGGTGAAAATGACCACTACGAAAGTGGTTGAATATTTTCCCGCGTTGACCAAATGGGGAAATGCTTCTTTGGTGTCGTAATAACGTCTCAAACACTGTGCGAAACGCAACCACGCTGGGATACAATTGACAATGGGTCGGATTGTAAAGTTACTCTCCATACATGACGACGTATCTGAAAGAGTAATAAATATACTGATGCATATTTGCATATTTAACAGTATATTATATATATAATACCCGTTTTTTGCGCACGCGTAGAAGTTTAGAAAACGAGCCGCTTTAGTACTAGTGCGCCAGAAACGTGTTATGAAACGAGTGCTTTACACTATCTTTTCTATTTTGCTCTAAAATGTTATGTTATCTACAAAACTAATCAAAAATTGTAAAATTAGCCGTCTAGAAAGGGTTTTGTTTTAGATTTTTATTCCGTATTTTTTTTTGTCATTCTAACCTACGGTACCTACCTCCGGCTAGTAACCAATTACCATTGGTAAAATAGAAGCAAGTTAAAAATTGAAAATCCAGTAGAGCTCCTACAAGACTGTTGAGTTGATCAGCCAGCCAGAAATCAGCAAAGCCTACATGGAAGAATGGCGCGCCAAACATACGCCCCTTTAACAGAAGAAAAGATAATTGATGTTTTTACATTTTTAGATCCATTTTTTTGGCAATATTTTCTATCTTGTTTCTTTTTTCAATATTCGTTATTTTTGCTAATTTTGGATTGCTGATTTCAAAAATAACACTGTCATATCATATCATATACAAGGTGATTCAGAAATAAGTTACAATTTTTTAAGGGGCGATTCTAGGTACAAAAATATGAAAAATTCATATAAAGGTTAGTCCGGAAATGAGCCCTAATGGTACATTTGAAAAGTAGTTTTATAGGAGATTTTGATTTTTATTTTCAATTTGTAAACAAAAAAAACTATATACTTACACAAATCCTTAAAAACCAAAATCTTGCATCATGCCTGAATACTTTTAACGGATTAACCAGGAACAGTACCATAATAATCACCAGCGCTAAGGGGTTAACATACGGTGGGATGCTTAGGCTTGCGCTGTACAGAAAACTCAACAGGCTCAGAGCCCAGACAACTCCAAAAATGGCGGCCAACTCCATCAAATGTTGTTCCGACAAATGGTTCCTGGGGTCCAGCTCGAAAATCAGGACGTGGTTGACTCCAGAAGACCTCCAGCCGTAGACGTTGACCCCGATTAGGAACAGAAACTCTACGATTAATAGAGGACCTCTATAAAGTCGGAAAGCTATTTTTAGGTTCTCGCTGGTACCCTCATGGAATATAGCTGGAAAAAATAGATATTCTCTAGAAAATTCTATTTGCGTTATTCTTAGAAAAAAAAACTTAAAATAGACCGGAAAACATTTGTTTTTGTATTTTCAAAGTAAGAATGTCAAAAAAGTTTGAAAAAATCGGTTGTTAAAAAATGCCGTAATACTTGAACGTTCCCTTACCGGACAAAACAACAGCAATCAACAGGACAATAAATGATCCAGAAAAAAGTCCCACTTTGAAAGTTGTCCAGGGAGACTGCTGTTCACCAAGCGGCGGAACTCTCAGCCTCTTCATAGCTTTTTGTCTGTCACCTCCTTCCAGCTCATTGGTCACCTGGTTCTCAGTGTCGTTTATTAATCGATCTATGTCCTTGTTCACGTAGAAATGGGACGTTTCTACGTGCTCTTGTCTCCATTTTGCACCGATTTCCGTCGATAAAAGCTAAAACAAGCAAAAAATTGTACTATGGTTTGGAATTTTCAGACCTATTTTGTTTATAAGGCGGCCACCGAATGATTGTTTGCTGGGTTAGGTGTCTATTATGGTCTGTTTCTTCAAGCAAGATAGTAAATTAAAAATCCATACTTAAAATACGTAACGCACTTAGTGCTTAGCGTTACTAGAGCGGAGGGTGTTGCGTTACAAAGCGTTATATGGGAGGAGAAGGGTTCAAATTTGCAAAATTTTGCGTTACGTATTTAAAACCTAGGGACTTTTTTTAAATTTTGGTTACCTCCCCCTATTTGGGGGGTAGCCAAAATATGAAATCTCTACAGCCTTTAATAACGCGAGAAACGGGGTATGGTGTATGAATTTTGGTCAATTTGCGTTACGTAATATATGGACAGCCCCCTAAGCTTCCTGTGAAATTTCGATTTATTTACCTTATCATGTTTTTTCAGTATTTTCCTAAAACCAGTATGATTCAGCGTTTGATAATTCTGTAAAAGAATCAAACTCAAATAAAATTCGCTGAAAGCCAGTTTCAGTTCCTGAAACTTCCTGGCCGGCAGTTTTTTCACCAGGTCTTTCCGCTTTCCCATTTTGATGTGGCTCAAAGCGTCCTTTAGTTCGCTGGTCAGGTTCGCGAACTTCCTTGTCGCTTCGGCCATTTTTTCGGCATAGAACACGTTGATTTTTTTCAGTTCTTGGTCGCAGTAGTGGAAAAATTGTTCGTCGAAGTTGGCGAAGTGGCGAGTGACTACTTCATTTTCGACGCTTTCGGCGGAAGGGGCTTCTTCTACGGCCATGTATAACATGGCCTTCATTTCCTGAAAAAAAAATCAAGCCGTGAAGATATGGATGGTATATTTTCTTCTGAAGACTGCGAAAAGTAGTTTATGACAAAACCAAGGATTTCCCAGCTATATATGATAAAAGGGAAAGCAAAATACATGACAACGTCGCCATTTAAGTTACATTGTTTTTATCTTAGAGGATGTAATGGATACAGAGTGATCATTAAGGCCTATCCAGAAGCTTGCATAAGAACATAAAACATAAGAATGCCGTGTCGTGATTGGCTTACAAGATACATGGCGGCACATCAAGCCAATCACGGCATTGCATTGTTATGTATTACGTTCTTATGCGACCCTGTGGATATGCCTTTAGAGAGAGATTATAGGCCCAGCCTCTAAGGTTTTTATCTTGGTTTTCATACTTGATTTTTTTTTATCCTTTTTCCTCAAAACAAAAAGTTTTAGAGCAATCTGGCAACGTCCAAATATTTAACATATGATTCGCTGAGTGTCAAAAAGTAACATAACCTCACAAAATACATTCCAAAATTTTAGAAGTTATTTTGAAGTTAAAAATGGACTTACTTCGTAGGCGATGTATTGTTTCCGCCATTCTGGAGTTATATGAGCTGTCAAATGTTCAGCAAACTTCATTATCGCTCATCGGAACGAAAATATAAAACTAAAAACAAGCTGGCTTATCTTTCTTACACTACTTGAACTTAAATGTATTTGTACAGTACAAATTTTACTACACAATTTGATATACACACAATGCAATTGTTCTTTTATCAAACCGATATGGTACCCGTAAAACTAATAGATATTTAGCTAAATATTAAAAGTATCACATATCAATATTTAGTTATTAATAAATCTGTGTGCAAATAAAAATAATAAATTAGTAACAATGTTGGCACAGCAGTAAACTTTAATTTAAATGATTGTTTTTTCAATTAGCATTATAATAATAAAAGATATGGAAAAATATGTTCAAAAGAAAAATAATTTCACGAAAAAAATGCGGAATATTTTGAAAAAAAAAGGTTATTTAATTCAATTTTAACTTTTCAAAACCATATATCACAATATTACGCCTTTATATGGCCTAAGTTAATAGATATTCTTTATTTCGATCAAAAACCTATAATTCCATATAATTCCATTCTTGCTTTAGTTCAAATTTCGCGGTTGAAGGTTGACCAATCACAATCTGGTGACATTTTAAAAATAATTTAATTTATTATAAAATTGTTTATAGTATTGGTTTATTATTCTTAATAAATTATTTTAATTTGTTGCAGGGTCTGCATAAATTCTGTTTTTCTTTAAAAATATAATTTATTAAAAATTAGCAAGTTACTAGATGAATGAACTGGCAACGCTGCATTTATGTAACAAACCAGCCATCTTCGGTCGGCTATTTTTTTCTCGTTAATATTAAAGTTTTAACTAAATTATAAGCAAAAATGACTGCCTGGAGACAAGCTGGACTTAAGTAAGTTCTATATTTAAATATTTATATTTCCTAATAAAATCATTAAAACATTTAAATCGTATTTTTTATGAAATGTGAGGTTATGACAACTTTTTTTTACATTTTCTTATGTAAGAAAGTGCCTACTAGAATTATAGAATTGATTGCTTTGTTTTAGCTACATCAACTACTCCAACATTGCTGCCAAACTTTTGAGGCAGGCTTTGAAACCTGAAATTAGAGCCGATGCAATGAAAAGAGATGCTGCCCACATCAAAGTAACAAAGTGGGTTGATGGCAAGCCAATTAGTAAGTATTTATTAAATATAGACTATATTCTTATTATTTGTAAGCATTGCTTATTAAGCACAAAGTTTGGTCTTTTTAAAGACTACCCTATTGAAAAGGACGGGTCTGTGTGGCTATAAATGGTTTGGCTGTTCGGAATTTTTCGGGGTTCCGGGGGATAGTCTTTGCACATATAAAATTTTAAGTTTCTGCCATTCTAGAAGTGTGTTTAATATTTTCCGCCAATTGGAGGTTTGTAGGTCAAGTTTTGAAGTTTTTCTATGAGACTGTGGGAGGTAACTCCATGCAGATATGAAGTTTCAAGTTTTTACATATTCTAAAATATTTTCGTTTGGGGGCTCAAGGCGGTCGGAGGTCAAGTTTTGGACTTTTCATAAGGTTGTGGGGAAAAACTCAATGCACATATCATCAAATATCAAGTTTCTAGGTATCTAAAAGTGGTGGGGGATACTGTATGTAAGTTTAAAGCTATTTTAAAAGTGGGTAAACAAAACCGGACAACTGTACTCCATAGTATTATTGAGTAAACCACAAAACAACTTTTCTCCGATTTAAAAAATCAAGGAGAAATTAATTTTTTTATGGGTGAATTTAATAATTTTTTGCTAAAAACTTGAATAACTCAAAAACTACCGACATAAAGACATAAAGCACATCAAAACAAAGCAAATTTAATGCGAATTTTAAAAATTAAAAAATATAGGGTGTTCCATTTAAAAAATCAAAGCATGAAAATGTCAAATTTTTAAAATTATTGGTTCTCCATAAACTTTTAATAGACCACTTCTGTGAATAACCCTGTATATACATAATATTATGCTATATTGTAAGTGTATTAAATATTTTTTTAATTATTACAGATGCTAGGGAATAAGTAAGTTGGTTGTGATAATTTAACTCGAGTTGGATTTTTACTAACTAAACCTTTTTATGTAGCTGAAGTTTGCAACTTTTTTTTGCATCGAAAATTCAAATAGTATATTAAAGCACATATTCCATAACACGTTTTTAGCGCACCAGTACTTTAGAAAACTCGCCGCAAGCGGCTTGTTTTCTAAACTTGTACTCGTGCGCTAAAAACGTATGTTATGAAACTAGTACTTCAATATACTCTTTGAATTTTCGTTGCAAAATTCAGCTTCATACCTTTTTTCTTCAAATATTTCATTTCATTCATAATGAATTAATTATTATTAAATTCCTTAAGGAATTTGACTATTCAATGTTTTATCTGTTTTTACTACAGACATCTTCAGGCATTAAACTGAACTCTAGTAAGAATAGATGAATTAACACTGAACCAAAACCCAAAAATAAAAATTCTTTTAATTTTTTTATTGATATTTGATTTTTTTGCTTTTGCTTTTTGATTATTTGATTTTTTTTTTGCTTTCCCATTGTGAAAATTTTCCAAATTTTCGTTTGGAAAGCCTTTTCAGCTTTAAATTTTATAATTAATTTTGGATATTAATTATTGTCTTTTCTTTTTACAGAAAATCAACCTACTGCTTAATTTAAATAAGTTCAAAACACCTTTTAATGTTAATTTTATTGTAACCTTGTTAGAAATATATTATGTAAAATATTTGTTGTATTTTTTTACATCTTTTAATTATGAAAAAATCCCGATTTCCACTTTCCACGGCTCAAATTGTACCCAAAGGCTTTTTTTTTTGAATTGGGATAGTCCTTAATCTTTAGTTGGGAAATGTTGGACCTGTCCGCTTTTTAATGCAGTATAAAAAACAAGTAAGAATTACCTTAAAAACTCTGTTCCATAAAAACAAAAACTAGTAAAAAAAAACTTTAATTTGAGCACACTTGTAGCTTTTTATGTCAATTTTAACTGGTATAAATTTTATTTTTGACACACCTTAAATTAGTTAATAAAAGTTTGTTTGTTATAAACATTAAAAATGTTTAAAACATGATGTTTTAGTAGTGTATAATTCTCTTGTAAATAAAAATTAGTTTGGTTAGTTTTAGGAAATTTAGCGGGAAAAAATTGAATCATTATTTTTAGTTATCTTTCTGGCTAAAACGTTGGTAACACAGTAGTTAAAAATTAGATTTGACGCGCATCGGACGCCATTTTTCGTTCATTAGAAATTATCGGTTTATCGTGTCAAAAAGAACATTTAGTAGCTTTAAGGTGCCAAACTTTTGTGAATAAGTGTCAATCCTACCAGATATCCTTCAGAAATCTTCTACACAGGGCCTCATCGCAAGAAACCACTGCTAGCAGTAAGATCAAAGGAGCATCAAAAAAGGTAGGATTTCTCACTTTCAAAGTCTCCTAAAAGAACAAGCGCCTAATTGCAGCTCTCCGTGCCGGAGTTTGTTTTGGTTTTTTGTTTGGTATTTTTTGTTTAATTTGTATTACGTTAACGTTGGTTTGGCATCTGTTTGGTGTTTTTTTTTTGTATTTTTTTTTATCAAAACGCGGCATGAAGAGCTGCATATAAGCGCTCCTGTGGTACCACAGATTTCAAGGAGCGCCTATGTGCAGCTCTTTGTGCAGCGTTTTGATAAACTACGCATGCGCACGCGCTGACCGTTTTTCAATGTCGTTTTAAATAAAAATCATTTTTTTACAAAAAAAAAACACCAAACAGACGCCAAACCAACGTTAACGTAAAAAAAAGTCAAAACCAAAACAAACTCCTGCACAGAGAGCTGCATTTAGGCGCTTGTCAGATTTTATATATGAAATCTGTGGCTCCTACTATGAGAACCTTTCAAGTATTCACTTAAACATTCTTTTAACCCCTATAACTCCTGCGCAAGTTAAGAGCGCAAATCGAAAACAAATTTTATTTTTCCCATCAGCTGTTTAGTTTGGTGCAACAGGTGCTGATGCTTTGATGATAATAACTTTAGTACCTAATAAGGTGAATATTCCAAGGTAAATAAACTTCAAATTTGAATAACTTAGTTAATAAACAGTTATTGCGTATGAGGAACATATTTCAGATATATTCAGGCCAAATATCACTTTTTTTTATGTAAAATTTATTCATAGAACTTGATTTAGGTGATCATAGTTAGTCACATACCCTAATTTTGCAATTAAAGTCCTAAAAAAGGTACCTTACAGGGTTAATGTCAAAAAAGCGAGTGATTTGATTTGCTATTTTAAAACTGTTATCAAATTTAACACTAAACATTGTGTTAAGTTTTTCTTGTACGATTTTAAAGAGTAAGAACCCTGCTCTAATTGAAGCCTGGATAAAAGCTTTCAGGTTGTATGATAATTTTTCTACAAGCACTTGAAAAACGGAAAAAAATATTTTCAAGAGCATTTTTTTCGAAAACGGAAAAATATAGCGATTTACTTTAAAGATATTCGGAAACAGGTAAAAAAATACTATCGGAATCATTCAACAAAATATGCAATTTATTGTCAAATATTCTGCAGAAGATTATTTAACATTATTTACCAAAAACAAGTTTTCTGGATTTAGCTGTAAATGGTTCTGTAATGTGTAGACCTTCTGCTACCATGATTCATAATCATAATAAGTCCATCTCATTAATACTTCAGGAATGCCGTATAAGGTGTATCACCCTGTATATCGAGGGAAAACGCAACATATTATCCACTGTGGAGAGTATTTTTCAAATAATGTTTTATGGAAAATGAAACACATCTCTCTAAGACAATATTTATTAACAAATTTGACACATGTTTATTACTAAAGTGCAAAATAAAATTAAAAACAAGGTTAAATGTAATAAAAATAAAACGTAAAAGATAACACAAAAAATAATACATCATACAGATAATTCGTAGATTTAGTATACACTTGAAAGTATAATTTGTATCCCCTGTTACTCAACTTAAGGGGTCTTTCTTCCCCTTTTACTCAACTTAAGGGTGAAAGATGATACTTTCTATATAAAATTTTTTTTAAATAAGTATATTTTTAAAATTTGAAGGTAGAAAGGCCCCTTAATTACGCAGAACGATTGATCCCGAGTTTATCCGAGAGTAGGGCCATAAAAGGATACAAATTCTACTTTGAAGTGTATACTAGACAGAAGGATAATCTGTATATAATAAATAGTACCACAGTCCCAAAAGATTATCAAAAAGTCGTAAATGCAAAGCTTATTATTAAATATGATTAAAAGAAACCAGATTAAAATGGTATAAAATGCAAAAATTGTGTATAAACAATATTTTAATATTCTCTTTTCAAAACCCACTAGGGAGGAGGGGTATAAAAGTTATTTACGGTAGCAGTGAGTTAAGTGCAATCATGAGATATTACCACAGGCCGGACTTTTGGTATTCATTTAACAGAGACCCGCAAAATTTACAATTTTATAAAATACACGGTATATTTTTAATAGAGTCAATTCTACATTAGAACATATACAATAAGTGTAAAATAAGAAAGGAAAAAAAACTGTTTTTGCCCAAGATAGGTTTTAAAAAAAGAAATTTATCTGTGTATAATACTTTAAAGTAATAAGACAGGCACACAAAAAAAGTTGTCTGTGCTGGGGTTGAGACCCACCTATTCTTATGTATTTTGGGATGCTGAACACGAATCTGCCATAAAAAAGGCAACTCATTGGCTCATTTTTTTTTGCTACACTGTCTAAAATGGCGAAAATCTCAAGTCTGCAATTTCCGTATAGCAAAAAAATGAGTCCTATGAAGTGACTTTTTTATGACAGATTCGTGTTCCGAATCCCAAAATACATAAGAATATGTGGGTCTCAACCTCAGCACAGACAACTTTTTTTTTCTTTGTGGGCCTTCTAATAACCCACAAAAAAAGTTGTCTGTGCTGAGGTTGAGACCAACTAATTCTTATATATTTTGGGATGCTGAACCCGAATCTGCCATAAAAAGACAACTCATGGGCTCATTTTTTTGCTACACTGAAAAACACCGTCTAAAATGGTGAAAATCTCATCTGCAAATTCAGTGCCTTTTCTAATGACAGATTCGTGTTCAACACCCCAAAATACATAAGAATAGGTGGGTCTCTACTCCAGCGCAGACACCTTTTTTTGTGGGCCTGAGTAATTATTAACATAAATATGTATACATATACAAAGTGTAACAAAGAATCTAGCCAAAATATTATACTGTGCATTTTTTTCAAGCTATTAACATTGGAGACCTTAGGTTATTTTTGTGGGTTAAAGGATAAAAAATACGTAAAATTTCCTTTCAAACTGTGTATCACACTTTAAGTTTGATGCTCTGGGAGCCAAGATATTTAAATTCAAAAAATTCAGCTATACAGGGTGGTCCATTTATCATGACAATAACTGCTAGATATATTAAAAAAAGTTTTAAACAAAATTTATAAGATCTTAAATTGAGCACAAAATGGTGTATGTTTAGGGGGCACAAGCAAGTGGAAACATTTTTTCAAATGGAAAGGGAGGTTATGTGATCATTTTAAAGCTTATTAAATTGTTTTTTTGACCATATAATTTTTAATTTGTTTTTTTTTATTTTTGTAGCTGAATTTTCAGTTTTTTTTTGTCATAAAATGAGATTCTCTTTTGAAATTTTTATTTATATGGATATGGATAAGTGGAACACCCTGTATATATCAGATTCAAAGTGTGACGGTGCCGTTTAAAAGGAAATATTACGTATTTTTTCAATATGGCCCTTGTCAAAATAACTGGAGGTCGCAACTGTAGCTAGAAATTTGTGTTACATTCTACAAATAAATACAGAGTGACCCACAAATCCCGGCGTAAAAAATAAAGAGAAAAATGATTATAATAAAATAGTTCAATACTTTTCAGTCTTATTCAATACCTTCAAATATTTGCCGTTAGTTCTGAACCGCTACAGTATGGCTAAGATATTGCAAATAAAAATATGTTAATCTATATTTCATTATTATAATAATATAATACAAACCAAGGTAGGGAAGAGTTTTTATAGCCGAGCGTATTATATCCCGAGACGCGTAGAATTGAGGGATATAAGAGTGCGAGGTCTTCTCTACCATGGTTTATTATAAACCGTTTATATGTTATTTTTTTTCACCACTAGCATTTTTATAATAATAAAGTAGAACGTTTGCTGGATCTTAATTAACCCCGAAAAACAAGTAGAATTTGAAATCGAAATTTTTGAAAACAAATTAAAATAATTTATTCACTAAAAGTTGACTAGTAGCGTTTTTATATTTTTAAAATGTGTTAAAACATATGGGTAAGTATTTATTTAATAAATAACTATTATTTAACAGCTAAATACAAGTACTTTATCGTCCTAATAATAAATTTTATATATTAAATCAGGATTATTTTAAAATTCGTCCTTACTTGCTTAAAATAACAGTCCCTTGTCGTAATGGTGACTACAATTATTCACAATTATTTTTAAGGATACTCTCTTAATTAATTTAAATTCTAAAATAATTTTTATCGCTTTTTAGTTAAAGTTCACACATTTAAAATTTCAAAATTTGTGTTTTTTTGCAGTGCTCAAAAGTTAATAGTCTATTCTCTATAAACAAACGACTTAAAGTTAGCAGTAAACACCATTTGTTGCGAGTCAGTCATTTCGAATTTAGTGCTAGAGACATGCTTGTGTTGAGAACACGAGGTGGTGACAGACAATATATCAGTCCCTTGGTGAGTAATTCTGTTGTAATTTATTGAAAATAATTAGTATAGAAACTAAAAACGCCAGTATTTCCTTTCAATCAGAAGATTTTCTTTGTTTTTCACGAAATTCAGTCCCTTGTCGTCAGTCCCTTGGTCGTAAAAAAGACAAAAATTGATGTCGATAGATTTCGACGCGATGATTACAAAAATATGGTCACATAGTACCCTCAGATTAATATTTTGGAAAATATGATCCAAATAAAATTACCGAAAAAAAAAATTTTTCACCGCGTGGAAAAAAATCATATAAGCGTCTGTTCCTTTTAAATATTTATAACCAACCCGTTTTCCATTAAAAATGTTAAGAACATAATTAAAAATAAAAATGTGACTAAAATTCATCTGAAAAGTTACCTGACTTTCATAGAAGTACCGATATATTTATAATGTTTGCCATGTTAATTTTTGGTCCAATGGTAAAATATTGTTGAATTTTGTCCAGTAGAAATTATAAGCAATGTCATGTTTTTGCAATTCAAATCAAGTGACAGTTGTCAATTGTTTATAAAATTAACTCCTACTAGAAGAGAAAAAAGGTATTGCTCTAGGTGCAGAGACTAAGTTTCTCGGATTACAAAAATGATAAATAACGTTCCAAAGCTAGTAGTGAAAAATAGTTATTTATATACCAAGGGACTAAACTGCTGCATTAGTGTTTCCTGAGCGGGCGTAGCGAGCGAGGGAAACAGAAATGCAAGGGACTAAAACAGCCGAGTTTAGTCCTGAGGAATACACACTATTTTTTGCAAGACCAAACATAATTTAGGAAGGTAGATAAAATTAAAATTAAAAACCACGCGTCTAAAATCGGTTTTTTTTTATTTTCGTAATTTAATTAAGATGCCTGTAAATTGCGAAAAGTCAGTTTCATGGCTATCGAGATTTCAATTGATTTTTAATATGGTTGACACAAACGTCAAAAAAATGGACGAAGATGATATATTTTAAGTTATGTATAAATTGTTGTAACAATGTTATTTTTAAAGGTTTTCTTTGTTAAAATCAAATAAATTGGTTTGAATCGCTAATTTATTATAAAACCCCACCAAACCTAATTTTTGAACCAGCAAAGCACATAGTAAGTATAATATTTTAATATTATCAAGGTTGCCGTGATTTTTATTCCCTAGGGAGAAAAACGGCAAATTTAGTCCCGAAAATGAAAGCGTAAAATTAGGTTTTAGTCTTGGTCGTGCAAAAAATAAATTTAAATAATACAAACATGATTACAATTCCAATATAAGTACATTTTGCGCAAAAAAATAAATAAATATATTTATCGAGACTATCCCCATAATTAAAATTTAATTCCTGTTTTAAAATCCTTCTCTAATTACACTATACCACAAAAAAAAGGCTACTCGAACTAGACATATCATGTCTGACAAAGTTTGACATGCTGGATCCAAAAATGATGTCCATATTGCCCGAAACGTACTATTTAAATTGCGAATTCTTACATGGAGAAATACAGGATATGACAACATCGCAAGTACGAGACAGAAAAAATAACCCTCATTGATGAATTAAAAATCGCGCGAAAAATTGAGTGTGTTGAGTGATGCGGATGGTAAATTATGTGTATCTTGTTTTTATACGATAAAAACGAAAAAAATAAAAAAAAGACAGTTTTTTATACACAGAATTCAAAAATATAAAAAATTAGAGGGTGTTCATAGTATTTATAGTATTAAGTCCGCCATTTTATAGCCAGTGTAAAATTATGTAAATCTCCAAAGTTTTGTTTTTGTCGAATTAATCATAAACATGGACATAAATAAAACTCAACCGGTATATCTTAAAAAGCATAAAAAGTTTTTTTCAAATATTTAGTGGCTCTTAACCCCTTCCACTTTAGGTATCCAGATATGGTACCACCAAAATGGATGGGCCAAATAGAAAAATACCAAACAAGGGCAAGCATCTCACCATAAAATTTTAATTTAACAAAACAAAATATTTAGCATGGACAAGAGTCTTTTAAAATTACGGCTGGAGTGTAAAAGGTTAAATATTAGACCTCTTATATGCTAATATTTAAAAAAATAAACAAAATATGAAAAACCCAAAATTTTCGAAAAAAAAATAAATAAAATTGACACACTTGAATACCATAGGAGTTTATTGTTTAAGGGCCTTTTTACCCCATGTAGCAAAAGGTCATGAAACATGGACATCATTTTTGGATTCAGGAAGTCAAAGTATACTAGGAATCATATGTGAGTGTCAGTATTTTTTTGTGGTTCAGTGTTATTAAAAAATATTTAAAAAAATTAGACTAGATAATTTTTATTAAGCCAAAAATGTCACAAAAAGTTCTCTAAAAAGGTCCTTATAGCTTCTGACATAACCCTGTATTTTAAACTTTATTGTGACCCTCAATAGTTATTTATGGTACAAGGAAACTAGGATGTTGCCCACTCTGCCTCCAGCCTCGTGGGTTAATTTTAGAGAGGGCAATATTAGTTTACTCACGAGTGACATACAAAGTTTTATCCAATAAATAGCTTAGAAATTCATGTTTTTATTGAAAATTTTATTGGCATTTACAAAAAAATAATTTATCAAGTGTCAGTTAAGTGGGTAAAATAAATAATTTTCCATTCTATAAAGTAAAAACCACGTGTGGGTTATTTATGAGTTTTTAGCCGTAGAGATTAGGGTCACTACATTCAGCGGCAGCTTTGCTGTTACGGTTGTCAAAAAACCGCCGCTGGATGGAGTAACCCTAATAGAGATCATACTAGTAAAAGGTCTAAAACGGACTATTTTACAACTACAGGTTGTTCAATACTTTTACTTTTAATAATAGTATAAAAGGTCTAATCTATCTAAAATTTCTAACTAAAATATATTTTTTAACCATAGTAAATTTTATCGCAAGTCAATCGCTTATCCAATCAGCTTCCATATACTCCAGAGGTCAGGTAGTTTTACCTGGAAATTATGTAGGGTTGCAAATAAAAAAAACAATTTTCCTACCTTGAACTTGATTTGGAACTGTCATATTTTTGACTTATTTTTCACAAAAAACGGATTTTTTAAAATATCTCCATATCGGTGCATCCTAGGACACAACAGAACGTACTATATGAAAATAAAGAGGACCAAATTTCCAACTTTTTTGTATTTTTTGTATTTTTTTGTACTTCAAGGCTTCGCGGTAAACGTTACACTATAGGTTTTTAGCGTTTTAATTTTTTTTTTCGACATATACAGTGCGGTCCAAAAGTCACCCCCCCCCCTTTTAACTTTTGAACGAGTTGAGATATCGACCTCAAATTTAGAACTCTTAAATAAGACAACTTAAACTATCTTAGCATATATTTGATATTTTCAGCTCTTAAAATGTGGGCAGGGGGGCATGGGGGACATTTTTTTAAATGTAAAGGGGGGTCGTGTGATACATCATTTTAAAGCTTATAAAATTCTCTATTTAAACTAACATTTTTAATTTTTTAAAAATGTTTTTTAAGGTTTTGATTTTTCAATTTTTTCTGCTAAAACATTCGATTTTTTAAGTTTTTTTTTATAAATTTTTATTTATGTCAACTAAAATTAGTTTAAAAGTATAATTAATATTTTTTTATGATAAAATTAGGCAGTTTTAAAAAATTATTTGTTTTTTTTAGAGGAATTTTGACATTAATACCCATTTTCAACCCCATTTTAAACCCATTTTTTTTATTTAAATTTAAAAATATGAAGTTAAATGGAGAATTTTATAAGCTTTAAAATGATGTATTACACGACCCCCTTTCCATTAAAAAAAATGTGCCCCCCTGCCCACATTTTAAGAGCTGAAAGTGTTAAATATATGCTAAAAGATAGTTTAAGTTGTCTTATTTAAAAGTTCCAAATTTGAAGTCGATATCTCAACTGGTTCAAAAGTTAAGAGGGGGGGGGGTAACTTTTGGACCGCTCTGTAGAATATTTTAGGTGAAAATTAAAATAAATTTTCTCTTTTTTTATTTATTAGTAGTAGACGATTGGATAGAGCGATTGACGCTAATTCAAACTTCAGAAAAAACACTGTAGTAAATAGTGGCACTCTAGTTATGAAAATTCCAGCAAAATGATTTCCGTATTTTGGCTATTACACTGCAGTGCAACGGCCCAATAGGAACCTTTTACTGCTAATTTTTCTATCAATATATGCACAGCTAACAAATAAGTTAGCCTAAAAGCTGGTGAACATTTTATTGGTTATTTTTTCCCGGATGAATTTTACATTACATACAGCAATATTCTTGCAGCATTACGCACTAGAAAAGTACTTTTCTACGACTGCTTTAGAATGTAAGCAAATACACACACTTTTCAAACACACAATGAATCCATTTTAGCTCTAGATACGTTATAAATATTCCGTATCAAGTGTTGGAATGAGCACATGTAGTGCCATCTCTTGTTTATAAAAAATATATTTATTTTAGCATGGAATATTGAATAATTTAATGCAATTTAAAGTTTTGCGTTAAAATTACATAAAATTTTTTAGTTTTTCTTAATATTTGACCAGTTTTTTATCAACTTAGTTCAAAAAATTAAAACTGATCCATCTATTGTTAAATATTTAAACCTGATATATGTCACAACAATCTGACATAACCTTTAATTTTTGCATTATAATTTGTAAATATGTGCTAAAATTAAATAAAAATCTTTTTTAAGTACTGATTTGATAAAATTATTATATAACATTAATTGCTTTATTTAAAAATATGTGTTTTGTTGCATTTACAATGTCGAGTCAAAAAAAACATTGTTTTTAACCTTGTCCGCAGTTTAAAGCCATACAGTGTTTAATATTTGCAGTCGAAGAAAAAGTATAGTCTACAACACGTATGCAATAGTCATTCCGCGCTCGCGGGACCGTCATACTCGCCTGCCGGCTCGCGCGGAATATTGTCTCTTCCATACTAGTTATAGAATATACTATTTTTTTCATATTTTTTAACGTAGAATCACCCCTTAAATTTCTCGAACTTATTTCTGAGTAACCCTTCATAAGGTCCCTACTTTAAGACATAATGTTATATATTATGTAAAACTCTGCTGGGAGAAAATTTTTACCAGCTCTTTGGCTAAAGAGTCTTAAAACGGCTAAAGACCTATTTTCTGCTATTTGTTTTTTGTTTAGCCTATTACGTATTAATATTTTAAATTTCAAATCCCCAAAACTTCCCCATAATACTTTTTTTTTATTAAAATACAAAACGAATTTTTGGAACTTGCCCAGAAATTTTTAACTACTTTATTAGCAAAAAAAAACACAAAAAGTCAATAACTTTTTAGCTTTTTTGTTAAAATATACGAAAGGTGTCTTTTTGTTGGCTGCATTTTTAAAAAGTCCGAAGGCAAATTTTAAAAAGTCCCATAATAAATTAAGGGGTCATTCTTAAAATACGTAACGCGCTTAGGAGGTGTACTGCTTAGTGTTACGAGTGGGTAGGGGGACCGATATCGCGCAACGTAACGCTCTTTATTATTTTATATGTGGAGGGGAGTCTTACGAAGCGTTAGATTGGGACAGGGGGGTTTAACATTGTAAAATTTTGCGTTACGTATTTAAAGTATGACCACTATTACAGGAGTCTAAAATACACTCCTAAAAAATCTAAGTAAAAATATTTAGCAATAAATTATATAGCAATATTCAATAAAAATTATTATAGTTAAATTTTCATATCTTGAACTCGACGTCATTGATTCATTTTATGATATATTTTTTAAACCTATTTTCATTTGGGGGGACGTGTTTTCTGCGGTATTAACGAGTTTTTATTAACTGGGAATTGTAAATCTAACCCTCTTGAACAACATGGTTAAAGTTAATAATCGGGATTTAGAAGATATTGCTAAATATAGCTGCAGGTTTTCTTGGTGGTGTTGTTTTTTTTTTCTTAATTTTGGCAATACTTTCAGTCCGTAACGTAACGCACAAGTAATAAAAATTTAACTATAAATAAAAGTCTTCAAACTCGAGTATTAATTCAATACAAATTGTACTATATTTATTTTAATTATATATTCGACGTAAAAAGTATACTTTAGTATATAATACCATAATAGGAATGTTTTAACTGGAGATAGAATAAATTGAACCCTTCTGCCGATTTTTTTTAAAAAGCATTACTAGGTTTTATCAAGGTGGCCATTGAAATCGTACATTTTACAACATAGTTTGATTTTGTTTGAATTTATAAAGGTTATTTATTTGTCAAATTTAAAACATACCAAAGCAAAAACACAGTATTCGCTTTGATTTGTTTTCTAAAAATTAAAATAAGTAGAATAAAATATATTGAAAAAAATAAAACAACCTAATATACATAAATTTTTTTAATTATAAAGCACTGTAAGAATTTTTTAAATAGTACAAAACAAAAAACTAACAAAAAATCCAGTACTTACTGTATTTTACCCTAGACGGTTTTTGTTTTAACCCAACTTTTAAAATCTCTTGCCGGAATGATATGATGTAAAATTTACGATTTCAATGCCTCCCTTGATAAAACCTATTTATGCTTTTTAAAATTTCGGCAGCCTTCTAAAATCAAGTTATAGGAGTTGCTCCAAAATGCTTAATAATATTAAGTTAATATGATATAATTTTTTTATTTCAAAAGACGATTAAAAAATAGTAAATTAAAACATTAGTTACGAAATAGAAGAGTTATGAAACGATTATTTCATACTGTTTTCTCAATTTACGAAAAATTTAATTTTTATTTTTTTTGTTTGAGTTTAAGAAAGGTTACTTTGGGACACTCTTTTGCATATCCTAAAGTAAAAATTGTAAAATGCAAATAAATTTTTTACTATTTTGTATTCTGGCGCTACTGACGCTCGCCTGTACAAAACATACGTCAAATAAATTAAATATTTTATTAACATTTTTATAACTAGAAAATTTAACACTTTTTGTGTACATATATTAATATTAATAGTCAATATTGGAAAATTGTAAGTATTTTGGAACACATCTGTGCATTAATTTATAAAACTTAAATGATTAAAAATGTAAGTTTTCTATTAAAAACGTCCTATTTAAAATATAGGTAGTAAATATTACTCATAATTGGCTCAAATACAAGTTTACATGAAGTCTATCCCTACTAAACCTAAGTAGATTACTCTGCGAGTTCTTTAGTTATTTCAACCTTTAAATAATGTAAGTAGTTTAATAGTGAATATTAAAAAACTAGGTTCATAAGACCTGTTTTTACAGCACCACTCTAAAAAAGGGGTTCGTAAGAACAAAAGATCTTTTTAAAAACGTCGTATTTTAAATATGTTAACTTAGGAACTCTAGGATCAACCTATCTCGTTTTTGGGTACAGTTTTTTTGCAAAAAAATCGGAAAAAATACATTTTTTATTTTTTTTTGTCATAAAAACATGAAATTACTTATAATAATATAACAACGATATCCTAATTTGCAAATTTGACTTTAAGTTTGAAATAAGTAGTAGAAGTGACCCGAAATGTCAAAATGAAATTCAGTTTTCCAATTTTTTTGCAAAAAAACTAAAAGAAAAAGATCGAAATTTGTAAACCTGTAAAATCATTAAGAAATGCGTTATGTAGTTATTCTTTTTTTTTACTTAATTATACGATTGACAAACTTTCTAAACGATGCAGTCCATTTTGTTCTCGTCAGTTTTTCGCAGTCTTTGTCGTTTAAAGTTTCTTTCGGCTGAAACTTTTCCCGGGGGGTTGTGGCGTTGCTTTTATAGTCTGAAGAAAACCCTGAATCGCTCCCAAACCCTGAAAAAAAAAACAAGCCGTGAAGACATGCAATGCTACGCATTCCATTATATATTATTCACAGTAAATGATATAGTACATTTATCCAATACGTACAGATAATAAGACAATTACCAGCTTTATTTTAAATAGATAAACTCAATAATAACCCCTGCGTGGCTTTTACTTTATTGAGTGGATAATTATTTATTTTACCCACTCAACTGTCACTTGTCAAATTATTTTCTTGTAAATGTCATTAAAATTTTTAATAAAAATATGAATTCCTAAGCTATTTATTGGATAAAACCTTGTATGGCACTCATGGGTAAACCGATATTGCCATCTCGAAAATTAACCTGCTTGGCTGACGCCTCGCAGGTTAATTTTCTCATGGGCTTTTTACTTTACCCACTAGTACCATAAATATCTATTTCCCAAATACTTTTCAAAAAAGATAAATAAAAAAATAATTTTGAAAAAACATTTTTGGTTAAAAAAAAAAATTCAAAAACAATATGTTTATAGGAACTTTTTGTCATATTTTAGGATGTATAATCACGCCTTAACCTCTTATGTACTGAATTATTAAATGCTGTTAAGAAAAAATATTTTTTCGTAAAAATAAGCTAAAAATAGGAAGTTAAGTCAATACTAATGTATATTTTATTTATTGTATGATTTCTTTTTAAAAAGTAGTATAATACAAAATAAACAAAGAATTTTTTTGATGGTCGCACTGCGCAGTGTTTCTTAGTTTAGGCGTGTTTCATAAAAAATATAATTGATGGGGTTGGTTGCGCCTTAAAATCCTGTAACATATTAGTTTACAAACATAATATGGCGAAAAATTATACTTTTTAAATATTTTATATATTTTCTTATTTAATTGGGTTTGTTACAAATTTGATACACTGGTAGACAAGAGGTTAAAATTTATGCCAAAAGACCGTTAACACCCTGTATATTATTTCTCTTTTTCAAAAAATAATGTTATTATTTTTTAATTAAAACTAGATGAAACGTTACAAGCACCCTGTCAAAACATCGGCACTATTGTACACTAGAGCCATCTAGTTTGCAAATTTCAAACTAGGTGTTTTGTTTGATTTTAAATTCTGTGTCTTTAAAACATTATATTCTAGCAACAAACTGTATATAACATTTTTTATAGGGCTTAAATAGAGCTTTTATTTAAAATATAATTTTTTGAAATCGGGTTATAAATATGTGAGATATGCTAAAAAACCTTTTACTGCTTTAAACGCCAATATCTCTAAAACAATGCGTTTTAAGAAAACGTTGTTTATAACATTTTTTGACCAATTTAAAATTATCTTTAAGTGCTAAATTAACCAAATACAATAATAATTGCCTTAATTATAAACAAAAAAACGCTAAAAATAGGAGTTTTACCCTATTTTTATCCCCTTACCCCCAATCGTTTACCCCCAAAATCTAATCAGCTCTTCGGAATACGATAAAAAACAATATGCAAAAAACCGCAAGTCGATATCTCATGTAGAAATGGAGTTAGAGAGTTAACACCCAGACAGACAGACGGACGCAAAATTTTTTTTACTGATTTCGACTCAGAATGGTCTAAAACGTCGAGAAATGTAAAAAAAACGTCAAAGGTTTTGACTTTTCGGCGAAGATTTCAATACATCGGCACTCTTGGTAGCACTATCTATTGCGAGGAGATCGATACAGTCGAGCATACCTTGTTTCGGTGCGAGAGATGGGAGAGGTACCTGGTGCTAGGAATTTTAAACACGGATAACATAGTGGCGACTATGATCCAAAGTGAAAGGAATTGGAATGACATATAACGTTATTTTAGGAAGGTAATGGAATGCAAGGAGAAGGAACGAAACGAGAGACAAAGGAGAGATGGACTTTAATAAGGCAAAGCTTCTATCTGATGTAAACCAAGACACGGTAGTTCCGGATAGAAGTGAGCGAAGAGGCAGGGGGTTTTAGCGGTAAAAATCCCGCACTACTGTTGGTAAGACCAAAAGTGCCTTTTGAAGGTTTCCCCCTGCCCAAAAAAAAAAAAAAAAAACTCTTGGTAGCACTAAGTGCAACTGTTTTAAATATTACTTACCTTTAATACTATTATAATTAACATGGCTTAATAACTCCGAATCGTCCTTCTCCTGGCATCTGTAATAATAGTGCTGTGACGACGTGTCCGACTCGTCGTCCATGTACGAGATGGACAGCTCCGCCAGCGGCATGCTCGTCGACGAGCAGTCGCTCTGGGTGCTGGTGCTGTTGAGCGTGCAGAACCACTCGGAGAGGCTTTCGCCCTCGCCGTGGATGGGCGAAGGGGGAGGTTTGATTATGTTTCGCATCTCCAGAAAGGGGGTTTGCAGACAACCGAACAGTTTGCGGCTAAAAACAAGGAGGGATAATTTGGGTACACATTCTTAGAAACAAGTATGTAGGACAAAATTATGTTTAAAAAATATTTAGCCTGTAGTTTGGTCCTATACATGAACGTAGAGAATAAGGTAACTTGTAGTTCGATTTGGTTACGTATTGACTAAAAAGCGCTGGTATCTACGAGCGAGATCTGAAGCCTTCTAGATCCTAATATTAATTTTTAAATGGTAGTTAGTCGGTGGCTGCTAGATGGCGCCATGTGTAAACAGTGACATTATAAACATATGTTCACAGTGACGTTTATTTTTAGCGTGTGTTTTTATGAGAACATCTTCTTTGGTTATTCTAAGTTATAGATACCTGGTATATGATTTTAGAAATAACAAAAAAGGCTAGTCCACGAAGTTTCTAAATCTTTATATCGACACTCCCAAGCAACAAGGATGTAACTCAAGTTAGACCCATTTTGAGTTATACTCATAGGTAAACGCCTTGAAAAAAGACACACGTGGTGGTACTACTCAGGTTTCTCCACAGTCCACTTTAAGCAAAAGTTTACTTAAAATCACTAAAGTAAGAAATTCTAAACTTGAATATTATCAGAAACAAACAGTAAATAAACAATAAATACTTAAACAGTTAAATAAAGAATTTTATAAGCTTTAAAATGATGTATCACATGACTTCCTTTTCCACTTCAATCATTTACCCACCCTTAAATAACAAAAAAAAAATATTTTAGAAATTTAGCTGTCGTGAAAAATGACATTATATGAGTTACGGCTTTGTTGCTTGGGGGTATCGATATGTGGCACATCAAAAACTGTAAGCCATAATTCTGGTGATTTAATTTTGAATTCTTAAGTACTATATTTTCTTGTGTCAAACCAAACTATAGTAAAACCATTGTTATCACAAAATACTAAAAGTAATCACATAATACCGATAAAAGTATTATAGTTTAGTAGCAACTTATAAAATATTTTGACGTTTATTTCTAACATAAACAAAATTTGAGGTTATGTGTCACAGAATTTTATAAAATCATAAATCTAGAGTGCTCCATATCTCGCTCGTAGACTATTTCGCCATCTGATGGATTTCAGTCATTACGTAACACGATAAAGCTAGTTAATAGGACTTTTAAATGCTTTGTATTCATTATGTACAAAGTTATATAAGCAATAAAAAATGACTAATGATTAAAACATTTTAAAATTTCTTAATTTTTTAAAGATGTACTATATACTAAGTCTTACTCGTACTTCCTATGATTGGGAGACATTTTTCTATAAGTAGCCTTTGTATAGGCACATGCTGAACACCTTTTCTGTTTACAAGTGGCCAAATGTTGGACAGCCTTTTGGAATTGCGACGTCAAACTCGAACTTGGCTCATCTGGCGACTAAAAATGAAATAATATGTAATTACTGGTTCAAGTTAGGAACTGGTCCAAATTCGGGATACGCGTCATAAGAAAAAAAAATTACGTACCTGATTTTTTGTTTCTATATCTTTGGCAGTCCTGAAACTTTGTGCTTTGTTTAAACATAATCCTTTTCTTTCTGCTTCTAAAGCTTCTTTTAACTCGATATTCTAAAAAAATAAATATGAAAAAATAACGCATTCTTTTATAAACACAGATTTTGGGCTGCTGAATCCAAATCTTATCGCAGAATTTTTCCATCACGTAAGGTTTTCAAAAAAAATATTCTATAAACACCAAAATTGGCAAATTGTGATTTTGACACAAACAAATATAAAAAAAAACCTTTTTAACAATTTAAAAAAAAAGATCTTTAATAATGAAAAATGAAAAAAAAGTATACGCGAGTAGAATACTATACTTTTTCCACGGCCGTTTCAAAGTTTATTTTTACAGACCCGTGGTTTATAGGTCTGTTAATCACGTCCGTGGATAAATATATTTTCGACTATGGTCATCTAAAAAACTACCCTAAGGTACAGTTTTGCACGGGACTTCTCAATTTACTCACCTCTCTTTCCAAGTGATCTTTCTCGTTTTTAATTTTTGTCATATGATGGACTACTTCTTGTCGGGCCCTCTCTAGTTTTCTTCTGTTGCATTCCGATTCTCTTGCCTGTTCTTGTAACTGAAACGAAGCGAATATAAATAAACAAGCCGTGAAGAACATAAAAAATATATTTTTTTATTTCTTTTTTCAAAACTCAAAAAAAAAAAACTTTTTTTTTTAATTTTTCGTAAAAAAAAGAAAAATGTTTGAAAAAAGAAATCGAGAAATAAAAAACTATAGAGGGGAACACCAAATTATCCAAAAAGTGCATTACATAACGTATCCTTACTATCCTAGCTATAAATAATTAGAAATCTAGGAAGATTAAGGTTTTCTGTGAAAAGTGAAATTTCCTTACGTTGAAAATAATTAGAAATTATCTATACATCTTTAGTACCTGTCAATATACAATTATAACAGTTTCTATTTATAATAACAATTAAACTTAATTGTAAATTTTAATTGCTGTGGCATAACAAGCCGTGAAGATATATATTTCACCGCATTCTATAGTATACTATTCACAGTAAATAGAATATTGCGTTGTTTCTCGATATACTTTATTTTTGAGGGTTTTTTTTCAATAGGGTAAAGTTAGTATATTATAATGGAACGTTTCTAATAACTTTTTATTTTTATATTTTCAATATACAGGGTGATCAATAACTGACATGCCAAAATTTAAGAGGTGATTCTACATACAAAAATATAAAAAAAAGTTCCTATAAAGGTTGGTCCGGAAATGAGCCCTACACGGAAAAAAAAAATTATAGCTAGGAGCGCTATAACACACATACCAAGCAAATTATAACCGCTTATTATATAAATACAAGGCCTTCTCTTACAATTATGGCAGTCAGTGTAAAAATTTATATGAAATACTTTAATTGTTAAGTGAATAATAAAATATAACAAATAGTATGGCATTTATAGCTTAAATAGATTTAATTATTGTCCGTGCTAATAATTTTTATAATATAATAAAATTTCTGTAAATTTATAATAGTGCCTGTAATAAATATAATCGTGTCTGTAATATATATAATCGTTTCCAATTTATTTTTAACATTATTAGTTATGGTGTCCCTTATAATCTATAGCTTAAATCACTATAATTTGCCACTGTTACCAAATATCTTATAATGTATAGCGCAGAGCCCACTAATTTCTTTCCGTGTAAGGGGGCTTTTTTCCTTAATTTTTTTTAAGTTTAGCTCCGCTTTTTTATTTCTTGGGCGAATCTTTTCAATTTTACCAGACTTTGTGCACTTACCAAGATTGATTTTTCCTGAACGTTTAAAGTCGACCGCATTTTTATTTCTTGCATTTTTTCGTGGACATTAAAAGGTGGCATACAGACGGATGGATATTTTAAAAATTTGTTTTGAATTATGTATAATGCACATTGGTACAAAATTTGTATTTTTTTTGAGTGTGAGGTTAACACACTCCTCCTCTGCTGCGAGGAGTTTAACAAGAATACAATCTTTATTTGGTAATTTTTGTTCCTAACCCCTTTCCCCAACAAAAAGCGGCATGAAAAATTATTTTTTTCAAGAATAACGATGAAATAATATTTATTATGTATTTATTATGTATTTATTGTATGTTATTATGTAAAATATCGTTTTTAAACTTATTATCTCATATAATATGATCTAACATGTACCCAATTAAAAAAATTAACATATTTTCAAGGCCAAAAATATATAAATTATTTAGCTTAGGAAGATAGCACGCTGTCTATCGTTATTGTTTGCCAAAGATATTCACAAGGGAATTTAAAAGCTACAAAACTGCAGAAGTGTATAATTAAAAATAATAGTATCATGGGAAAATTTATTTAATTATTATACATTAGTGCTTATTAGAATAAACTGGATACGTCTGGAAGAAGTGGGCCCATTTTTTCTGCGATGATTACTTGTTAATAATAAGTAATAATAATAATAAGTTATTAAACTCTTTACAGCAAGCAAGCCTTTACGGATGCTAAGTAGGGACACTAGATCTAGGTCTTAAGTTAGCAAGGCGCCTTGTTAACTTAAGACCTAGATCTAGTGTCCCTAATGCTAAGGTGTACAAAGAAAAAAAAATAGATTTTACAGAGATACATCAAAGTCTGGAAAACTTTTTTTTGTCATAGCAATACTTCCTTTTTCTATTTTGCGACTCTTATAAGCTCATAATCACACGCATTTTGCGTGTTCTTATAGGCCCATAAGAGGTCTGTACTTTTTGTTCTTTTGGGTTGGCAACAGACCTGGCCTATCGCTTGACGTTTTCCGTGCAAATGTCAATGTCGCTTTAAAGTTGAATTTTCTACAAAATTTTGTGTTTAGGTTATTTTTACCATGTTAAAATTGTGGCTTGGTTAATTGCAGTAAAAAAGATGACTATAAAATATATCAAAATATCATTTGTTCTTAGAATTTTAAACATGGTGTAAACTGTAATGCGAATCCAAAACAAAAATCCCTAAATCAGTCATCAATTTAAATGTGAGTTTTTTTAAATTTTAGAGCAAAATAGAAAAAATTGTATAAAGCACTCGTTTCATAACACGTTTTTAGCGCCGCAAGCGGCTCGTTTTCTAAACTTGTACTCGTGCGCTAAAAACGTATGTTATGAAACTAGTACTTTAATACACTGTTTTTCAAAGGTCGTTCGAAAGTTAAAACATGAAAAAAAAAATCATTCTTGTTCTCAATACCCTAACAGACACTAAGAGCCGAAGTTATTTTTTATGCAAAACTGGAATAACCCAAAACTGGCGGTCGCGGGGATCGCGGTAACCCGAAAGGTGGTCCGTTTTAGAGCAGGCAGGTTGTTAGGGTAGGCAGGTAATTAGGGTAGGCAGGTACTTTACACACTCAAACTACCCACCTCCCCTAACCAACCTGCCTGTCTCTATAGTCCCTTTATAGTTGAGATTGTCAAATCTGGGCCTTTATCTCCGGTAGAGATATTACCATTTGTTGTTATTACTTATAATAATAACTTATTAGTCATGCAGATAAAACTCACCAATCTCAATGCTTTATCTCGTTCTTTTTCAATAGCTTCTTTTAATTGCTGGCATTTTTCCTTTTCCAGCTTAAGCTAAAAATAAAAATTATTTAAATCTTGTTTGTGTTCATAACAATTAAATTTAAATAAAAACCATTGAATTTAAATTTAAATTACGGACAGTACCATTTTAGTGCAAGGTCCGCGATAAAGAGCTTCTATTGTTTTGACCAAGAGGCCAAAAACCCCTCAAAGGACATTTTGTAGACGAAAAACAATAAAAAATTATTTGAAAAATATAGTCTAGTGCACTTTTTTTATATAAAAAAAATAAAAAATAAAACTGATTAAAGTTAGATAACTTTAATTTAATTTTTCCTGAAAAAGTTAAGTTAATCGGAATTTTCTTTCAGCTTTTTTCGATTTTTTTAAAATTTCAACCCCCCATAACTTTTTTGTTTTTGGGGGGATGTCTTTCAAAAACAATAGGGATCTTCCCCTTGTTAAACATGATTTTTCCTGAAAATTTCAAGTCAATTGGATTATTCGTTCTTGAGTTATCGTGTTTACAAAAATCGTGACATCGGAAAGACGAACATTCAAAAAAAAAGTTGCTTATTTTTTCATAAAAAATTATATCCAAGAATTTTTTTGTCCATGACGATTTTTGAATTTATTTTTAAATTCGAAACTACCGTATATTATTCTAGCGCAGGCGCTGTGAATAATATAATAAAGATTAAATTACATTGTTGCCGTTTATTATATTTACTGTAAAATAACTTACTTTATCACATTGTTCCTCCAAATATACAACTCTTTCAAACTGTAAGAACACTTCATCTTCCTTTTCCTTCAGTAGCGACTCATTAGACTCCAATTTTCGCGTCAGGCTGTCTCTCTGTTGTAATAAATCATCTCTTTCGGTCTAAAAAAAAATATGAATGATTTTTTTTCTCGTGAAACCCTAAACTTAACGCGACGCACTATGGGATAGGGGATCAGATTTTTTGACAGAAAGTCTGATTTTTGTCCATTTTCCGCTTTGCAAGCTTTTCACGACATTTTATATGACGGCTCTTAACATGTCTGGCTTAAGCTGTTTGATAGTCCTGGGCTTCTTGACATACACGCGATCTTTCAGGTAGCCCTAAAGAAAAAGTCCGGCGATCGTGAAGGAAAATGAAAATCCGAATTTCGCGAAATTATTCGCTGTTCGAAAATCTGCCTTAGAATCTGCATTGTGGCTCTGGCCGCATGGCCAGTTGCCCCATCTTGCTGCCACCATGTCTCTGGCATGTCCTCCACTGCAGGGCGCACAATATTTTCCAGCATTGCGCGATATCGGTCGCCGTTCACCGTAACTTCATTACCATTTTCCTAGCAGAAGTAAGGTCCGATTACCATTTGGAATCTTACACCATTAGATCATATATACATAGATGCGCCTTGAGTCCACGTCAAACCAAAATGTTTTCATTGCTATATCCAGGTAGATTTCACCTTCCGCTTCTGGTCACCACCCACCGCTATAGTGGTTTGTTGACAAATATGTTATACTTCACCTCCTCGCAACCTCACCGCTATAGTGGTTTGTTTACAATTAGCTTTGTATATGTTCTACATAAAACAAATCAACATTAATGCCATATCTATGTATTTATGATCTAATCTTATACCGCACCAAACCTTGACCTTGACGGGGTGCAATTCACGTTGGCTTTGTATATGTTCTACATAAAACAAATCAACATTAATGCCATATCTATGTATATATGATCTAATCTTACACCGCACCAAACCGTGAACTTGAGGGGGTGCAATTCACGTTGACGCATGACCCTGGCTGGCGCCATACATGTTAAGATCTGTCATGGAAAATATCGTGAAAAGAGCCCGTGCTTGCAAAGCGGAAAATGGACGTCATTTAAAAGACATGATTTTTCATACATAGTTCAAAAAATTTTTCCTTTCCTGTACTCTATATTGTAAAAGAAATAAATGACAAAAATTGATAAACAAAAAAGTTATTCAATTTTTAAATGGTAAAGTGACTTATGGGCCACCCTGTACATGACCACCTAGCCCATAGTGCGACGTAATATTCGTACGATTCCTTAAATAATTACCTTGACTTCGTGGTATTTTTCCTCCAAATAGTATGCGATGTTCCTAGCCTCTTCGTATTTCTGCGAAAGATGTAAATACTTGTCGTAGTGTTTTTTAAACAAAACGAACCTGGAAATAATTATACATTTAATTATTATCATAATATTATCTTGCATAATATGGAATTAATTAAAGAGCATACGTTTCATTAGAGATTAAGGTAAAATTTCCTATAGTAGAGAAAAAGATGCAAGTCGCTTGCAAAACAACTTTACACTACGATATTTCAAGAAATCTTTGACTTAGAGACTTGAAATTTGGCACAAATTTTGTACACTGCTTAGAAAATCTTTGTTCCAAATTTCAAGTCACTGGGTCAAAGCGTTTTTGAAATATCGTAGTGTAAACTTGCTTTACAGGCGACTTGCATCTTTTTCTCTTCTATAGGCACGGCTCTGGCGAATTAGGTGGTCTAGTCTTTTCTATTTATCGTGGTTAGAACGCCCTTTTATATAGACAACCCTAAGTGGTACTTTTAGGGCCCTAAAAACCCTAAAATCACAAATATATCGATAAAATTCGTATAAAATCAGTCCTAATATTTGTAATTTTATTAAATTTAATAAAATTTTAGTTAAAATGTTGATCTTAAATGGCGTAGATTAACGTAATATTTTAAAATAACTAAAATAGGTTTATACAAAAAAAAAGGTGAACTAAAAACTTTTTTATTTAATATTTATAATTCGTCAGTATCACAAATTAATAGAAAATGCACTTTTTCGAAATTTAGGGGAAATTTCGGGGCCTTGTTGGCACGGGTTAGAAATATTTGATCAGGCTAATATTTGCAGGCTTATTTTGATAAAAAGAAAAAATATAGATATCAAGGTTTTTAAAATTTATAAAATTACAAACACTAGGGCTGGTTTTATACGAATTTTATCGATATTTGCGTGATTTTAGGCTTTTTAGGGCCCTTAAAGTACCCCTTAGGGTTGCCTCTATAAATGTTTAGTCTAAGGGCGTTCTAAACACGACACAAGATTAAGTAATTTTTTTTTACCACCCTACTGGCGCACGCGTGCATAGAAAATTAAGTAAGTAACTTAGTAGAAATTTAACGTTAGATAAAAGTTTTTTCTAATGCGTTTTTTATGTATAAATGTCCCGATTTTTAACGTTAGGTGTTAGAATACCCCCTACCTAGTGTGGAAGCATCTACTGTAAGTTGCTTGCTTCTTATGTACCTATGACACAGTATGTTATAACTGTTTTTAAACGTAAATAAATAAATATAATATTTTTTTTCATGCGCGCCATGGCGTTTACTGTTACCTATTTCTTAAAGGTTAACCCGTCAAAGTATAACCTACGAAAAAGTGCGACTATATTCTTCAAAAGTCCATTAAGTGATTTTGTGTGATATAAATCTTTGACAATACTAAACAACTATCGAATTTTAGTGACTGTTTGTTAAAATTTCAGTTTTCGCAAAAAAATAAGCCATATTTTTGTTTATTCAAAAGTTAAACCCCTTATGAAAGTACTCTTCAATTATAAAACAGCAACTAATGCCTATACCTCATACTTTCACTCAGCCATGCATGCTTTGCAAGAAGAAATATCAGCGGACATGAAGAACTGCTGTTAACATAATAATACAAGTACTTTTCCCTATAGCTCATAAAAAAATTAGTTTTCAAAAACAAAAAACGAAGGGCGGTTTTTTGTCCCTCCGAGAGGCGATGTGAGGCGTTACATGGGCGATATCGGGCGAGCTCGAGGTACTCTAGCCGAGGCGATATGGGCGATATTGATGGATGTAACAGGCGATATTTCGTCCCACAAATGAAGAGTGGCATGTCCCTCGATACAAAAAAAAAATCAAATAATTCTTATTTCAAAAAAATGTTTTTTGCAAAAGAAAAAACGGAAAAAAATATTATTTTTGTAAAATAGTTTTTACCGAGGTTTTTACCCACATTTTACCTTACCCCTAATTTCGCCTAAAAAAATCCCAACCCAAGACATTGATATGGACTATTTAGCTAAAATCCTTTTTTGAGGTAACAAATTTCAGACAGGCAGATTTTTTTTTAGGGAAATCATATGTTTTTGATATAAAACGTCTAGAAACATAAAAAAAGCAATAAAACATTTTCATTTTTTTTACTAAATTGGATTTTTTTTAAACAAAAATAGTTTTAACCCCTTTGACCTTATTACCCCCTCCCAATTTATACTATAAACAATCCCAGCCGAGAGCCTTGGATAAAGAACCTATGATCCCAATTTTATGGGGTAAATCTGTTTTTTACAGTTGAGGTCTTTTTTTTTAGTCATCAAAGTTTATGTCTAGGATAGAGCTTTTTCTAAAGCTCTAAAAGCGAGGACTTTTTTCAGTTGTCAAATTTTCTGCCACAGTAAAGCTTCTTTTTTAAATGTAGAGGTGAGGATTTTCTTTTAGTCAAAATTTCTGTCAGGCGTTAAGCCATTTTCACTTGAAGGTACATGGAATTACCTTGGAAGTACTTGAAAATACTTGGAAGTACATAGAAATACTTGGAAGTACTTTAAAGTTCATGGAAGTACTAGTAATTAAAATGTTACTTAAAGTACTTCCCAATTTTTTTTTTCGAGGGACTTCCATTCCATGAAAAGCTGCCTCAAACCAGCTTTACCCCTGACTGAAAAATTTTCCATGGAGAGCTGCGCCTCTCAAATCAGGTTTCAGTTTCCGAAATCTACCACTCAGTTTTACCAACTGAACAGTGAATATTTCCAACTGAACAGTGGATTTTACAAACTCGAGCGTGGTTGGGGGGTGACGCCCCTTCAACCACCGCATGGAACCACCCCTGCGATTAGCCTAATTTCCCAAATTTTTTCAAGTGGTTCGGAATTTCCATATATAAAAAGTTTGCAGTTCAAATGTTGTAAACCGTTTTTATCAAAATCTTTGAGCAACACTATACATTTTACCCTATAATAGAACAAATCCTTGAACTTTTCAAAAGAAAAAGAACCATCACTTTTATTTTACATTACCTACCTATAGTTTTAATAAATTCCATTTATTATGGTCCAGTCAAATAATAAATTTAAACTGCAATACATGTATATGGGCTGATATTTTAAAGGTTAGTAGTGGATGGTAACAGAACACTCCTGTTAGTTTTTCACCGGGTGATTTGCGTAAGGGGTGTCCGCTATCTTGAATTTTAGGGGTGAGTTGCTTAATATGTATTTTACGATAAAAATGCATATAATCACTTTTGTTAAGAAGGAAATTTCCAACAATTTTTGTTTGGATGATTTTTTTAATACATTAATTACAATTGGGTTAATTTAAAAATAGCCATGTTTGAGGTGAAATTGGTTTTTTCCATTTTTCGGCCAAATTATTCATCGAACGATAAAAGTGGTTATAAGAAAACTTGTAGCTCTTGAAATTATCTATAAGTTCCATATATTATAAATTTTCATAGGTACTTTGGTACGGTTATAGAGGGCGCAACTCGAATTTCAGCGGCCACTGTAACCGTAACAAAATACTTATGAAAATGCGAGTGTTCTGTTACTATCCACTACTAGCCTTTAAAATATCAGCCCGGGTACATTTATTACAATTTAACATGTTCGTTATTTGACTAGACTATTAGTGAAAATCGTACAGAATTATTCAAAACATGAGTAATACGATTTAAATTCGTAGGTAGACTTACACATCACAGTGTGCTTAGAATAATTAATTACTATTGATTTTCGATATCTAATTTGTTTTTTATTGACCTAGTTGACATGTTTATCCAAAATGCAAGTTTAACAGTAATTTTGCTTACTAGTAGCTATTTATAATAAATTTCAACTTTTTTATATGCAAGTATAATATGAAGCTGATGTTTGCAACGTTTTTTTGCTTGCGGCGAGTTTTCTAAAGTACTAGTGCGCTAAAAACGTATGTTATGAAACTATTTTCGTTGCAAAAAAACGTTGCAAACTTCAGCTTCATAGTATAATGCATGTTTTTTTATTTTTTTATCATAATTGTCTTGAGTTTTTGAAATTTTAGTTTTTATTTTAAAATAAAACAATCCGTGAAGATATGTAGTGCTACGCATTCCGTTATATACTATTCACAGTAAATGGTATATTGTTTTCCCAAATAAACGTACTTAAAAAATTCAAAATTAAAAAAAAGAGCAAAACAAAAAAAAATTAAAAAAAGTTTTTTTCTAACAAAAAAAAATAAAAAAAACTTTATTTTTTATTTTTGCGAAAAACGAGAAAATAATTTAAAAAAAAATAAAAATGATAGTTTATTTTTAATTAAAAAGAAACCCAAAACATTTTTTTGCTTTTGAGGGAATACTTTCAAAATTCGTAGAATTGATCCTTACAATAAAAGTAATTTTTCCTGAATCGGAATTTTCTTTCAGGTTTGTTCGATTTTTTTTAAGTTGAACCCCTATAACTTTTTTGTTTTTGGGGTGATTGCTTTTAAAACCAATAGGGATTTTTCCTGAAAATTTTAAGTTCATCGGTATATTTGTTCTTAAGTTATTGTGTCCAGAAAAATCGTGATATTGGACACACAGACATACAGACAGACGGATAAAAAGTTCCTTATTTTTTCATGAAACACATTTGTATCCAAGAATTTTTTGTCTAGGACCTTTTTTGGCGTATTATCCTATTTTTTAAATGTTGATGTGTCACAGTACAGGCTTCTATGACACCTAGGCGTCATATTATGACACCTCAAAAGTTGTATACAAATAATACCAAACATTTGGATTTGTTGCGATAGTTTGCTTATTATTATTATTATTATAGTTATTATATTATTATTATTATAGTTATTAGAAATTGTTATTTTTTTGTTTCTTCCTGTGATACCAACTGTGATTTGGACTGTGATAACTGTAAAAACTTTGAAATGTTTTGAACCTAATACAATAGTTCCATCGTTCCAAATGCTTACTATTGCCAACAATAATAATAATTTAGTTTATTGAGGAAAGGAATAAATTTAAAATTGTTTTGAAAAAATTGTGCTTGCAAGCTGTGGCATTTAAATGTGCATAATCTCTCATCACACACCCATGTATAGGTAAAGTTTACCTTTCACAAAATGCCCCAAATTCACTTACCGATAAAAATCATTCTCCGAAACAATATCCCTGATACTATCCTCAGGATCTACCTTATCATACACTGCCACCCTTCTCTTAGGCACTTTTGACACTACTATTTCCGGTTTCACAATGTAATCGTACTTAGCACAGCCCCCTGAACCATCTATTGTGTCCAGAAGATTCTCAGAGTGACCATGTTGTATTTCTGACTTCATAGGTAAGTCATTGCAGTTGCTCTGCAGCACTAGCTCATCACTTTTACTCGCTGATAGCTCGTTATATATCTCAGAAGCTCGAGAAGCCCGATAGGTATCTAAATACGATCTAGGAAAGGTATCGCCTCTGGGAACGATCATGTCCGTCATATTTACTTAATTTTAATCCATAAATTACTAAATCTGAGTATAAAAAACACTTAATTTATCACACTATAACCGAGAAAACAAATCCGTGTGCGAAATAAATAAAATCGTAACATTTTACACCTTGACAGGTAGGTAACCTACTATTGTGACAATTAAAAGCGACGTTGCCGGTTTAACATAGCGGAGAAGTCAGAAAGCTAGTAAAGTATAGAAATGCCTAACTACATGTAGTTATGCATGTCTGTGTATACACAGACATGCATTTGAAAACTTTTCATAGAAACTTTCAAAGAACCTTTACCTCAAGAATGAACATGATGAAATCTACCGTATGCTTTGTTTGAAGCGTGAACCAACTGCGGTGAGGGACTGGTGGGGAGTGACTATTGTTTACAAATACAAAATATGATAAGAAACATTATGCAAAAAAACGCTTGTCGATACCTTGTCTTAGGCCCAGTTGTACACACCTGGTTTAACTTTGAGCGAGGCTCCTTTACTATGGAAACATACAAGGTTTGTACAACCGGGCCTTAGAAAGGTCTAAAACGTCGAAAAATATAAAAAAACATGGGCATAGATCTTGACCCTTCGGCAAAGATTTCAATACACTCTTAGTAGTACCAAGTGCTAATGTAAAATTTTAAATGGCAAGTATGGTCGCAAAATTACATGAAATTTAATCGATTTTGATAAAAAATTTAATTTGGGGGTCTTCGAAATTGCTAAAACTAAATCCATTAATGAAAATTATAAATTCAAAATGGCTTATGCTCAATTGAGATTTCTCCCGTTAGATTAGACAGGGACAAAAGTTCTACCCAAAAAGGATAGAATACATACATACACTCCCACTTCCACCCAACCAAACAAATTCTGTATTTGTTCTTTGTTGAACAAATACAATATTTACTTGGCCGAGCGAAGAGTATTATTTTTATTAAAGAAATTAATGGCGCCATCTAAATTTTAGTAGAATTATCTTATTCTACAGATTCACATTAGCTATGGTTCGTGCCGCTCACTGCTACACTTTCCGGCCAACACAATAAATACTGTATTTGTTGTATGAAAAACAAATACAGTATTTATTTGGTTGGCTGGAAAGTGTAGCACTAATGAGATGGAGATAGGGTAGACGTCTTTTGTTTCATAATTCTAGTTGTAGAGAGCTCCATTCCGTTTAAACTTGCCAACAATAAAAAAATCGATCCGCAATTTTTTTTCTGTATTTTCAATTGAAAAAAATTGGGTCATTACCCATATTTAGATTCTTAAAATATGCCTTTATACAAAATTTTAGTAAAATCGGACATTTAAAATTAAAAAACGGGCCACCTTTATATCGTGATTTTTTTTCAGGTTTTCTAATATGATATTTAAAATCAGCAGTGACAAAATGGCCATTGGCAAAAAATCATATTTTTGTCACTTTTGTTTATTTCTTAAAATTCTCTCTAAAAAAAATTGTTGTGAAAAAATCTTAGGAAAAAAATTACTACTATAGTGTGCAAGGAGAAACAAGTATAAACTCCCAAAAAAAAGCAAATTCAATGTAGGTCTGTGTTATCAATTTATTACATTGTAAGATTTATAACTGGCAACACAGCCACAGATAATTTCTCTATCTCTTTTCTAGCTTTGTATTCGTTAACTATTTTAAATATTACTAGATGACTCTGCACTGCAAAGGTTACAGTTTTCTTCTACACTAAAATGCTAAGTTTAAAATAAATGTACAAGATGTCGCTACATGGTAGTTTAGAAAACTAGTGATGGATGGCGTAAAATTATTATTATCTAACCAAGGGCGTAGATGAGGGGGGGTAATGGGGGTAATTGCCCCCCTCCATAGGCGTGGGCGCCAATTTTGTTTGCAGTTTGGTAGAAACCGTCAGGGACAAAGCTTTTTTTCATGATGGCATTTTTTGGGGGGCAATTTTTTTTGTAGGCGCACAAAGCATTATTGATTCAACATGCAACACTTAAGCCAACAAAAATCAATTTTAACAATATATTTTGGGGCTAATAAGGAAAATGGTCGAGAAATTAGAGATTCAGAGCTAAAATATATAGGAATGAAGATTTGTGGTCCTTTAAAGTTTTAACTGCTATTAAATAAGGTACCTTATTGCTTTTCGTTATTTTATTAATTATATATTTTTATTTCTGTTATTATTTTTTAGTTCTATATATTTCTATAAATTGTACAAATAGGAATATATTTTACGAGAAATGAATGTGTTTTATACCGTTTTTAAATCCACTGACAATGTACATAACCCTAAAAATTTCATGGTCAGTAAATCACTTGAAACACCTAAAATTTTAAAAATTTGGTGTACCTGGAGGTAGCTCCAGGTCCAGTGATGTAGTACTTTTTTTTAATTCCAAGTGTACCTGTAATTTGATACCAAAATTAAGTAAATTTTCGATAATCTGAATTATGCGGTAAACCGAACAGTGAAACATACATGCATGTACTTTGAAGTCCGAATTTCATTCTTCGGAGTATCGAACATTCGGGTTATCGCGACATTAACTGTATAATAAACGCGTAGGCCCAAATATATAAAAAAAAATTGAAAAAAGAATAAATGGTCACAGCACGCCGACTAAACTGAAAAAAATTGGTTGAAAAGTCCAAAAGTATAAGTATATTGGGTTTATGACGTTAGATAAACGTCGTTTTAGTAATAGATCCCTAACGATACAGACAAAATATTCTCCTAACGTTAGGTAAAGTGGTTTTAACGTAAATTTCTATAAGGGAAGTGCCTTTCTTAAGAAAAATAATCACTTTATTTAATTTGTAATACGTTTTTCGGACTATATGGTGAGTCAATATAATCAACTATTGCATTTCAAAAAGTTCAATATCATAAAATGAAATGTTGTTTATTTCCTCTAGAGGAAAGCTTAATCATAAATGGTATTATGCAGGAGAGTTTCAATCATGGCGCTTTCCCGGTAAAATGCATTGCCAATCCTAAAAATTTTGATGTTTAATTTGAAACGGGACTCTATGGTGATATAATGATGTTAAATTTTCTTATTAGGTTGGAAATATACTATTATTTATAAAGAAATTCAATCTGCTTAGCGAAAGAATTTTTGAAAACCGATATTACATTCAAAAGTTAACTTATAATTATAAGGTTTACATACCATAAGACAAAAAGATGGACAGACAGATAGACATTTTTTACTCTTTACACTTACCACCTCTAACTAGAATAATTGTGCTCTTTTCCACACCACCCAGGAGGTAAAGCACTAGGTGCGTTACGGTTAACGTGCCGTTCCCCAGTGAGAAAACCTCAGTTCCCCTCTGAAGATCCCTCAGTAGGCCTATACACGTGGAGTATAATCTCGTCAGGCGACAATTTAACATACACTATATATACCTAACCCTTGTATGACAACTGCCCACTTTGTAAGTTCGGTCTCACCGATGTCAGGGTTGGTACTACTCTCTCTTTCGAGATACCTGGCGTGTATGGGAAAAAGTCGACCATCCAGAGAGAACACCTCAAATGTCCGTCTGTTCCTTTGTCTTTTGTTCGCGGTTATCCTTTCCCCCTTGAGGGAATTTTGGCGGATATTGACAACCTATGCGTGTAACCCTACCTATCCATTCCCCCTTGAGGGAATTTTTGCTGATATTGACTACCTGTTCGTGTAACCCTGCCTATCCATTCCCCCTTAAGGGAATTGGTGCGGATTTTGGCTATTTAACTATATACTAAATTAAACCTAGGGGAAACTATTCCAACAACCCGGGTTCGTTTCCCGGGTGGGGGAAATTGGTTTGGTTTGAATGGAAAAAACCTTAACCTTAAAAAAACTTACTGTTACTAGCTGTCAATTTTACCTTAAGGAACCTTACAAGTTCTGATTACACTGTCTGTAAAAGTTGTCCTTCAAAGATCTAAAAAATAAAATACCACATTATACATAAAAATTAAAACTTTAATTAAATCCTTCTTTCTGATATATCTGAAATAAATAATATTTACATATTAGTATTAGTCTACCCCAGGTTATTCTCTACGCCCCATGCTACCTTAATAAACATACTATGTTATTATATTAAGGATATTATCCTTAATGTTTATGTTTATAGGCCTATAAACTTCCAAAAACCTACAGTTAATATACCTAGCGTATTTTTGCATAAAACAATATGTAACTATCCTATAATTTTAATCTGATTGTAGATTAAAATTGTATTTGTACCTGTAAAAAAAATAAATACCTGAAAAAATATAACCAACGAAAATATCCTATAAAACATATCAAAAAAATACATAAAATAATAACATTATAAATAAAAAACACTTATATCCTGAAAAAAATATACATAAATATAACCAAAATTATTATAAACAATATCCTTAACAATTAAAAAATATTCATATACCTAGTAAACTTTCAAATAAAAACTAATATTACATTATAATGTAATTAATACCTGAAAAAAAAATATACATAAAAAAATATATGTGTGTAAAATAAGAACACAAACAACACAATAGAGTATATAATAAATATAGTTTTTCATTATGGGGTTTAGACTTTTTAACCCAGTGATATAATGCATAAAAGAAAATAATAGTACCTGAAAGAAATAAAATACCACAAATAAAAAATAATACCTGAAAAAAAAATATATAAAAAAATATATGTTTGTAAAATAAGAACACAAACAACACATTAATAAGAACAATGTTCTTTTTTGTTTAAGCTGTAAAAAAATATTTATAACACCGAGGTGACTTCTGACGGGGTAAGATAACTTAGGACACTTTTTCTCAAAATCTTCTGAACCAAATCATGTGTGTAAAAGTTGTGGGGTTGTGTGCTCAAGTTGTGGGGTTCATTTCCACAACTTTTACACACAAACGCACAACTTTTACACACGTGCTTTGGTTCAGAAGATTTTGCGAAAAAATGTCCGAAGTCACCTACTCCGTCCGATGTCACCTCAGTTGATGGTACCTGTAAAAAATATTATTATATTAGGCTCTATACTCTTGGCGGTTTTAGATTCCAAACTATTTTGCTTTTGTGCCTTATATTAACTGTGCCTTTGGGCACAACTCTTCTATTAGCACTACTTCCACTTCCGTTGTTTTCATTGCAGTTAAAAACAAACTCACATAGATCTTGCCTATATCCTATAACATATTAGTGTTAATTACCTATAGTCCAGTCAAATAATAAATTTAAATTGCAATAAATGTACACGGGCTGATATTTTATAGGGGTAGTAGTGGATGGTAACAGAACACATCTGTTAGTTTTTCACTGGATGATTTGCGTAAGGGGTGTCCGATATCTTGAATTTTAGGGGTGAGTTGCTTAATATGCATCTAGCGATAAAAATGCATATAACCAATTTTGTTAAGTAGAAAATTTCCAACAATTTTTACTGGGATCATTTTTTTAATATATTAATAACAATGGTTAATTTAAAAATAGTCATGTTGGAGGTGGAATTGGTTTTTTCCATTTTTCAGCCAAATTATTCATCGAAGTTCTCTTTAAGTTTCATATACTATTAATTTTCATAGGTACTTTGGTACTGTTACAGAGGCGCGTAACCGCCCACTGTAACCGTAACAAAATACTTATGAAAAAGCATAACATATAATACTTCAAGAGCTACAAGTTTGCTTATAACCACTTTTATCCTTCCAATAAATAATTTGGCTGAAAAATCGAAAAAAACAATTTCACCCCCAACATGGCCATTTTTAAATATTTATAACTCGATTTTTATTAATATAATAAAAAAATTATCCAAACAAAAATTGTTGGAAATTTTCTACTTAACAAAATTAGTTATATGCATTTTTATCGTAAGATGCATATTTAGCGAGAAAAAGTCCAAACCGCACTCACCCCTAAAATTTAAGATAGCGGACATCCCTTACGCAAATCACCCGGTGAACTAACAGGAGTGTTCTGCTACTATGCACTACTACCCATTAAAGTATCAGCCCATGTACATTTATTGCAATTTAACATAGAAATTCTTCGTTATTTGACTGGACTAGGTTTTCTTACCTGTACTGTCTCTGTTTATATGACTGACTTCTCCAGCTTATGTAGTTCTGTAACAAAAAGATTTAGTTTAAAAAAATTACCTCAAAATAACCGAGATCAAAGTTAAATAACAGTTTAAATAAAATAACTTAATAAGTTATTAATACGTTTTTGGACGTTAAATCAACATCGGACCGGCGGCTGTAGGACATAACGAGTTCTCGGGTGGGATTTTTTTTGATAAAAATCGGGCTTAATATTGGTCGCATAACAAAAACTCGTTTTTATAGGTTTTTATTTTTTTAAGTACTTTTTCGAAAAAGAGTAATATGAAACTAATCCGTATTTAATATAAGAGTTTAACAGCCCCCATATTTAAAAGTTCAAAAAAAATGTATGAGGTGGACTCCGTGAGCTATAGAAATCTATTATTTGCCGCAATTATACATGAAAGAAAAATAAACTTTTAAATATAGCCGCCGTTAAAGGCTTAGTTTACACCATGGGTAGTATATTTTAAGTCCAGCTACTTTTTATCTACCTGTCTCTGTTTAAAAAATGCTATAAACAGAGATAGGTAGACAAAAAGTACCTGGACTTAAAATATAGAACCCATGGTGTTAACTAAGCCAAAGTGCATAATAGTGCACTTTGGGAACGTTTAAGTATTACGTAACGCAAATTGTACCAAAATTCATACACTTCATACCCCGGTTCTCGCGTTATGTAAGGCAGTAGAGATTTCATATTTTGGCTACCCCCCTAACACACCCCCTATTTTGGGTAGCCAAAATATAAAATCTCTATAACGTATAATAACGCGAGAACCGGGGTATGAAGTGTATGAATTTTGTTACAATTTGCGTTACGTAATACTTGAACGTTCCTTTTATAATAAATACTATATTCAAAAATATTTCAAAAAGTAACTGTTTTATTTATTCACAAGTCCATAATTAAACCCCCAAGAAAAATAAAATGTAATAATAATGAAAATTCTAATCCAAAATAACACAGCCACACAAAAAAAAGGTCCGAATTTTTTTTTGGAGACCATTTTATTCCTATGTATTTTGAGGCACCTCATCCAATTAGTTTTGGAGATAACCTCAAAAAACCTTATTTTCGAGTAAAGGGAATAAGGGAACGTTTAAGTATTACGTACGCTCCTAGGGGAAGGGGTCATTTTGGAGTGTTACGCCCATGTTAATGGTATATGAAAATAGCGTTACAGGGGGGGGTGTCCAAAATGAATAAAATTTGCGTTACATAATACTTGAACGTTCCCTAACATTTTTTGAGTTTATCTCCAGAACTAATGGGATGAGTTGCTATTTTGACCTCAAATTCGGGTTCAGCTCCATAAAATACACGGTAATACAGTGGTCTCCAAAAAAACACTTGACATTTTTATTTGTGTGGCTGTGTAATTAAAAATTGTTCAAAATCGTTTTAAAATTACTTACATTTACTCGCGGTTTAAAAATTATTCCTAAATACACTATAGTATTATAAAAAAAACACACTAAACATACACTAATACTGTTTAGAACAAAAAACAAACAAAAACGATCCACTTTATTCGGCAGACTGTAATGAAATGACTAAAATATTTAGTTTACAATGGCACTTGTTAAAAAATTACATAACATTATCATATGAGTCAGGAATATCGTTGCCGATTTTATTATAATAAACTTTAGAAAGTTTTGTGCAATGATACCGCTCAAAATGGGGGCCCACTTGGGCATGCTCAGCTGCAGCTTAATTTCGATATCTCAGCTGTCGTAAATTGCCCCTCCCCATTTAAAAATTTTCCGTTCCCCAAAGTTACTCATAATTGCTCAAAGTTAAAAAATATTTATCTTAATAACACTGGTCTACAAAAAAAGAAAAAAAAATCTTCTCCAAAGACCAAAACCTATTATGCGTATTTTTGTGTGCTGATGAATCCGAAAAAGTTTACTTTTTTAGGCACGTATAACCAATGTCTAATAAAAACCGGGATTTACTCGAAATCTACGCGGTAGAAAGTTTTTTAAATTGAAAATTCGGTTTCAGCACACAAAAATACTTAAGGCATGATAGGTTTAGTCGTTGGAGAAGTTTTTTTTTGTAGACCAGTGTAATCAAAATTACTTACACTCGCGGTCGAAAAATTATTCCTAAGTAGTCGGACAAGCCATATATAGTTAGTGTAAAAACACAAAACATACACTAATAACGTTCAAAACTAAAAACACAAGAAAAAACACGGAACGATCCACTTCATTCGGCAGACTGTAATGAAATGAACAAGATTAAATTTAGAATGCCTTTTGTTAAAAAATTACATAACATTATTATATGAGTCAGAAATATCTTTGTTGATTTTATTATAATAAATGTTAGGAAGTTTTGTGCAGTGTTATCGCTCAAAATGGGGGCTCACTTGGGCAGATATAAATTTTCTATTTATTATAAAAATGAAATGAAAAATAAATATCTTAATAATCAAAATTACTTACATAAACTCCTGGTTGAAAAACAATTCATAATAATCCGATATAGTGTAAAAACACAAAACGTACACTAACTGTTTAGAACTAAAAACACACAAAAAATCACGAAAGATCCACCACATTCGACAGACTGTAATGAAGTGACCAAAAGATTTAATGTGAATGCCTTTTATTAAAAAATTACATAACATTATCATAAATACAGAAATACGGTTGCCAAATCTATTTTTTTTCGAGAGTTTTAAGTTCTTTATTGTTAGTGGCACCTCCCCAAAATGGGGACCCAACTTGGGCCGCCCGAGCATCTGGGGCCCACAAAGACTAAATTAAACTGAATTAAATTTAAAAGTAGTTCAAATTATCTATTTTTTTATTATTTATAAGTCAATATAAGACAAAACAAGATCCATGACGGGACATCAAGCCAATCACGGGATCCCATTCTTATGTATTCTATTATGCGAGGCTGTGGATATGCCCTAAATATAATAAATAAATGCATTTTTGTGCGAAATTTTAATTTAACAATCAGGCCCTGATTATCAGGGACGTTCCGAGCTTTTTGTCATGAGGGGCGGTTGAAGGTAAGATTTGCTGACTAACATATTTTTTTGCCGACAATCAAAAACTTTTTTTACCTCCAAAAAAATTTTGAATGGTAAAAAAAATTTTGATTACTGCTCCCGAAATTTTGCCGACTCGCCTAAGATTTGCCAAATGTCAAAAAAATCAAAGAAAAGCGTCGACTCCTCTCAAATTTTCGGACTCGTCTCAAGATGGATCCTGAAATTGCCTACTGGACAGGGGTGTTCCCATGGGGGGGCGCCAACCCACAACAACGCGAGTTGGGAAAATCCACTGCTCAGTTTGGTAGAAAAATTGAGGGATACAGTTGGGAAATTGGGCAGTCAATTCCGCCAGGGGTAAACCTTTTTTCTCGAAAACTAGAACTAGTTCTAGTTGGAAAAATTGAAGTAGTAGGGGAAGTCGGGGTTAACTGGGCCGCTTTTTTTCATATCGAGTTTTCAAAAAACCTGTAAACAATTTTCAAATATTTTCTATAGCAAAAGGTAGAATAATACTATTAGTAGTATTAGAACATATTAATACTTCAGACAAATATTATTTATATAAAAAAAGTTATTAACGATAAACCAGTTGACCCCGCTGGACCAGTTAACTCCATAGGGCAGGGTTAACTGGACCACTACTCAGGGTTAACTGGTCCATTAACAAAAATTTATTGTATTGTAATTATTGTGAATAAAAACGATTTGAAATCAAATAAAATTTAATTCTAACATAAAAATAGAAAACATAATAATATTAACATATTATGTTAAATATTAAATATTTCTGAGGGTTAACTGGTCCGGGGTTAACTGGACATGGCCCAGTTAACCCCGAACCAGTTAACCCTGAGTGACACCACTGAATAAAATCATAAAATTTTATTACTTAATAAGATATTAGAAGGCGGAAATTATGCAGAATAATTAATAAAATACTCAGTATATTAGGTAAATTATTAGTCTAGATCCTCCTATTAATAAAAAAGTATTAATTAAAAAATAAAAGTTAAGGTAAATACCTACTTTTCATCGAAAAAAATTAACATTCTTTACTACAACTTACATGTGGACAATACGGACCTTCATAATACTACTAACTAAATATCACTAGAATTTGCCCTAAGACGCCAATACTAATAAAAAAGTTGATAAAATCCAGGTGGACCAGTTAACCCTGTGGCCCAGATAACCTTGACTTCCCCTACAGTTGAGTATTTTTCTATCAGGGGTAAAGCTTCTTTTGGGAGAAATTTCTCAATTTTAAGTTGGGAAATATTTGGTCCGCCCCCCCAAAAAAATCCCTTCGGAGCTCCCCTGCGACTGGGTATTTGTGGTATGAGTTTTATTTTACAGACTTGTAAAATTAGATTTGAAGTAAAAAAGCCATGTTATTTTAAAATTTATTAAAAAGCTAACATTACACACACTCTATAAATAATCTGTTACAGTCCGAGTCCGGTAGGAAGGTAACATAAGGGTCGTGTCCAGTTCTCAAGTTTAGTTTCAGTTTGTTCCCTGTTTCTCTGTGAATCCATACCACCTGAAACAGATCACGTTTTAACATAAAATTTTAATCTATATACTGCATGCAGAGAAGAAAACAAGCCTTGAAAATATGTAATGCTAAGCATTCCATTATATATTATACAGAGCGGTCCAAAAGTCACCCCCCCCCCTCTTAACTTTTAAACCAGTTGAGATATAGACTTCTAATTTGGAACTTTTAAATAAGACAACTTAAACTATCTTTTAGCATATATTCAACACTTTCAGCTCTTAAAATGTGGGCAGGGGGGCATGGGGAACATTTTTTTAAATGGAAAGGGGGGTCGTGTAATTCATCATTTTAAAGCTTATGAAATTCTTCATTTAACTCCATATTTTTAAATAAAAAAAAATTGGGTTTAAAATGGGGTTCAAAATGGGTATTAATGTCAAAATTCCTCTAAAAAAAAAAAAAAATTATAAAAATGCCTAATTTCATCATAAACTTAAAAAATCGAATGTTTTAGCACAAAAATTGAAAAATCAAAACATTAAAAAACATTTTTAAAAAATTTAAAAATGTTAGTTTAAATAGAGAATTTTATAAGCTTTAAAATGATGTATCACACGACCCCCTTTCCATTTAAAAAAATGTCCCCCCATGCCCCCCTGCCCACATTTTAAGAGCTGAAAATATCAAATATATGCTAAAAGATAGTTTAAGTTGTCTTATTTAAGAGTTCTAAATTTGAGGTCGATATCTCAACTCGTTCAAAAGTTAAAAGGGGGGGGGGGTGACTTTTGCACCGCACTGTATATTTTATATTGCTTTTCCATTTCCATTTTCAGAATTTCAGAAAGCCTTGTATTCGTGCAAATTTTTTTTTTTGCGTATTTTTGCGTTTTATGACGTTTTATGTCGATAGAAATTAATTTCAAGCAAAAAAAAATTGTAGGTCGATCGGTCTGTCCGGGAAATCTTGTGGGCGAAATATCTTAAGAACTTGAAATTCGGCATACAGGTATGATACCAAAAGTTCTCGCTCGGGATTATTTTTGGTGGACATTGGGGGTGCGGCAAGGGGGACAAATGGGGAAAAATACATTTTAAAATTGCTATATATGGGTTTTTGAGGTCGCTGAAATTGAATCTGATAATAAAAAAATGCTAAATCCACCCCTTGAGGGGCGGGGGTAGTTTTCGTGAAAATTGGAAAAATTACTTTTATTATAAGGATCAATTCTGACAATTTTGAAAGTAATCCCCCCAAAAATAAAAAAAGTTATGTGTTCAACTTTTTAAAAAAATAAAAAAAACTATAATCTTCAAAAAATTTAGTTTTCAAAACTTTTTTGTTTTTCGTATAAACAAAATAAAAAAAAAATAAGTTTTTTCGATTTTTGCACAAAGAAAATTTAAACAAAAGTTTTTGAACATTTTTTGTTTTTTTTTTAATTTTTTTTCTTAGATTTTTTTAATTTTTCGTTTTTAAAAAAAGATCTTTAAAACAATGTTATTTTTTTAAATTTTTTTGAAAATTATTTAAAAAGTATTTGGAACATGCAATATACCACTTACTGTAAATAGTATATAATGGAATGCGTAGCATTACATATATTTACGGCTTGTCTTAAAAAATACACTGACCTGAAATGGATCCATTACGGGCCTGAGAGGGCTCGTTTGGTTGGCTTCTGGAAACGGCAATTGTTTGGAGCCCGCACCCGTGAATCCCAGTTCGAAACAGATATCCTCCAGTTCGGTTGTCGTTAGGTTCCTGTCAAAACAGCCGGAATGCCAAATGCCAGCGGTGCGGGTCAATACCTCACCTTTGTTTGAGACACTGTAACAGAATATACGAGGTGGTCCACTTAGGGAACGTTCAAGTATTACGTAACGCTCCTAGGGGGGTGGGGGTAATTTTGGAGTGTTACGCCCAGGTTAATGGTATAGGAAAATAGCGTTACAGGGGGGGGGGCGAAAATGATCAAAATTTGCGTTACTTGAACGTTCCCTTATCATGGAAATCCTTAATATAGTGAAAATTTTCCCGCTAACAAGTCACATGACTATATGTCCTTCCCACTTTGCCGTTCATAATCCAATGTTTACCAAAAACAATCCCGAGCGAGAATTTTTGGTAACATGCATGTATGCCAAATTTCAAGTCTCTATCTTAAAGCGTTTTTAAGTTACCGTGCCCACAGACAGATCTATCGACCGATCGGCCGACCGATCGAATACTGTTTTTTTGCTCGCAATTGATTTATATCGCAAAAATTCGCAAAACAAATTGAACAAGGCTTTCCCAAAATTTTCATTTTTAGACATATGTTTATAGGAACTTTTTTATTATTTTCCTATGTAGAATCACCCCTTAAAATTAATGACATCATTTACTGGACATTCTGTATAAATATTTGATATGTTTAGGGGGCACAATGGAGCAGGGGTATCTCACCTTTCAGACTGAAATTTCATTGAATAACAAACGCTTTCATCCTCTCCATTGGGACAGTCTCTCGCGCCGTCACACACCATTTCTTTTGATACACATAAATTGGACCTGTTTATAAAAAATAACACAATAAAATATATTCAATTATCCCAGGGAGTCATTACTAATGACCTATGGTCGGAAATTTTGGTTTTCAACATTTTAGTATTAAATTTTTCGTCCTCGAACCGTGAAATTTCACCTTCAAATAATTTTTTTCTTGAAAACGGTTAATCCTACAGTATTACAACAAGAGTACCTTTTTTTGTATTTTAACCTGAGGAATCATATTCCAAAAATAAAATTACAAAAAAGTTACACTGAAAAAAGTCTGGGACAAAAAACTGATAAGCTCCCCCCGTTTCGCACACCCCTGCTTAAGTACATGAAAATAACATACGAAGATGGGCCTAATTAGGATTGGTTCACGTGCAAAATCTCGTTACTATATTCTAAAGGGTTCCTGAGTTATTAAATAAAAACCGAATTTTTTAGCCACTTTCAAAGGAGCCTAGCTCTCTTACGACGCATTTTTGGACATATGTTTATATGAGCTTTTTTTCATATTTTCCTTTGTAGAATCACCCCTTAAAATTAATGACCCTATTTCTGAATAACCCTATTTAGGCACACAGATATGTATAATAAGTACTTTTTACTATATCTTTCGTATTAATAATGGAAAGTCAAAAAATATTTAAACTCATATTTATGTTAATTTCTAACGCTAGAAAAATTTTAGAATTTAGTCAGTTACTAACGTTAGATTTATGTATTTTATAACGTTTTTGTAAAACGTTAGTTTTTAACGTTAGATTTATATATTTTATAACGTTTCTGTATAACGTTCGAGACTAAACATAAAAATGTCACTAATCTAATGTTAAGTTAGATTTTTGTACTTTTCTACCAGGGAAGTAATACTTACTGTCCACATTTTACGCCATCTGACCTACAAAAACACAATTCAGGATCCTCGTCAGTTCTGTCCAAACAATTCACAATTCCGTCACACAGTTTTTCAGGTCGCGTCAGCAGCAGGTATGACCTGCAGGAGCACACGTCAGGTTCGTCTTCAAAATTTCCGCAGTCGTTTTTCCGGTCGCAAAAAGCCGTTTTCGGGACACACTTGTTACTGGGACATTGCATGTGTGAGACGGGACAGACTTAAATTTTGAAAATACAAGAGAAAATTAAAAAATAATTCTGCTCCCATGGCAGCCAGTAAAAGAATACTTTTTTTCTACGACTTCTTTAGAATGAGAGCAAACACTTTTCAAACTCAGAATGAATCCATTCTAGTTCTAGATACGGTATGAATATTCCGTATCAAGTGTTAGAATGAGCACATGTAGTGCCATCTCTTGTTCATAAAAATAAAGAAAACTGTATCAAAATTAGAAAAAATATATATATTTTATCATGAAATATTGAATAATTTAATGATATTTATAGTTTTGCGTTAAAATTACATAAAGTTTATTAGTTTTTCTTAATATTTGACCAGTTTTTTATCAATTTAGTTCAAAAAATTAAAACTGCTCCATCTATTGTGAAATATTTAAACCTGATATCTGTCACAACAATCTGACATAACCTTCAATTTTTGTATTATAATTTGTAAATATGTGCTAAAATTAAATAAAAATCTTTTTTATGTACTGATTTGATAAAATTATTAAATAACATTAATTGCTTTATTTTAAAATATGTGTTTTGTTGCATTTACAATGTCGAGTCACAAAAAACATTGTTTTTAACCATGTCCGCAGTTTAAAGCCATACAGTGTTTCATATTTGCAGTCGAAAAAAAAGTATAGTCTACAACACGTATGGAATAGTCATTCCATACTAGTTATAGAATATACTATTCTATGTTATTACAAAAATTCAATTTTTTTAATTTTTTTTTGAAAAACAAATATTAAAAAAAAATCAAATAAAGTTCCTTCTTTCAAAAAAGGATTTTTGATTATTTTTTAAATAAATTTTACGCTATTTTTTCCTCAATAATAACAGTTAATGACTAAAAAAAAGGTCCCCACCTTTTGTATCCATAAAATATGCAACTTTAGTTTTGGATCCATGAAATATGCAATTTTTAAAAATAGGTGGGGGGAGGCTCCCCCTATGGCTACGGCCCTGACTTAAAGTGTCTAAAGTCCACCCCCTCCTTTAACTTTTGAACTACTTAATATATCAACTTGAAATTTGGAACACTTAATTAAATTGAGTATCCTGAATTCTTTTACTTTCCTCGAGGAAAGTATTGCGAAATTTTATATCCAAAAAATATAATTTCCGTAAAAAAATATATCTTTTTTACCAAAAAAGGTTTTAAAAAAATGTCGTTTGTCGTTTTTAAAAATTCCCTTTTTGACAATATAATTTTATTTTATTTTTTTTTGCTAAAAAATGAGACTTTCATTTCATTCATTTTAAAAAAGGTTAAAATTTGAGTTTTTTGTATCATAAAATTGTTCTTTAAACAAAAAATGTTTGATTTTTTTAATGACATTTTAATGAAAAATCACATATTAACATCTTTTTAAATTATTAAAAAATTAAAATATATAGTCAAATAGAGAGTTTTATAAGCATTAAAATAATGTACCATTTGAAAAAAAAAATCCTCCCTTGGCCCCTGCCTCCAAAGTATAAAGTATTATATAACAAAAAATAATAAGTTATGTTATTTTCGTGCTTATATCTTAAGTCGTTCAAAAGTAAAAGGGATGGCGCGCCATGGCGGATTTTTGACAGGCACTACATAACTTACCGCAGTCGCCCGTCAGATGGCAGCTGTTGCTTTTGTCGAAACACAAATCCGGGTTTTCGTCTTCGCCGTTCCGGCAGTCCGGGATTCCATCGCACACTTTGATAGAGTCCAAACATTTGCCAAGAGTGCACCGGAAGCCCCCGCATTTTGGGGCCACCTCCACAAATTTTGGTTGCGCTGAAATTTTTTAATTACTTATATTTACTCCAGCTATAAGCCACGTCAAATATCATTCTTTAACATGAAGTGTAGCTTTTCAAGTTATGGACATTAAATCAAATTTTGACACATTTTTAGAAAGATCGGAACAAAAATAAAAATTTGAACCACCCTAATGGCGCGAATCTTATAACTCTGATGTTACTAGGCTGTCTACAAGTACCTCTGGTCTTTTTCATCAAGCGAGAGAGTAAATTAAAAATCGCACAGTGAATATTTTCAAAACAGATTCGAATATCGGATGTGCGAATATACTGAGTAGTTTATTTTATAGAACATAACTATATTCTATAGAGAAACATATACTATTCAAACCTGTTGTAAAAATATTTACTGTGCGTTTTTTAATTTACTACCTTGCATAGTAACATATACAGAGCCCTCACTCTAACATAGAGTCTCTAAGTGACTCCCCTAGAAATTATCTTTTGTTAAAAACCCCACTATAAAATTAGATTAATTATCCAATACGATTAGATGGAACTAATTTTTATTTACCATAAATAACATATTACACGCTGGGCCATATTTGCCGCAAGTACCTTATAGCAATTGCTTAAGTATTATAAACTGAATATTCACTTACCCATTGCTTCTTTAATTTTATTCTTAATAGCCATAATGTCCGTAAACTGCCTGAATTTGGACAAACCGCAGCTTCCCCCGTCCACATCGAAAACTGAAGCCGGGTACCAACCATTTCTGGAGTCGCAGACCACCGTTCCACTCCATGGCATACTGCGATCGCAATCTGTAACAATTTTACTCTCGAAGCACCGCATTTTTGTCGGGCAGTTTTTCACGGATTTCATGGAAACGTATTTGGGTTTTTCCTCCTCGAACCCGATGGCCACGCATTTTTCTTTGTTCACATTTTCGTCTCTCCTATAAAAAATAAATATTCAAAATGTAAAACAGGTACCTTTTCTTGACGGGTGGAAAAATGAGGAAGTTTTTAAAATAAGATATCAAATTGACTTTACTTTTCCTGTAGTTTTGGACCATTTCCTTTTGTTTTTTCTTTGTAGCTTTATGAGATTGTTTTTCTGGCCGCACCATTATCAGAAATTTATTAAAAGAAAAATTAACTGAAAATAATTTTACAGGTCTATGATTGAGATTTTACTAGTGTTGGAAATGGAAATTTTCATCCAAATTTGTTTAAAAAATGTAAACCATTTTTGAAAAATAGTTAATTTTATGAAGCAAATACTTAAATTATACTTTTAAACTAATTTTAAATAATGTAAATACAATTTTACAAAAAATTCCTAAAAAATCGCATTTTTAGCAAAAAAAAAATATGTTTCAAATTTAAAGTCGATATCTCAACTAATTCGAAAGTCAAGAGGATGGGGGTGACTTTTGGACGGTACTGTATATAAAATAAAACCGGGATAAAATAATGAAGTGAAAATGTCCACTCCGACTAATTTGATGCTTAATTCTTGTTCTATAGAACTATAGTTCTTTGTGGCTAAAGTAGTACATTGTAAGGCCTAACTTACTACTTACTAAATAGACTCGCTTATAAGAGGATTTCTACAAAGCGTACTAAATTACTCTCCAAAAACCTGTCTACTATACCGGGTATCCCACCAGGTTCTTGACAAGCTATATAGATATATCTCCGTTATTTGAAAAGATAGATTTTTTTGCAAAAAACAGCGTTAAATGGGAGCCATTGAAGTTCTTATTCACGTATCCAAAACCACCCTTTGCTTACCCACCCCCTTGAAATCACCACCAACTTCTGTTTTTCAAATATCACCCCCACTTTTTATCTAAGAATATGAAAGTAAATTTTATTCTTAATTCAACCATGTATTATAAGTAGTGTCTTATTTCTTAAAGGAGCTCCAAATAACAACTATTATTTATTAATAATACTGTCCCACCAGGTTTTAGACGGGCTATATCTCCGTTGTTTCAAAAGATAAAAAAAAAACGAAAAAAACAAAATTAAATGCTAGTCAAAAGTAGAATTTACTGACTTATGCAAAACTACCCCTTACTTACTCACCTTCTTGGAACCACCTCAAACTTTTGTTTTTTAAATAGCACCCCCCTATTTTTACTAAAGAATATGAAAGCACATTTTATTCTAAATTCAACTTATAATACAAGTAATATCTTATTTTTTAAGGGGCTACAAAGAACAACCCCATCAGATCACAAGCAATATTTTTCATAAAAAAAAATTCAAAAAGCTCACGTTAGATTATATCTAAAAGAGAACTGATTAATGTATCTAAAAACCACCCTTAATAACCCACTCTGCATCTTCCACCTGCAACTTTGTTCTAAATACCACCCTATTATTAATAAATAATAATTGTTATTTGGAGCCCCTTAAATCGTAAGATCCCTATTATAATACATGGTTGAATTCAGAATGAAATGTACTTTCATATTCTTTGATAAAAATTGGGGGTGCTATTTGAAAAACAGAAGTTGGGGTGGTTTCAAGGGGTTGGGTAAGCAAGGGGTGGTTTTGGATACGTGAATAAAAACATCAGTGGCTCCCATTTAACGCTGCTTTTCGCAAAAAATTCTATCTTATCAAATAACGGAGATATAGCTTGTCAAGAACCTGGTGGGACACCCGGTATACCATTTATAATAAAACAACTATTGTGGAAAGTTCTCAAGATATTAATTGAATTTTGAAGTTAGCCACAAAGAAACCCCAAAGTAAAAGGTAAACGTTCGTTTGCGAATTTTCATTAAGGTACTGTTCCTATTTAACAAAAATCCTTGAAGGATTTAGTTAAATACTGCTGCCAACAGTCAAGGGCGTAGATGAGGTGGGTAATGGGGGTAATTACCCCCTCATAGGGTTGGGCGCCAATTGCTTGGTCAGGGACAAAGCTTTTTTTCTTGGGGGTATTTTTTTGGGGAGCGCCTTTTTTTTTTGTAGGGGCGCCACGTTTGGTAGAAACCGTCAGGGACAAAGCTTTTTTTTTCGTAACAGTAATTTTTGGGGACGCCAACCAAGGTTGGTAGAAACTGTTAGGGACAAAGCTTTTTTTCTTGAGGGTATTTTTTTGGGCGCCAATTTTGTTTGTATATTTTTGTAGGGTCGCCAAGTTTTTTTTTGGTTTGTACCCAAACTAAACACCTTACAAAGAACAGAGTATAAATAAAATATATTATAATTCCATGTTTTAGTATCCTTTACGTCATACGTAATTTAAAGTTTCTAATTTAAAAAGGCGCCTTAATATACATAGTTACATAATTACATAGCTCATCACGGAAAAAAAAAATTATAGCTAGGAGCGCTATAACACACATACCAAGCAAATTATAATCGCTTATTATATAAATACAAGGCTTTCTCTTACAATTATGGCAGTCAGTGTAAAAATTTATATGAAATACTTTAATTGTTTAGTGAATAATAAAATATAACAAATAGTATGGCATTTATAGCTTAAATAGATTTAATTATTGTCCGTGCTAATAATTTTTATAATATAATAAAATTTCTGTAAATTTATAATAGTGCCTGTAATAAATATAATCGTGTCTGTAATATATATAATCGTTTCCAATTTATTTTTAACATTATTAGTTATTGTGTCCCTTATAATCTATAGCTTAAATCACTATAATTTGCCACTGTTACCAAATATCTTATAATGTATAGCGCAGAGCCCACTAATTTCTTTCCGTGATATGCCTCAGTAAGGCATTGCCTCACCTACGCAGTTTCCGATCTCGCAGCAGTCCTGCGTTTTCAGAAAAAAAAATGTTTTCTTTCCTTACAGGAGAAACTATTATTTTCTTTGCAGCAGTATATTTTCTGTGTACCTACCTAGCTTCCAAGTGTGCCGGCTTCACGTATCTATCAAACACAATATCGCTCTCCATTCTTAATAGCGTCACATCACTGTCGTTAATGTGTACTGTCTCGATCACCCTCAGTGTTTGTTCATGTGGACCCAAAATTGCCAGATTAGTTTTACCCTTGCCAAGTAGAACGGCCACGTAGTGATTTTGAAGTCTGCAAAGTAACAAAAAGCAATTACATTAAATTGGAGCCTAGATTTCTTATAGATACCTAACAGGTATTACCCAAGAACTTTTACTATTACCTATACAGAGCGGTCCAAAAGTCACCCCCCCCCCCTATTAAGTTTTGAACCAGTTGAGATATCGACTTCAAATTTGGAACTTTTAAATAAGACAACTTAAACTATCTTTAGCATATATTTGATATTTTCAGCTCTTAAAATGTGGACAGGGGCGCATGGGGGGACATTTTTTTAAATGGAAAGGGGGTCGTGTGATACATCATTTTAAAGCTTATAAAATTCTCTATTTAAACTAACATTTTTAATTTTTTTAAAAATGTTTTTTAAGGTTTTGATTTTTTAATTTTTTGTGCTAAAACATTCGATTTTTTAAGTTTTTAAACTAAAATTAGTTTAAAAGTATAATTAACATTTTTTCATGATGAAATTAGGCATTTTTAAAAAATTATTTGTTTTTTTAGAGGAATTTTGACATTAATACCCATTTTCAACCCCATTTTAAACCCAATATTTTTTTTTAAATTTAATAATGGAGTTAAATGGAGAATTTCATAAGCTTTAAAATGATGTATTACACGACCCCCTTTCCATTTAAAAAAATGTGCCCCCATGCCCCCCTGCCCGCATTTTAAGAGCTGAAAATATCAAAAGTTAAGAGGAGAGGGGGTGACTTTTGGACCGCTCTGTATATAGCGATGCATAGTAGGTAAAGCAAAATTAAACAAGCCGTGAAGATTACCTATTTTGTCGGCATTTATTTTCGCTGATTATAATTTTAGTGATTATGATAATTATGGATAGTATGTAAATTTTAGTCCGCCTTCGCCAAAATTGCAAAAATGGGTGGACTTTTGCTTTCCCATTTTGAAAATTTTTAAAATTTCGGAAAGCCTTGTATTCGTGCAAAAATTTTTTTTGTGTATTTTTGCGTTTTATGACGTTTTATGTTGACATAAATCAATTTCAAGTAAAAAAAAAATTGTCAATCGGTCTGTCCGGGAAATCTTGTGGGCACGATAACTTAAGAACGCTTTAAGCTAGAGACTTGAAATTTGGCATACAGGTATTTTACCAAAAGTTTTCGCTCGGGATTATATTTGGTAAACATTGGGATGCGGCAAGGGGGGCAAATGGGGAAAATACATTTTTTTTAGAAAAATTTTAAAATTGCTTTTTTCAAGGTTGCTGAAATTGAATCTGATAAAAAAACTTTTCTAATTCCTAAATATTTTTAAATGTTATTAATATTTTCTTCAAATTTGGTATATAGGGGTTTTTGGGGTCGACGAATATGAATCTGATAATACTTTTTTTCTAATTTCACCCCCTGAGGGGTGGGGGTAATTTTCGTGAAAACTGGTGTATTGGGGTTTTTGAGGTTGCTGAAAGTGAATCTAATAATAAAATGTTTCTAAATCCACCCCCTGAGGAGTGAGGGGTAGTTTTCGTGAAAATTGTTATATTGGGGTTTTTGAGGTTGTTGAAAGTGAATCTGATTATAAAAAAATTCTAAATGATCAAAATTTGCGTTACGTAATACTTGAACGTTCCCTAAGTAAAAAGTTTAAAGGTTCCTCAAATTGGCTTATTTAGTAGCTTTTATTTGGAATAAAATGGCAGATCCAATATGCAATTTGTTTTATAAAAACTTTTTTAGTTAGGACGTTTATGCTTAACAGGGCAGTTTTCGTAAACCAGTTTTTATCAGGCAAATTAAAAAATATAAATAGGGTCTGTTTGTCGAAGAAAAAAAGGGCATATTTCATGGATTCAAAATAGAAAAGTTGCATTTTTAGCCTAAAAAAAGTTATTGTTTCTTACCTTCCCCCTCCACGAAATCTTCTTCGCTACGGCCCTGATCGCTATATAACGATTTTAAATAGGACGATGCTCTTGCTCAAGGCGTCAAGGACGCCTTGTCTTGCTTGATCACTATTTCAAGTATGAAGGTTTAAAATAAAATTTTCTATTTTGCGACTCTTATAAGCTCATAATCACACGCATTTTTAGTGTTCTTATAGGCCCATAAGAGGTCTTTACTTTTTTTTCTTTTGGGTTGGCAGCAGACAAAATTTTGTGTTTAGGTTATGTTTTACCGTGTTAAAACTGTGGCTTGGTTACTTGCAGTGGAAAAGAGAAGAAATGACTATAACATATATCAAAATAATATTCGTTCTTATAATTTTAAACATGGCGAAAACTGTAATGCCAATTCGAAACAAAAATCCCTAAATCAGTCATCAATTTAAATGTAAGTTTTTTTTTAAATATTAGAGCAAAATAGAAAAACTTGTATAAAGCACTCGTTTCACAACACGTTTTTAGCGCACTAGTACTTTAGAAAACTCACCGCAAGCGGCTCGTTTTCTAAACTACTCGTGCGCTAAAAACGTATGTTATAAAACTAGTACTTTAATATACTATAATAATTTTACTCTCACCATTACTTAGAGAGAACTAATATTTATAAAAATTACATTAATTTTGAGTCGGTAAATGTTTTTAATCGTAGGTAAAGTGTAACATTTAAAAGGAAAACCCTGTATCTATATTTTTAATCGAAATTGCAAAACTACACAAAAAAGTGTTACTAACAACCAACGCTATACGCGGTGTATTTGAAATAGGGTCGGAAATTTTAACAGATGGTTTTACATCATAAAAAATGACAAAAAGTTCCTATAAACATATGTCTAAAAATGTGTCATAAGGGAGCTAGGCCCCTTTGAAAGTGGCTAAAAAAATCGGTTTTTATTTAATAACTCAGGAACCCTTTGAGATATATTAACGAGGTTTTGCACGTGAATTAATCCTAATAAGGCCCATCTTTGTATGTAATTTTCACGTACTTATTTAAACCAGGGGTGTGCGAAACGGGGGGGGCTTATCAGTTTTTTGTCCCAAACTTTTTTCTGTGTAACTTTTTTGCAATTTTATTTTTGAAATATGATTCCCCAGGTCAAAATACATAAAAAAGGTACTCTTGTTGTAATACTGTAGGATTAATCGTTTTCGAGAAAAATTCATTTGAAGGTGAAATTTCACTGTTCGAGGACGAAAAATTAAATACTAAAATGTCGAAAACCAAAATTTTAATGATGCAATGTTATTCTACATCAAAAGCTAAGAAAAAAAGTTTCCATACATGTAGGTCGAAAAAACGCTTTTAAAGCTACCATAGCCCTTTAAAAATGGTGCATATTTAGGAGACCATAGCTCCATTAGGATTAATTCACGTGCAAAACCTCGTTAATATATCTCAAAGGGTTCCTGAGTTATTAAATAAAAACCGATTTTTTTAGCCAATTTCAAAGGGGCGTAGCTCCCTTATGACGCATTTTTAGACATATGTTTATGGGAACTTTTTGTCAAATTTTATCATGTAGAATCACCTGTTAAAATTTCCGACCCTATTTCAAATACACCCTGTATTTTAACAATTTTGATTAAAAATATTGAATAGCAATAAATAGAACATTATTGGTGGAAAAAGTATTTAGCTTTTTTTAATTAAAGTGAGTAGTCACTCGAGTGATCTATTATCCCGAAATGTGGCATCCATTCAGTCAATTTCAATTTTGTTAAAGTTTTATTTTGGTTCCATCAACATTAAAAAATGGATGTAATCAAACGAAATACGTTTTTTTTTACAGTAAATGGTTTGGACTGTTAACACTAATAATTAAATACTCCATGAATCTATTTTTCAATCATTGTACAGAGTGATATTCAGTAGTCGGCGAATTTCCAGTTCTCGCTTAGGCGCCGCGTCGACTCTAGCAGTGAGGCGAGGTTTTAAATATTTACATTTTTATTTCTTTTTATCTTTTTTTTTTTTTAATGATTCCATTTAAACGAGTAAGGTGGGAAAAAGTTATCGACAAATAAAAATTAAAAACTTTCGTATTCTTAAAAGATAAAAACCAAATGTCGTTTTTTTCTTTGAAAAACATCGATATATATACGTATGTATAGTTAATATGTATAGTTAATATTGTTGTGGGTAACAAATTATTTGTAAAATGTTTCGATTTATAAAAATTTCCCTCATAATTCGGCAAAATTATTCCGTAAACCTATGTTTCTGTGTTTATTTTCAACGTTGATGAGTCATAACTGAGTTTACGCCGAATACTGGTAATATTGGTAACCTGCACAGTTTCAGGCTGCTGGTCCGAGTCAGTAAGTCAAAAATTAATAAAATTTTGCAAGCGTATCTTACAAGGTTGTATCTAAGTAATTACTTTATGTACAAAAAATAAAATGTTTTATACAGGGCGTTCAAAATTAATTTTCAAAAATAAAAAAACCCTTTTTTTTTAATGGAATGCTATATTTTTTATTTTCTCATTAGATAACTAAATTATTATTAGAATTTTAAATTTTAAAAAAGTAAGATGAAATACTAAAAAATATACCATTCCATTTAAAAAAATTAAGTCAGATGTTACCCACCCTAGGAGGACCATCCTGTATATTTTAAAATATTTTTAAAATGTGCCTTTAAAACCATACAACTTTTCCCATTAAAGTTTTTCTCTAAAGTGGTTACTTTACTATATATCGATCGAGTCGGCTTCGTTGAGACACCCTGTATAGTGGTTGACGCATATACAACTATTTATTGTAGTATTCTATAACCTAATTACGCTATTTATTACGATAGTGTTCTATCAGTGTACACTGAAAAAGGATCCTTTGCGGTAATGGTATGAAATTAGGCCAAATGCTTCGCACTCTTGAATACGTCCAAAAACGCCTTCTCTTAACATGAAAATATAATTCACTTACCAATATCTTTCTGATTCTTTAACTTAAAATTCTTTGATCTTGTGTTAAATGCAAGTGGTCTTCTCTCAAAAGAAAAATTCTTGGGCCAAAGTATTTTAAATTATTTAATTTTTAACAATCTTAAAACAAGATAAATGGTTTTTGCCTCAAATGCGCCAGGTCCAAGAGAATTTTAAAAATATTTCAAAAGCGACACTTTTCTTGGGACAAGATAAATACTTTTGTTTGAAGATACACATCTTTTATGCTAAAAGAATAACTGCCAAGAGTGTTGACTACTTTGAGCCAAGAACGTCATTTTTTTCAGTGTATAAATAGTTTTATTTAATTAGTAATTAATTTATTATTAATTACCTATTAATAAAAAAAGTCCGATAAACTTAAAAAAAAGGTGGCTGGCATAGCGTAGTGGTTAGCGCGTATGAATAGCAAATCTACTATCGTGAGTTCGATTCTCACTGGCGTCGATTTGCTTTTTTCGGTTAATTAATCATTAAAATTTGGCGAAGGCGAAAAGTGAAACGGACAGTCCCTAGAAACTGGTTCGAAAGTCAGTATAAGCCGGTGGTTCCCTCTATTACTAGCCCACACAAGTCCTGGACTTAGGGGATGCTTAATTAAGTAGAATAGTACGAGGTTAAACAGACATGTATGTATGTATGTAATCAAACTCATATTTTTAATTACATATAGTACGTTTATAATTCATAAGTACATATTACATATAATATACAAAAATACACATTACATATAATATATAAAAGTCAATTTACTTATATTAAAACTAATAGTACATTATATCTACACTAAATACTTTTAATTTTAGAAGTCTAAAATATAAAAGTTAAAAACAGGATTTAACTCCTATTGTCCATTAAGATTGTATTATGCAATAGTAGGTCACCACTAAAATTGACAAGTTGGACCTTTTTTTTTTGACTATTACTGTTAATATTATGGAATATTATTACAGCAAGATTATAGATTTATCAAATACTTCAATATTTACCTCACCTCTATCAAATTATATGGAATACTTTTTACTAAAACTATGCAGAAAGGTTACGCTAATCATGAACAGACTGTCTGTTACAGACATTAGATTTAAGTGACTTGCCAAGGCAAACCGAGAGTTAATACGGTTAGTAGGAGGTCTACACATTAGAAAACCGGTAAAAACAGTAAAATCGGTAATTTTTAAGGAATAAAGTTTATTATCTTTCGAAACCGAGTACCTCAGGTTTTGCTGTTCACGGTTTTCTAATGTTTAGACCTTCTGCTAACATTATTAACTCTTGGTTTGCGTTGTAGAGTTACATAAAATTATTTATTTTTCTGTTTAGGATTCGTATGAGGTGCTAGCTGACAATGTTGGTTGATATACTATAATTGCATAACACTATCTATACATATAGTACGTTTTTAATTCATAATAATAGCTGCGAATTTTATACAAAAGACGTATTTCGTCAATTTACTTAAAAATTATAGGTATTTTATCCAATACCTCATTATGGAAGCAACTTAGTTTTTAACTTACTCATTTAGACCAAAATGAATTTTAATGTTATTTTCAAATGTACAAATATATATATATATATATATATATATATATATATATATATATATATATATATTTACCAAAACAAACAGGTATTGGATAAAACACATCATGGTACGACTAAATTAGGTAATACTAGCCACTCAAAATATAATATCCTGCGTATTAGTAAATAAAACACTAAAATAAAAATAGGGTTCTTGTTTAAGGGTTAAGTTAAATATTATATATATATATATATATATATATATATATATATATATATATGTTATATTATATTTTTTTCTTTGTCGGAATGCGTAGCTTAGCAACCGCGCTTGAATTTTATTTTCAAATGTAGGATTCCCAAAAGGACTTGGAGATATTATTTTATTATCCCTAATTCGATTAATTTTTTCGTTTTTTTTTTATAAAATTATAATCGGTTTTCAATTATTTGCCGTAAACCATTTTTTTCAATAATTTTATTAATTATATCGCTCAAATTAAAATAAATTTCGCCACAAGGTGTCGCCGTTTCATTAATTCGATTCCAATTTAAAATAAATTCGATTTTTTCATCGACCGAAAAACTTTCAAGATCCTCATCTTCGGTGAAAAATTCCGTTGCGAACATGAAATAAAACTCCTCAAGTCTCTCTTTTTGTTTATCGGAGTTGGGATCAGTATTATTCATAATTTCTCTAGCTATCTCGATCCACTTGTCGAGATCCGGCGTTTTGGAATCTTCAAATTGGATTTTAAACGATTCTGACAGATCTTCAGTTCCACCATTTTTTATTGCCCTTTCAGAATTTGAATCTGAAAAATCTAAGAAACAGAACATTATAACCACACTGAACAAACAACGATCGTACGATTAGTCAAAGTTATCTCAGAAATAAACAAATCTATAACGAATCTTTGACGATTTTTTCACGAATGTTTTGATAAATCGAATTGCGGTTTTACCAAACCGTTTAAAGAAGATTTTCACAGGCTTTTCCACCAAGAGTTTTCCGATTTGCCAATAGAACAATTTTTTTTAACTAGGGATTAAGGGATTTCCCAATTTTTTGCCCTGGAGAAATTTTGATGACTAAAAGAAAGGTTCTCGCCTCGAAAAAAAAACAAACCTAAAAAGGTCGATCCCTTAAAGAATAACACTTTAAGGCGTGGTAGCTTCCTTAAAAAAGATTTGTGAATATTTGCGTATAAGAACTTTTTTCATAGTTTTTAGTTACGTACCTATAGGTATGCATTTATGGTTCAAGTTAAAAGTCTTTAACTGAAAGCGTTCATGATTATCGTGGTCAGCAGACAGAATTTTCTCATCGACAAAGCAATATTTGTTTTGTCGGCGAAATTAAAAATTTAAACTATTCAATAATACTTACCATTTTCAGTGTAACAACGCTGGGTTCTTGAAAACAACATATTTTCCAAAATAATAATTTTGACTTGGCTAAACCCTTTTAAACATAGGTGGTACGAGTCTGTTGGACTTTTTTTGGCTCACTAAACTGCACAAACGAACTCTTAATAACTATTGCTAATTTTTGAAACTAAATACGACTTTTATAGGCATTTAATTCCCCCCTTAAGTCTTATCCCAAAGGATTAGGCGGAAAATTGGACTATGGTCAAATTCAGTTCGTATTATAGTACCCACCCCTACAGGGGTGGTTTTTTCACTTTTGTTTCGAATCGTTTAGCGAATAATCAGAAAATTAAAAAAAATGATCTTTAAAATTAAAAAAAAAACTTTACTAAAGATTCTTTAATTTCCCACGAAAGCTAAAGATTTGACGAAAAATAAAAAAAGGTACTTTCATCCGCAGTGATTGCCGTTTGGACTCAAAGTTCATTAAAAACAATGTTTTGTTAGATAACACATGCAAAGTCCAAAATGATCAAAATTTGCGTTACGTAATACTTGAACCTTCCCTTATTCGTATACCGCATTTCACCACGTCTTTCGAGGAATCCGATCTAGGACCTGGCGATTGACAAATAGCTTCAATGGAGCTCTCTACAACTAGAATTATGAAATAAAAGACGTCTACCCTATCTCTATCTCATTTGTGCTACACTTTCCAGCCAGCCAAATAAATACTGTATTTGTTTTTCATACAAAAAATACAGTATTTATTTGGTTGGCCGGAAAGTGTAGCACTGAGCGGCACGAACGAACATAGCTAATGTGAATCTGTAGAATAAGATAATTCTACTAAAATTTAGATGACGCCACTAATTTCTTTAATAAAAATATAATAGATACACTTTTCGCCCGGCCAAGTAAATATTGTATTTGTTCAACAAAGAACACATACAGAATTTGTTTGGTTGGGTGGAAGTGGGAGTGTATGTATGTCTTCTATCCTTTTTGGGTAGAACTTTTGTCCCTGTCTAATCTAACGGGAAATATCGCCATTGAATGTACTTTAAAACATATATAAAATAGAGCTGGGAGCAAATAATGAAATAAAAATGGTCACCAGCTCTTAGACCATTATGAACATACTTCGGGGATAAGCGAGCTGTTCTTTAGTCCATGAGCGTAGCATAAATTCAGCAGTCATTAGAAGCGACCTCAAGACGCCTGTCCCCACTCTACAACAACGCAACGCCAGTGTATCTATGATAAAAGCTAAAAAAGTTGACAAAAGATGACTCGTAGCTCGCAATTTCCCGGGCTCTAATAATAAGATAGCATTTAATTAGGTAGGTACTAGAATTTCTGGGCACGGATGGACTTATTTTAAAACTTTTATCTTCGGATTAAAATGTAATGGCGATTTCTCCCGTTAGATTAGACAGGGACAAAAGTTCTACCCAAAAAGCATAGAAGACATACATACACTCCCACTTCCACCCAACCAAACAAATTCTGTATTTGTTCTTTGTTGAACAAATACAATATTTACTTGGCCGGGCGAAAATTGTAACTTTATTATTTTTATTAAAGAAATTACTGGCGCCATCTAAATTTTAGTAGAATTATCTTATTCTACATATTCACATTAGCTATGTTCGTTCGTGCCGCTCAGTGCTACACTTTCCGGCCAACCAAATAAATACTGTTTTTGTTGTATGAAAAAACAAATACAGTATTTATTTGGTTGGCTGGAAAGTGTAGCACAAATGAGATAAAGATAGGGTAGACGTCTTTTGTTTCATAATTCTAGTTGTAGAGAGCTCCATTGTGTAAAAATCTATGGTAAACATCAGATATCACTAATGAATTTTATACCCAAAGTCATTAAGTTTTAAAAATAATACGCAATTAGGCATTGTTAATCCAAATCTTAGATAAATATATGCAGGTGTACTTGTATGACGTACCAAACTCCAGGAATTAACCTGTCGAGTCGCGTCGAATATTTTTCAAAAAAAAAAGTTTCAAACCTTTTTTTTTTCACTTTTTCCCCTTACACCACCTCCAGTGGAGAACATTGAATAATAAAACGCATTTTTTTGCTTTTGATTCATATCTCGGCATCTATTTGTCGCTCAAAAAAAAAGTGAACATGATATTTGTTCGTTATTGAATTCTCTAAAATTTATGTAAATAACTTTTATCCAACACCTTCACAGAAACACTTGTTTTGAGCACTATTTTAAATGTTAAAAGTGAGTTTTTTCCACTAGTGACTAAAAAATTTTTCACCCACTCTTTTACGTACAGCTTTTGATCTCACCCAAAATTAGCTACATACCCTATTAATTAAGTATTATAACTATTCTATAAATAGAAGCACGTTAACTAAACCATAAAAATTAAAGAAAACCCCAAATTATTCTTTAGTTTTTAAATAAAATATTGTTTTTATTAAAAATTCTGTCATCACCGCGTCCATTTTGACGTTTGTAAGAAATGTAAAACTAGCAATTGTTTATTTTTAATAGGCATACTTAGGCAATGGCTACCTATTATTTTAGTATTAAGAAAACTTAATATTTTTGACATAACTTTTCGCAAAATTATAGATTTGTATTTAAAAATAAAAGGTGTTCGATAAAATTAAATTCTCAACTTGTGTATTAAGTGATTTTATCCACTTAAGAATATCAGCCCACTCGGCCTGACGGCCTCGCGGGCTGATTTCAACGCTCTGTATCTTTTTTTTTTAATAAATAATATTGTCACTCAAAGTAAAAAAGGTGGTATGCCAAAATGTTACTTTGTTGTTCTAAACTGTAGGAAAACATAAATGAAAATATTAAACTTCACATTTTACACGGTTTAATATTTAATGTCCAGTCTATTCAGAGACCCTACTGAATTGTGGCGTTTTATTTAAATGTCACAATTTAACACCAAATAAAACAAAGTAAAATGTTGACATAATATGTTATGTTGTATGACTTTAAATAATTATAATTAATGAGTCACTCACAAATGTTTACCCTATTTTAAGGTAATTACATTGGCACGTACTCAACGAACTAACAACTCTTCTCTCTAGAGAGAAGAGTTATAGGTTCGTTGCACGTACAGTTAATTTCAACAAAACTGGAAAAGTGGGGTTATAAAAAAAAATTACATTGTGAACTATCTTTCATTTGACAAATATTTGTTTACTTGTTAATAAATTTAGTGTCAATATTGTTAATGCCACATCAATGTCAAAGTCAAAAAATGTTGGTGTATTTTTTTAAAATTGGGAGAAGCAGAAAAACAAGAATACTCGAAGAATACTGGTGTAAAACCCATAATTATAATTTTTAAATTAAGGAACTATGAGGAATACCTAGTTCTAGGAGACCAAAATACTAGTAGTGTTTTTTAAAAATAAAGGTATTTAAAACAAGTTTATTAGATACAAAATATATTGATAATAATAGACATTTTAGAATAGGGATATTTTAGAGCAGAAATACAGTAATTAACAATAGAGATACGCTTCAAATTCCAAATAGTATTTACTAAACACAAATGCATAGAATCACATATGATTTTTGACATGGTTAAACTAACCTTATTTTTCAAACAGGCATAACCCCATTTAAATAATCCACATTTACACAACTAAATTTTATGGAAAACATGAACCCCACTTTTCCAGTTTTGTTGAAATCAACTGTACTACTAAGAGTGTCGCTGTATTGAAAATTTCAATTTGAAATCATCAGAAAGTCAAAATTGTCGAAATTGTTTTTTTTTTATTTTCCGACGTTTTAAAGTAATCAGTAAAAAAAATACGTCCGTCTGTCTGTCTGTAAACTCGATAAATCAATTTCTAAAAAATATATCGACAAGCGGTTTTTTGGGTATTGCTTATTATTTAGGAATAAGGGGTAAGACTGCGGTAAAAATTCTAATGGAGCTCTCTACAACTAGAATTATGAAACAAAAGACGTCTACCCTATCTCTATCTCATTTGTGCTACACTTTCCAGGAAACCAAATAAATACTGTATTTGTTTTTCATACAACAAATACAGTATTTATTTGGTTGGCCGGAAAGTGTAGCACTGAGCGATTTCTCCCGTTAGATTAGACAGGGACAAAAGTTCTACCCAAAAAGGATAGAAGATATACATACACTCCCACTTCTACCCAACCAAACAAATTCTGTATTTGTTCTTTGTTGAACAAATACAATATTTACTTGGCCGGGCGAAAAGTGTAACTATATTATTAAAGAAATTACTGGCGCCATCTAAATTTTAGTAGAATTATCTTATTCTACAGATTCACTTTAGCTATGTTCGTTCGCGCCGCTCAGTGCTACACTTTCCGGCCAACCAAATAAATACTGTATTTGTTGTATGAAAATCAAATACAGTATTTATTTGGTTGGCCGGAAAGTGTAGCACAAATGAGATAGAGATAGGGTAGACGTCTTTTGTTTCATAATTCTAGTTGTAGAGCTCCATTGCTCATTTACATCTCTTACTATGTAATCTACAGTATTCGGGGTAAACTCAGTTATGACTTGTCAACGTTGAAAATAAACACAAAAACATAGGCTTACGAAATAATTTTGGCGAATTATGAGGGAAATTTTTATAAATCGAAACATTTGACGACTAATTTGTTACCCACAACAATATTAACTATACATATTAACTATACATACGTATATATATCGGTATTTTTCAAAGAAAAAAACGACATTTGATTTTTGTTTTAAGAATACGAAAGTTTTTAATTTTTATTTGTCAATAACTTTTTTTCCCACCTTACTCGTTTAAATGGAATTATCAAAAAAAATCAAGTTAAAATTAAATAAAAATGTAAATATTTAAAACCTCGCCTCAACGCTAGAGTCGGCGCGGCGCCTATGCGAGTACTGGAAATTCGCCCACTACTGGTAATCTACTATTATTCCAATATAATAGTTTTTTAAGCATCACCCTAATGTATCTAGGTACTTACTTTGCAATGCCATTAAAACAATTTAACGACGTTATAACCCAGTTCCTATTTAAAATTGTGCCCATACATTTGTAATGTCCATCAGAGAATATGGCCGCATTCCACGGCGCTGTATACAATTCCACGTCACTGCTGTCGCCTCCATATAAGCCATGAACCATTGAATCTAGCGACACGTTGGAGCAGCTGACAAACAGGCCTCCGCAAGTAGGTGAAGGCTTTAAAGGTGTAATTTTTTGTTGGGTAAGTCCCTCGAAGATTACTTGTAATGAATTGTTTTTTACTTGGTATTTGTGGAAAGAAGTGTAATCGTCAAAACCTAAAAAAATCACATTGCCAACAACAATACTTTTCGCTGCAGGCGCCTAGACAAATAAATATTTTTTTTTTCAACAAATATTTTAGAGGCCATGATTTTTTTTAGTTATCAAAAATATTTGGGGGGTTTTGATAGTCGCAAAAGAAATCCTTACCTTTACACCCCCCTATGACAAAAATCTCCGCGCGCGCCTCTGCCACCCTGTATATGATATTCTTACCTAATGAGTTGCAAACCTTCGCCGCAAACGACGCATCACCTACGGTAGCGTTGACGCATAAAGGCCTCCAGATACCGTTACGATTCACAGTGATGATTCCATTGCTGTATAATTTTGGACGACTGTCACTTGTCAAAGATAAGGCGATGCCATTTGTCAGCGTCACTAGAATTAAACACAAAAAGAAATAATTTAATTAAAAAAAAACACCCGATTTATAAACTAAAAAGTATCAAACAAGAATAAATTATTATTCTGAATAATGCTAAATAAAATTATATGGTAACCATCGCAGTCGGAGGCCTATTCTGCCTTCATATTATTAAAACATTTTTACATTACATTTATATTTGTTTGGACTTTTTGTTTAACATCGTATTATTCTACTTAGGGCCACTTGCACCAATGATGGTTTAACTTGGATTAAGTTGACGGCCGACCAATCAGAACGCAACATTTCTAACTTAAACTCGGTTTAGTTGAGATAATCCCAGACCAAAATTTGGTGCAAGTGTCCCTTAATTAAGCATCCCCTAAGTCCAGGACTTGTGTGGGCTAGTAGTAGAGGGAACCACCGGCTTTAATTGACTTTCGAACCTATTTATAGGGAGTGTCCGCTTCACTTACGCCTTCGCCAAATTTCAACTATTAATTAACTGAAAAAGGCAAATCGGCGCCGGTGAGAATTGAACTCACGCTATTTTGGGTAGTAAACTCGTCAAGTACGACGCGGTCGTCCTTATTCACTTTTAGTTTGACTTTGGAACTCAGTTTTCTTATACAATTTGTTTACTTATAATTTAAATATCAATTTAAAACCAAAAATCGAATAATCTATGGGGCGATACGTTTTTTAAGCGCAAAAAAGGACCACGTTATCACCCTAACATTTCAATAAATAGGCTAATTTGAAGAAAAATTACATTTTTTTGCTCATTAGTTGAAAATAAAAGACGTTTTAATCTAAAAAAAATAAACACTCTAATAGTTATTTATGGTACTAGTGGGTAAAGTAAGATATTGCCCATGAGAAAATTAACTTGCTTGGCTGACGCCTCGCTAGGTTTACCCATGAGTGCCATACAAGGTTTTATCCAATAAATAGCTTAGGAATTCATATTTTTATTAAAAATTTTAATGACATTTACAAGAAAATAATTTTACAAGTGACAGTTGAGTGGGTAAAATAAATAATTATCCACTCAGTAAAGTAAAAACCACGCGGGGGTTATTATTGAGTTTATCTATTTAAAATAAAGCTGGTAATTGTCTTATTATCTGTATGTATTGGATAAAAATATAAACCTGAAATACAAATGCACTATCGAGTAATTATCTGACACCTAAATTAAGCTTTACGAAAGTAACATACGTAACAACCGAATGACCTTTAGGCAGAAATACCTTTTAATAAAACTCTTAAACAATACTGTTGTTTAAGAGTTTTATTAAAAGGGATTTCTGTATATTTCCACATATTATGTTTCATAACCAAAAAAAAAACATTAAAAAAATACATCAAAATAAAAAAACCTGTTATTTTAAAGCAAAACATACATGTTACAGCTTAAAGCTTATGGAGCCGTGAAGATACGCAATAATAGTAATCCTTCGCATTTCATAGTATAGTCTTCACATTGGAGAGTATATTGCGCTTTTCTCGATAAACTTGCCAAAATATGATTTATTTTTGCTAGAGTGGTTACTTTATTATCTGCCTTAAATTGTCTAAACAGTATTTTGTTTTGTTTGAGAATTTGGGCTGTATTTGATTTTGTGCAGTTAAGTTCAAGTACTCCCAAATAAGTCCCAACCACTATAATTGGAGGGGCTCGGCTGGCAGGATGAAAGCATTTGAGACACATCTGTACACTGGAGTCAATGTTTATTTTTTCACGTCCATTTTTATTCAAAATAATTATAAAAATATACTTAAAACTATTATGAATTTGTAATAAAAGAAAAACAAATGATCAATTTTAAATTTCAGTGCCATTGTTACCATACATATATTTTCGTTTTTTTTACATGTTTGTTTACCCTCGTACTATTCTACTCAATTAAGCTTCCCCTAATTCCAGGACTTGCGTGGGCAAGTAGTAGAGGGAACCACCGTCTTTAACTGGCTATGGAACCAGTTTATGGAAGCGTATATTATAGAAATAATAAATAATTATCAAACCTAGGCGCATATCTGTCTGAAATGAGTATTTTCTACTATAGCTTACGTATTAATAATGGAAATTTAAAAAATGTTTAAAGTTAGAATAAGGTTAGAAAAAGGTTAGAATTTAGTTAGGAAACTAACGTTAGATTTATGTATTTTATAACGCTTTTGTCAGTTATTTTTTAAGGTTAGATTTATATATTTTATAACGTTTTTGTATAACGTTTGAGACTAAACATAAAAATGTCACTAATCTAATGTTATGTAACTTGTCCTTCAGTATACTATTCTAGCTCCTATTACTGTGAAGAGTATAAAACTGTAACGAAATGTGAGCTTTTATAATATAGATATTAACATTAAATATACAAGTTGAAAGCTGTTCGAGTAAACAGGCAACGGTATTGCGTTGCAATATTTTCATGTTCTAGGATATTACAGTTTCAGGATAAAATGTTCCTTAAATAGTCCCAGCAACGAACGTTTTTTGCCTCAAAAAAATCCAAAAGTTTTGAAAATTTGTGGAGAAGTAGCTAAGACTTTTCCAATGAACGTACTAAAAGTCCCCGACAATTGAATCACATATTTCACAAACCCCACATGTCCAAAAACAGCGGACTTGTGTGGTTTCTGTTGAAAAGAAAGATCTATATTAAAGAAGTGGATTTTTGGTAAAAACTCCACAAAATGTGGACATGTGGGGTGTGTGGGCATGTGGGGTTTTTACCAAAAATCCACTTGTTTAATATAGATCTTTCTTTTTAACAAAAACCACACAAGTCCGCTGTTTTTGGACATGTGGGATTTCTGAAATATGCGATTCAATTAGAGGTGAGCTCGCACCGCCATCTTTTTTTTTTAATTAGTTATAAAAAAGAAAACCTATAATTTTCTACAAAATACTTATTTAAAACGTTTTTTTTAACTCATTAGTTTTTAAGATAATGTTCAAAAATTGTCCTTTAGATCGATTTTAAGGTACATTTGAAGTTTTTGCAAATATCGTCTTAATGTACAATATTTAAAAAAAAAATATTTATCATAAAAAATAAAGCTTATAAAGTTCTTTACAAAACTTTTCTTAAATTAGATGTAGAATTTACGCTTTAAAAGATATCGACAAAAATTTTCCCCATTTTCTCAATAACCAAGCAAGTTAGAAAAAAGTTGTACAAAGGTATTTCGTAGAGAATTTTATAAGCTTCCTTTTTTATAATTACTCATTTTTTAGAAAAATGGACCGTTTAGAAGTTATTAATAAAAGTGTAAATTAAAATCAAGATCGCGGCGCGAGCTCACCTTCAATAGCGATTTCTCCCTTAGATTAGACAGGGACAAAAGTTCTACCCAAAAAGGATAGAAGACATACATACACTCCCACTTCCACCCAACCAAATAAATTCTGTATTTGTTCTTTGTTGAACAAATACAATATTTACTTGGCCGGGCGAGAAGTGTAACTATTATTTTTATTAAAGAAATTACTGGCGCCATCTAAATTTTAGTAGAATTATCTTATTCTACAGATTCACATTAGCTGTGTTCGTTCGTGCCGCTCAGTGCTACACTTTCCGGCCAACCAAATAAATACTGTATTTGTTGTATGAAAAACAAATACAGTATTTATTTGGTTGGCTGGAAAGTGTAGCACAAATGAGATAGAGATAGGGTAGACGTCTTTTGTTTCATAATTCTAGTTGTAGAGAGCTCCATTGTTAGGGACTTTTATTACATTCATCAGAAAAGTCTAAACTACATTTCTACCATTTACTAAAACTTTTTAATTTTTTTGAGGCAAACGGTGATTTTTGTTCTTCCTTGACGAGACTAAAAGTTTAATTTTCACGGTTAACATAGGCGGAATATCGTTAATACCCGGAATAAACCAACCAAATAATTGAAAGTCTAATCTTATTGGATTTATCGGCTTCCCATATAAATTTTCTAACTTATCTGGGCATGCGCATTTCATATAATTTGGCTTTTAAGACATATCCAGAAGCTTGCATAAGAACATAAAACATAAAAATGCGATGCCGTGATTGGCTTACAAGATACATGGCGGCCAAGCCAAGCCAATCACTGCATCGCATTGTCATGTATTATGTTCTTATGCGAGCTTGTGAATAGGCACTTAATTACACTCATCCACAGGCCACCATCGAAAGTTTGACATTTTGATAACGGATTATTTATATTATACAGGGTGTATTTGAAATAGGTTCCGAAATTTTAAGGGATAATTCTAAATCATAAAATATGAAAATAAGTTTCTATAAACATTTGTTATAGCCCCTTTGAAAGTGGCTAAAAAATTCGTTTTTTATTTTATAACTCAGGAACCCTTTGAGATATATCAACGAGATTTTGTATGTGAACTAATCTTAAAAAGGTATGTTATTTTTATGTACTTATTTTAACCAAAGCACTGCATGGGTGTGAAAAACGGAGGGGCCCTATCAGTTTTTCGTCCAAAACTTTTTTCTGTGTAACTTTTTTGTAATTTTATTTTTCGAATATGATTCCTCAGGTCAAAATACATAAGAAGGTACTCTTGTTGTAATATCAAATTCAAATACACCGTGTACGTATTAAATAAATAAGGTAGCACAGTCGCAAAAGAGTCTACAAACTTACCACAGTCCCACTCATCTTCATTTTTGTCGCAATCTGAAACTCCATCACAACGTTGTGACATATCGATGCATCTCTGACTATATCGACAGTAAAATTCTTCACTCTCACATTTTACTGAAAAAGAAATCAATATTATATACATTGAAAAAAAAATGTAAAAAAATAAAAAATATATATTTTTTTAATTTATATTTCTTTTTTTCGAAAAAAAAAACCTTTTTTGAAAAGAAAAATATGTTTTACGTGAATCACTATATAAAAAGAGCGTCAACGTGACAGTCCGGTTGGTAAAATATAGTTTAAAATGTCTACTTTAAAAATTAGTTTTTTTTTTCAATTTTTATTTTTGCGTCCCCGGTAAAATACATCATTAACTCATGTTTTCACAGTAAAATCTATTAACAAAAAAATGGTCAATTGGGTTCTGCGTCTCTAAAAAGAAAAAAGAAAACCGAATATGCGAGTGGCCACGCAAAAAGGTACCAGAATTCAGGTTCGTATACAGAAAAAAAAAACTGGAAGGGGCTAAGCTCAAAGGGTGTAACGGTATAAGCTTAGCGCTAGCGCCATTACAATATTTCAAAACTTGGAAAATTTTAATGTCTTAACCTCAGATTTTATACAAGTTTAGCGCCGCAAACGATGTTTGGTCACACAAAATATTGAAAAGTAAATTATTTTATAAAAGGCTTAATAAATTATTTGTCGCAGGTGTCGCGGGAGAATTAGTTCAGCGGTCTAAGGCATCGATATAGCATTGACACTGAGCTAATGATCGTGAGTTCAAACCTCACTGGCGCCGATTGCCTTTTTCAGTTAATTAATAATTGAAATTTGGCGAAGGCGTGTTCCCTAGATATATTGGTTCGAAAGTCAATTAAAGCCGGTGGTTCCCTCTACTACTAGCTCACACAAGTCCTGGACTTAGGGGTTGCTTAATTAAGTAGAATAGTACGAGGTTAAACATAAATTAATTCTAATCTACAACGCCGCAGGCAATTTTTTTAGAAATTTAATTATCAAGATAACTTTAAAAAATATGAATAATGAGTTTTAATCGAGAAGGCCAGCGAAATAGTAAGGCCGGCCCGGGATTGGATCATTATTTTTTTTATTATAAAACGTCTAGGAGGCTCAAAATTTTTTTTTAACTAATTTTTTTTATTTTTTTTTCGCTTTTAGTTTTAATGAACCTAGGCCTATACGGGAAATTATTATTTTGTTGGTTGCAGTGATTTTTTTCCTTCAAATCCCTTGTCACGTGACCACTTACAAATAAGTTTTTTTTTCATTCGTTCTCATTCTGTGATTCAAAATCTATAAGACACGTAGATTATTAGGTCTCAGTGGAGCCGTCTCAGCTTGAATTTATTTTTCTTTACGCTGTCCTTTGTAACTCATATTTTTTATGATGAAAATAATATTTTCATTTGGTCGGAAAAACTGCTTTTCAATTAAATCAATTTGTTTTTTTATTATTCTCTTCACAGCACGTGGCGCTACACTGAAAAATACCGCTTCCAGCTGAAGAATACTTTCCCCTATTTTATTTTTCAAAAAGGAATTAAAAATTTTTTTTTCAAAAAAACAAATAATTTTTTCAAAAACGGTAGAAAAAAAATTGAAAAAATTGTTTTCATTTCATTTCAAAAATAATAGGGATCTTTCCCTCGTAGACCTTGACTTTTTCTGAAAAATAAGTGTAAAATTAAGTAATATTTAATGTAAATTATAAAATTCATATAGTATATAGCATAACAGTTATAAAAAATGGAACGAAAAGTCCAGTAAACTCCAAATTTTCATAGATAAAAATATTCATACCAATTTAAAAAAAAAATCCTTTTATAAACAAAAAATATAGTTTAAACAAATATTGTGCGTAAACGAATACAAATAATTTATGCTTTGGGAAATAAATTGTTAGAAAACACAATATATTATCCATTTTGTAAAGTACCTATACTCTTTTTCATCAATCTATTTTGGAATCATCGTACAGAGTGATATTGGTAGACTGACAGTTTCGCTCTGGCACTCGTCAGAACCAAGAGTCAACTCTATATGCTGATTAAGAAAAGCCGCCCGAAACTGTCAGTCTACCAATATCACTCTGTACGATGATTAGAAAATATACCGGGTGTCCCAACTCTATTTACCCAGCAATTTTCTCAAAAACTAAAAGAGTTCTGCGAAAACCATCTTAAATTAGACAACTTAAACTATCTTTTAGCATAAATTTGATACTTTCAGCTCTTAAAATGTGGGCAGGGGGGCATGGGAAAAAGTTTTTTTTTAATAGAAAGGGGGTCGTGTGATACATCATTTTAAAGCAAATAAAATTCTCTATTGCGCTGTATATTTTTTAATTTTTTAAACAATTTTTTTAAGGTTTTGATTGTTTTTTTTTTGTGCTAAAAAATGCGATTTTTTTTATTTATGTCAATTATAATTAGTTTAAAAGTATAATTTGCGTTTTTTCATCATGAAAGTAGTAACTTTTACTTAAATTGTTTGATTTGTTTAGAGTAATTTTGACAAAAATACCCATTTTCAACCCTATTTTAAACCCAAAAAAAATTTTTTTAAAAATTTAAAAATATAGTTAAATGGAGAATTTAATAAGCTTTAAAATGATGTATCACACGACCCCCCGTTCTATTTAAAAAAGTGCCCCTATTCCCCCATGCCCACATTTTAAGAGCTAAAAGTATCAAATATATGCTAAAAGTTGTCTCATTTAAGATGGTTTTCGAAGAATTTGATTATCTCTTTAAGTTTTAGAGAAAATCTTTGGGTAAATAGAGTTGGGACACCCGGTATATTGATGGAATAATAAATTAATATTTTTATAATTTTGTTTAAAATACCTTAACTATGCGAAGCATTACATATATTGGTGGATTGTTAAAAACATATTACAATGCTTCATTCCAGACAGAATTCTTATTATTTACGTTTTTTTTTTCATACGAGTCTGTAATAGAATATAAATTAAGTCCAACACTTATAGGGTATGTACTATAAGTGTTATAATTTATATTACTGTATACAGTCTCGGAAAGTCGAGACCTTTATCCGATACACTGATAAAAAAATTTGAAACGGGTACCTTTTCCAGACGAGCGGAAAATGAGGAAGTTTGGACTTTTTCAGAACGAGTAAGCGACTTTAGTCCTAAGCAACGAATTAATAACTCTTCTCTCTAGAATACGCATACCGTTAATATAAAGTATCGCCAACATCTCGGTTTGTTTGTAAACAAATAGTAGGTATATTCAGGCCTGAACAATAACAATTACCAGTAACTGTTATTGTTGTCTCTGTTAGAACAAAGCTGTGCGAGTAAGACAGACAAATGTATATGTTGGCTACGTTTTTGTCAGTTTTTTCAAATGAAATGCCTATTCTAGAGAGAAGAGTTATTAGTTCGTTGGTCCTAAGTGCACGAGAATGAAATTTTTTTGACGACGCGAAATTTAAAAATTAGTAATAAGGTATATAAAGATACATAATACAGCCTGTTCCAGAACTCGCGTACCGAAATTTAAGAGGTGATTCTACATCCAAAAATATGAAAAAAAGTTTCTATAAAGGTTTGTCCGGAAATGAGCCCTAAGGGAGCTACGGCCCTTCGAAGATGACGTATTGAATGGGGAACAAAAAAAAGCACCAATAAAATTTTAATGCTGCAGGGTGATTCTTCATTTAAAACTGAGCAAAAAAGTATTATACACCAAAACACCTAAATTTAATATTAAAGGAGTAATAGCCTTTTAAAAAGTAACGTTTTTGGTGACACAAAATGTTACTTCCTCTTAATTGCATTTTTTTTTGATAACGGTTGCTCCTACAGTGTTACACTATATGATATTTTATATGTATTTTTACTCTAGAAATCTATATTTTTTACAACAAATCCAAAAAACATACACATAGAAAAGTTTGGGGCAAAAATGTTTTAAGCCTCATATATTTTGTCCGTCTGGGCACGCCTCTGGATAAATTAAAAAAATTAATTAACATAAACTTATTGCCCTTATTAATACTAGTATACATGCAAAAGCTCGCCGCTCTAGCTTAAACGGTACCCCAGTTATTAATTAAAAACCTTATTTTTATTACAATTTTTAAGGGCCCTAGATCCCCTAGGGCTCATTTCCGGACCAACCTTTATAGGAACTTTTTTTATATTTTTGGATCTAGAATCACCTCTTAAATTTTGGCATGCCAGTTATGGATCACCCTGTACATTATGTAAATCTTAAAAATACAGCAATAAGTTATGTGAAATTTTACATAACTTATTGTGTGATTATGTGATAGTCCACATAATTTGTATTACTTAAACAAGGATACCACTGTTGCCCGGGCCTCCCAAAGGATACTGCGCGTAGTAGCTACGGCACCCTGGCTAGCCTTTTACTATTTATAATTATTCTTAATAATTGTGTAAGTGTCTTTGTTACAGTGGGTCCTTGTAATAGTTTATTAGAAGGACGCGTTGCCAATTTCCCACATTCAAAAGGAATTAAAAGGGCGTGCGTTGATTTTTTAGTAAACGACCTTTAAAAGAGCCTTTATTTTAAAGCAAATGTCTCGCATAAAAAAGGAATTAGGAGCCCGCTCAAAAAAAATTGAATAGAGCGTTTTAATTGTTTTTGAAGTAGAGGATATCTAAGAACTCTCTTTTTATCTCATGCTTTTTAGAGAAACAGAAAAAATAGAAAATTATTTCCTTTTCTTTGACCATTTCACGGGCCCGCTTTAACCATTTCGCGGGCCCGCTTTTACAGTTTCGCGGGCCCCGAGGACCTTGCCGGACCGGGATCTAAGTATCCAGTCCGCCATTGCAGTGTTACACACATTTGCCGATTAAGGGTCACGATTTTCCGAACCTGTATATAAGTTTAGCTTCTAGACAGTGTTTTTCTAATGTAATATAAAAATAACCTTCTCTTTTCAGAAGTGCGTTAAATTCAAGCATTGCTTTTATTGTGGTCTTCAATGTTACATTTTATTTTTTAGTTATACATTAAATACAATGTTTCTCTTCAATGTAAGAGTTATATAAGATTTACCGAGAGAATATTCTTATCCAAAATATCTGGCGACAAAATATCCGGCGACAAAATACCCGGCGTCAAAATACTCGGCGACAAAATATCCGGCGACAAATACCCGGCGATAAAGATCCGACGACAAAATACTCGGAAAATTATCCGGCGATAAATGTCCGGCGACAAAATATCTGCGACATAATATCTGAAGACAAACATCCGGCGACAAAATACTCAGATACAATATATGCGTCGACAAATACCCGGCGATAAATATCCGGTAACAAACATCCTGCGACAATTATCCGGCTACAAATATCCGGCGATAAAATATTCGGAAAAAAATGTATTCCAACTAAAACTTAAATGCAACATTGTTTTGTCAAAATATCTAGGCGCAAAATATTGCGATTAAAAAAGTTGCGACGAAATATCCTGTCCACAATATATCCGCTGATATTAAATAAGGATAGGATGTAGGATATGTACATAGTACATTGTATATGGGCGTTCCGACATGACCCAGTGGGCAAAGTCAGATAAGACTGATGACCTTTTTTTAGTCATTAGTTATTTTTGGTCAGTTTTTGGTAATCGGCGGAAAAATTTTAGATGTTTAGTATCAAAATTTCTGCGACAAAAGCAAAAAATATTTTACCAGTAGGCAAATTAGTACATAGTGTAATTTTGGTCTCAGTAACTTTTTTGAAATGATGTTTCCTTAATGTTAAAATAGTATATTAAAGTACTAGTTTCATAACATACGTTTTTAGCGCACGAGTACAAGTTTAGAAAACGAGCCGCTTTAAATTGATGACTGATTTAGGGATTTTTGTTTTGGATTGGCATTACAGTTTACACCATGTTTAAAATTCTAAGAACAAATGATATTTTGATATATTTTATAGTCATCTCTTCTCTTTTTTTACTGCAATTAACCAAGCCACAATTTTAACATGGTAAAAATAACCTAAACACAAAATTTTGTAGAAAATTCAACTTTAAAGCGACATTGACATTTGCACGGAAAACGGCAAGCGATAGGCCAGGTCTGTTGCCAACCCAAAAGAACAAAAAGTACAGACCTCTTATGGGCCTATAAGAACACGCAAAATGCGTGTGATGTGATTATGAGCTTGTAAGAGTCGCAAAATAGAAAAACTAATTAATAAAAGTAGGTAAGGAGTTTTAAGCAATAAGTACAACAGAAACGTAAAGTACAATAAAAACGATCAACGGCTCAAAATGAATGAAATCCAATTTACGGTGCCCTTACCGCAATCCTTTTCATCGGAACCATCAAAGCAGTCCGTGACTCCGTCACAAATTGCCTCCGGATTGTGATTCCGGATGTAGTCGATGCACAAACAATCCAGCTCATCAGTGCCATCTTCGCAGTCAAACACTTTGTCGCAGCGTTTGCTAATTGAAATTATCTGCAGCATCCTGTAATAAAAAATACTGCTGCCAACAAAATAATGCTTTCCCCTGTAGGTTAATTGAAGCAACAAAAATGGAGTAAAATAAAATTAAAAAAAAATAAAATTCAAAAAAAGTTCAAAATTTTCCTAAAAAAAAAAAAAAAAAAAAAATACGTTTCTTTTTACAAAAAACAAAAAAAAATGAAAAAATTGATTTTACCCCTTTTTACCCCCACCCCGATTTATACTAAACAATCCCAGCCTAGAACTTTAGATAAACAACCTATGGTCCAAATTTTAAGTTTTTAGTTCAAAGCGTTCTCGAGTTGCAGCGTTTTTTTTACGCCACATAAAATTTCCATGATCTGAGGGACGTGCCCCGTCCCCATGGGGGGTGGGGTACCAACCCAGTTGGGTATTTGAGAAACTTGCAGAGGCGCGCCTAGGCGAGGGGCTTTTTTTAGTCATCAGTTGGAAAAATTGAGTAGTCATCAAAATTTTTCCTGGCGGTAAAGCTTTTTTCGAGGCGAGGACTTTTTTTTAATTGTCAAAATCTTTGCTTTTTTTATTTCTGCCAGGCGTAAAGTTTTTTGAAATTTTGATGGGTCATCCTACTCCCCACGGCGGAGGGATAGATATATAGAAGATAGATAGATAGATAGATAGATAGTGGAGGGATAGTTGGGAGGTGATGGAGATATTAACAAGAAATGTGCCCTTTGAAACAAAAATCGACCTGTCCGCATAAATTTTGGCAGTGAAGAATAATCTTTTTTGGTCAATTATGTAACTTTTTATACTGAATTTAAATCTGAATAAAAAACACCCCCATTCCATTTAAAAAATTTAAGTTACTCCCTCTCCCACCTAAGGGTGTGGATAAACAAAATCTTCTTTGATAAAAAAGTGTCCCCCTTGATATTGAAGCTTAATACCAAATTTGAAAAACCTAACTGTTACAGTTTCTGAAATATCTACTTGTAACAGTTTAAATGGCCCACCCGGTGCCACTTAAATTTAATTTTTACGCAAGGTCGCAAACATTTTCAAAAAAATGTATTGAAATCATTTAGAGGGCACTATAAAGTTTATAAATATTTAACATTCGATGCTTCATGAATTTTTTTCGTTTTCTTTTGGGATTTTTTATCTGTGTGCGTCGCTAAAAAAACCCTCGCTGCGTCGCCCCTATTTAACCTTACTTCGTAGAGTGTAGGGCAGTTTTATACGTATTTAGTTTTATCGAAAACGATTGTTTGCTCACCTTTTGCACTTAAAGTATTGATCCGCAGAAATATTGTTTTTGACCTCTACCCCGTCAACTTTTTTCGCTTCAGCGAATTCGGGGTTGTTTTCCGATACTATTTCCATATTTTCCACATTCGGAGCTCCGACCAGAAGATGCATATCTCGAGAAATTGATTTCCTTTTGAAAAAGTGTTGGAAATTAAGTCCGCAGTTTTGTTCGTCGTCGCCAAAGAGACAGTCCACGATTTTGTCGCAGCGACGTTTGCTCGGAAGACATCTTCTTGTGCCCAGACATGTGAATCCAGGACACGATACGAGAGGGAATTTAGGGATAAATTTGTCTTCTCCTGGAATAAATTTTGTAGAAATTATAACTAGAAAATTTTAATTTAGGAGGAGGTTATTTGTACGTCCCACCTACACAAACCTAAGTATACGTGCTCTATTCTTATTGACTGATATTTAGGGTTTTTAACGCTTTTAAGACGCATGATTTCGTATGGTTTCCTAATTTCGTAGTATACTACTAGTAGTGTATCTAAGATACTATCTGCAGAGGTAAATAGAAAGCTACTTTTATGTGAAGCCAAAATTCAAACTAAATCCGTCCTGTAATATGGTAACGGTAGAACTTCTCCGCGTTAAATGCCAGCAAAAATCGTTTAAATTTCAAGTGGCAAAATTATGACTCATATAGTATTCGTAAAAAATTGCTTAGTGGTTAAATTCGAGATTAAATTACTTCTTATTTTCAGAACAAAATGTCAAGGAATGACAAGAAACATAAGCAATGCGATCCAGATCCAAGACGAAAAAAAATTCAGATATTTATGAAATTAGGAACCCTTTTTCAAATGCACAAAAATGCGCAAAGTTTTTTTAACCATGTTTTTTGGAAAAAATGATCTGTAATAAAATTGTTTTCATAATAAATCATGGTTCGTTACAATAAGTTGTATGTTGTTATATAAAAAAAAATATTAAATACCGTCTATTAAATATTGGATAAACTGTAAATGTTATCCGAAATTAGGCGAATTTCCTGTATATTTTTTTGTCAGAATTGTATTCTCAAATTTAAGTGGGGGGCTATTAAAAACACTAGAAAAGCAAAAAAAAACCTAGGGTCACTCGATTGGTTGTTGCTTTGTCTACTTTGTGTGTTACTTGTTCAGCCAATAAGAATGCAGGACGTATAGTTAGCTTTGCATACGTCGGGCGTATAAATAGCTAGTTTATAGTGTATTTGATTTGCATTATAAGCCCATAATCACAGAAACGTTGCGTGTGATAATGGGGAAATAGTGACACGCAAATTTAGTTTTCCTGAGAAACGAACATTGCTTATTATACTATTCGCAGCACGTAGCGCTAGAATAGTATAATACGGTAGTTTATAATTTTCCAAAATCACCAAAAAACGTACAAAGACTAAAAAATTTTTGGATACAAATTTGTTTCATAAAACTATAAGAAACTTTAAAAATGTTCGTATATCCGTGCGTCCGTCCGATGTCACGTTTTTTGTAAGCACGATAACTCAAGAACGAATTATCCTATTGTTTTTGAAAATAATGCCCCCAAAAATAAAAAAGATTTTAAAGGTTATTAAAAAAAGTTATATTTCTTAATTTTACTTTCCCCAAGGAAAGTTTGCGTTAGTAAAAAAATTTCGAAACATTTTTATTGCTTTTTTTACGTTTCTGGACTTTTTATGTCCAAAAAATATGATTTCCGTCAATAAAAAATTCTGTCTGTCTGTCTGTCGGTCGGTTGGTCGGTCGGTCTGTCGGTCTGTGTGTCCGGAAAATTGTGACTACGATAACACAAGAACACTTCGGGCTAAAGACTTCAAATTTAGACCATAGGTTGAGTCCAAAGTTCTAAGCTGAGGTTGTTTTTGGTAAAAATCTTATTGGGGTAATAGGGTAAAGTAGGGTAAAAACTATTTTTTTCAAAAACAATTTTTTAAATTTATTTTTCGTTTTACGAAAAAAGAAACTTTTGAAAAAAAAAATATTTTTATTGAATTTTTTTTTATTTTTTATTTTAATGAACCTAGTTCTACAGGGGAAAGTATTATTTTGTTGGCAGCAGTATTTTTTATATTTTCGTTTTTCAAAAATAGATTTTTTTTAAATTTATTTTTGTTTTTAAAAACACGTTTTTGTTTTCTTTTTGTTTTTAACTTAATTTTTTATTGAACCTAGGCCTAAATGGAAAGTAATCTTTTGTCGACAGCAATATTTTGTTTTGCGTTATAAATAATTTTAACTTGCGTTTATAGTCTATGGCTGAAATACAACGCAGTGACTAATACCTAAAACGTAGTATGCTGCTCTCATATAAGGAATCCCCCTCAGACGAAGTTAGACGATTCGCACCCGAATTAATATGATCTTCGCCTTTTACCACACTTTGCATTCCATTTCAGAAACCGACTATATATAGGCATATAATGGGAAAAATGCAATATACCATTTACTGTGAAGAGTATGCAATGGAGCACAAAGCATTACATATCTTCAGGGCTTGTTCTATTATGCCGAGGCATGCCGGCTTATAAGAAACAAACCAACCGTTTGTAGTTAACTTTAAAAAGTTTTATAAGACGGTATGTCTTATACTATGTTAATTTTTAAGCTCAACTTAAGTACCTTATAATGTTGTTCTTGAATAAATTTGAATTTAAACAACCTCTTAAGATATACAGGGTTATTCCCAAAAATGGGTCCAGGGATCCCGGACTATATAATTCGCCAAAAATGTACTTTGTAGTATAATAAATTATACGTTACTCTGAAGTAAAGAATTTGTACATTAACTTTTTTCACTTGGAAGACGCAAAATATCCCACAGGAACGAGCGTTCAGTAAAAAAACTAACTATAATATATATTCGGTCGTCGCACTTGAAAAAAAAATCAATTCAATTGTAGAATTTGTATTGCTCAAAGTATTGCAGCATAAAAAGGTCCCACTTGTATATTCCTTTACATTTTTTATTGTTGTTTAACCATACTTAAGAATGACCCGTATCGGCAACGCCTTTCATGTGCAGCAACAGCGGAAAAAAGCGACTTGCCCTTTAAAATTGTAATAAAAATAAGGTTTTTAATTAATAACTTTGGTATTCTTCAAGCTAGAGCGACGAGTCTTTGCATGTATACTTTATTCAGAGGCTTTCCTAGACGAAAAAATGTATTAGGCTTAGAATCACCCTGCAGCATTAAATTTGTATTAATGCTTTTTTTTGCCCATTCAATATGTGATATTCGAAGGAACAATCCAGTATTTTTCTGTGAGTTAAATTAAGGTTTACGAATGTAACGTACGTAACGACGGAATGACCCCGCTAGAGAGCTATGAAGAACACGGAAAAAAAAATTATAGCTAGGAGCGCTATAACACACATACCAAGCAAATTATAATCGCTTATTATATAAATACAAGGCTTTCTCTTACAATTATGGCAGTCAGTGTAAAAATTTATATGAAATACTTTAATTGTTTAGTGAATAATAAAATATAACAAATAGTATGGCATTTATAGCTTAAATAGATTTAATTATTGTCCGTGCTAATAATTTTTATAATATAATAAAATTTCTGTAAATTTATAATAGTGCCTGTAATAAATATAATCGTGTCTGTAATATATATAATCGTTTCCAATTTATTTTTAACATTATTAGTTATTGTGTCCCTTATAATCTATAGCTTAAATCACTATAATTTGCCACTGTTACCAAATATCTTATAATGTATAGCGCAGAGCCCACTAATTTCTTTCCGTGAAGTTATCAGGAAAATTCTTTTGTTAAGTGGGATTTTTTTCTGACACTACACACTAATTTTACAACTCACTTGTGTTTTCGGCAATCCAGTTTATATATTTGCTCACTTTGGTGTAAACTCCAGGCTCGTTAGGCCTGGCGCAACCTTCTCCGTGGCTGACGATCCCCGCCAGATACCACTGGCTGGGATTGTTGGGGTTTCGACACATGAAAGGGCCCCCGCTGTCACCCTGGCAGGCGTCTTTGCCCCCCTCGCTTAGGCCCGCGCAAATTTCGTCCCCCTGGCGGTCTTCTGGGCTCTTGCAAGTCGCTAGCACTGGGAGTTCTACCTCTCTCATGTGGTCGGCTGAAACAAATAAAGTATTTATTAAGCAAGTTCTACTAAGGGCCACTTGAACCAACTTTTGCTCTGGGATTATCTCAACTAAACCGAGTTTAAGTTAAAAATGCTGCGTTCTGATTGGTCGGCCGTCAATTTAATCAATTTAACCATTGTTGGTGCAAGTATCCCTAAATAGAAGAATATCATTTTTGCGTAGGTATTATTATAATATTCACAGCGCCTGCGCTAGAATATTATTGCACGGTAGTTTTTAATTTTCCAAAAATTTTAAAAATCGTCCTAGACAAAAAATTCTTGGATACAAATTTTTAGTTTCATGAAAAAATAAACTTTTTTTCTGATGTCATGATTTTTGTCTACCTACACGATAACTCAAGAACGAATTATCCGAAATCCCTATTGTTTTTGAAAGTAATCCCTCCAAAAACAAAAGAGTTATGGGGAGTAAAAGTTTCCAAATTTTTTTTTCAAATTTTTTTCGTTTTTTCGCAAAAAGAAAATATAAAAAATATTGTAAAATTTTGAGTTTTTTAATAAAAATGTATTTTTTTAATTTTTTTTTTTAATTATTTTTTTTATGTGTTGGGAACGTTCAAGTATTTCGTAACGCAAATTGTACCAATATTCATACACTTCATACCCCGTTTCTCGCTTTATTATAGATTATACAGATTTTATATTTTGGCTACCCCCCCTAATAGAAGGTGTGTTAGGGGGGGTAGCCAAAATATAAAATGTCTAAAGCCTTGAATAACGTGAGAACCGAGGTATGAAGTGTATGAATTTTGGTACATTTTGCGTTACGTAATACTTGAACGTTTTCATGTATGTATTTTGGAAAATGCAATATACTGTGAATAGTATATATCTTCACGGCTTGTTTTTTTTTTTTATTAAAAAAATACTAACTTTTGTCTTGTATTTTGTTCTCAACGTGCCCTCCGAAGCATGGACCTCGACAGAACTCATTTTCTTTTTTAGGTACATACTGTTCAGATATATTAAAAACAACAAATAAGTATTGAAAAAATACAAATGAAAGAATAGTAATTATATACCAAGGTAGGGAAGACATGTCACGCTTTCTTGGCAGCACGATATTATCGAGGCAGACAATATTTTTTTGCAACTTTGGCGAGGGTGAATTAAAATTACACAATAACCGAAAATAAATTAAAAATGATTATAAACCAGCTGAACAGTTGCAAGCACCTTGACAAAACATCGGCACTAGGCACTAATTTGAAACGTTATGAAAAGTAAAGTTGTGTGATCACGTAAATAGGCAACCATTAATACACCTGCATAATTTATTAAAGTTTGAAATGAATAAAATACAACAATAATTGCCTTAATGATAACCAAAAAACGCTGAAAATAAGAGTTTTACCCCATTCTTACACCCTTAACCCCAATCGTTTACCCCCAAAATCTAATCAGCTTCGAAATACGATAAGAAACAATATGCCAAAAACCGCTTAGGAATATCTTATTTAGAAATGGAGTTATAGAGTTTACAGACAGACACACAGACTGACAGACAGACGAACCTCGTACTATTCTACTTAACTAAGCATCCCCTAAGGCCTAGTAGTAGAGAAAACCACCGGCTTAAACTGACTTTCGAACCAGTTTTTACAGGGAGTGTCCGCTTCACTTATGCCTTCGCCAAATTTCAATTATTAATTAACTGAAAAAGGCAAATCGGTGCCAGTGAGAATCGAACTCTCGCTAGTTGGCTACTAGACTTGTCATGTACAGACTTGGTAGACCCCTACACCAATCCTCCCATACCTCCCATAAATGGAGGTCCAGTTAACGTATTTGACCTTAAATGAAACTGATCATAATAAATGTTAGGTTCCTGGAATCTGACTGAAACTTTAATATAAAATTAGAAGTTAATACAATTTAATTATATTAATTTATTATGTATGTACTTACTTAATAAGTAGTAATTTACTATTTGAATTGACATTTACAAATTTAATACTATTGTATGTATGTTTAATCAGTTTAAAATTAATTATTGATTAATAACTATCACAACAATGTAGGCGAAGTGCGCCTTAAACGGGATATGTAGGTAAAATGGGAAATGCGATTTTAACAAGATGGCAACGTCGCATTTTAATGCTAATACTATTAATTTGCACGCAGAATTACGCGGTGCGTGTATACAAATTGTCCAAAATCCCCTCTCCCTTAGCTTTTGAACGAGGTGAAATATCGACTTCAGATTTTGAACACGTAACCCACATAGCACATGCTTTGCGATGGATATCCCCAGGATATACTTTTGTTACTAAACCGGAATTTGTGACTTCCCCAGGATATACTTTTGTTGCTAAACGGGAAGTCGAGCCACTTTCGAACCCGTACATCCCATGGATATACCTCGTATATCCCAAATTTCCTTCGTGTATCTCAGGGGCGTCCCGGGGACATACTGCCCGTATATCCCAGGGATATCCCGAAAAGACATCCCCGGGACTTTTTATTATTTACAATTAGTTTAAAAGTATAATTTACGTTTCTGTACCATGAAGGTAATCATTTACCAAAATTTTGATTTTGTTAAAAATCAAAAAAATACGAAAATTACCATTTTATATTTATAAATATTTGATAAATAAATGATTAAAGTATAAAATGCTGCATATTTGACATTTTATGTCCTATACTTTCTGATATAGAACAATTATAATGAAAACTATCCCGTTTTAAGCGCACTTTCCCTATAGGAGAAAGCGGGAAAATCTTGCGTATTGGGCAAAGACTTACGATCCGAGCCATGTTCCAAAGTTGCGCCCCATCCCACAGCTGTACAAATTGTTCCTGGGGCCGGTCCTTGTAAGTAGTCCCGCCCGGCCGTGCTCTCAGATGGCAAACAAATGGGCCTGACATATCTGAAACAAAGATCATGAGAATTAAAGACTAAAAACTTCTTCTTTTTCTAATTCTTCTTTTAAACGTCCGTTGAATGAATTAATTAATTAAATACTAGCTATAGTTCTCCGCATGAAACAAAGTCTCTGCAGAAAGGGGGAGGAATCATTCGCGGTCTCTTCTTTCCGTCAAAAGCGTAAGCCATAACGCCATAAAATTATATTATCTATTGGTTATTTAAGAAGCAATTTAACTCTCTCATACTTCTTGTCAAAACTAAAAAAAATCGTTTTTTTCCTAAACGCGTCGATTGATTATTTTAAAATAGTCCTAAAATGATTGCAGTGCTCTTAATAATTAAGTTTTAAAACACACATTGGGTTATTTTTAAATTGCACTACCTAAATGTTGTTTTCAAATCATTGTATACCAGGTTCCCTACCTAATACATGATTTTCAATCATACTGAAATTTCAGATAATATAATTCCTTATAAATTGAATTGCGGTAATAATATTATCGATAATTTCCCATCATGTCTATGGTAAATTATACAGGCCTCCATTTGAAAAATTTTTGAAAGCTTTTTGTTTTTTGTTAAGTAAACTTATACAGTGTGTCCCACCAGGTTTTAGACAGGCTACGTATATCCCTGTTATTTAAAAAGATTAAAATTTATGAATTAAAAAAAATTAAATTGGAGTTAAAGTAGAATTTACTGATGTATGCAAAACTACCCCTTATTCACCCATCCTCTTGGAACCACCCCCAAATTTTGTTTTTTAAATGGCACCCCCTATTTTTACTAAAAAAATGAAAGCACATTTTATTCCAAAAACCATTTATTATAAGTGATATATTTTTTTTAAGGGGCTCCAAAGAACGACCCCATCAGATCACATGCTAAATTTTTCATCAGACATTTTTCTAAAATTGTCATAGTTTCATCTTAAACTTAATTCAAAAAAAAACTTGATGTGATAAGAAAAAATGTTTTAAAAGCAAAAACAAAATGTCGTTTTTGAATTATAAAAACTGTCATTCTTATTTACTTTTAAACAAGTCATAAATGTTACCTTTTTTAACCAAGGGCAGAAAATACCTCTTTTCTAACCTGTTTTGGCTTTAGTTTTTACCTCATAGATGGCGCGCTATGATTGTCATTGAGAGCTAGGCATCGGCCAAATAGCATCTCTTCAAGAGATTCTCTTGAGTTGGAAATGTTTCATTTTCTTATTAGGTTAGAAATATACTATTAGAGTGCAAGTTAAAGTAAGACACAAACTCCCGTAAAGAAAATTCGATGTAGGCCTGTGTTATCAGTTATTGATAATATAATTTGTGTCAAATTATGTTATTGAACTTATCGGTGAAAATTGCGTTGGAAATTTCATTTCCTTTGACAAAATTAGCTAAATAATTTTCCTTAAATTTTGATCGAATTGCGGTACGTGCAATGAATAACATTAAAAATAATTCTTTCGAATAAAAAAAAGTTTTTCTTGTCCATGATGGAAAAAATAGTAATAATACACAGAAAAAAAGGTTATCTTGGCAGAAGATAATAAATTATCTTGGATTTATATTATCTTAAATCGTGGTAATAATCTTCTTTTAAGATCATGTATCCTCGGTTTAAGATTATCTGTGACTTTGGTTTCCTTTAATTATTCTCTTGGTAGAAAAATCCTTGTGTCAAGGATTTTTTCCTTAAATGCGTGACATTTAAAATAGTAATAGAGAATCAAGAGTTAATATCTTGACTCAAAGCCTCTATGGTCTTACAATAAAGATTATTAAAAAAAAATCCTCCATGCTCCCCTGCCCACATTTTAAGAGCTGAAAATATGAAATATATGCAAAAAGATAGTGGAGTGTTCCAAATTTGAAGTCGATATCTCAACTGGTTCAAAAATTAAGAGAGGGGGGTGACTTTTGGAACGCTCTAGATCTCTGTATAGTTAATTTTTTTATTTGAACGGACCCTTATAAACCCTACCTGTTATATCTGATAGGACCAGACAGCTTAATTAGGGCAATGTCATTGTTGAGGGTGGATTTGTCGTAATCTTCGTGGGCAATTGCCACGGATGCCCAGCGAGTTTGTTCCATGGGAGAGAACGAAAAACGGCGGAGCGCTCCAGCGTGGATTTCGTAGTAGTACAGCCAGTATCTGAAAAAAAAACAAGCCGTAAAGATATGAGCGAGAAATGCTTCCTCATAAAAAGAGTTATGTCCAAAAACATTTTGGGGAGAGGGGGCGTCATTAAAAAAATAATAATAACTTTTTTTTGTGGAATTTTATTTTACCTTTAAGGTGTTTCTTAAATTTTTGTGAATAATAAAAAGCTATGTCCAGAAACAGTTTCTTGATATTGCCATGCAAAGTAATTTACAATAAAAAAATGACAAAAACTAAAAACAACAAGAACAGAAAGTAACGAGGAAATCAGAGAAAACTGATTCTTGGTTCTGCGTTTTATTCGAAGACAATCGCCAAGCCGATATGAGATTGTAATCGATACATACATGAAGAGTGCTTGGGGTTAGTAGAAAGACAAATTTTTATTTAAGTGCCCAAAGTGTAGCTAAAAACACTTTAAATTGTTATTGTGCCACAATATTTTCTTATTAGTTTATTATTATTTTGGTAAGTTGTTCTTTACTATTATTGGCAGTACTCTGGCAATATTTGGGACATGGGTTCCTAATATTGTCAATATGAAGCTACTGCTGTTTGTTAATTTTTTACCCATTAGAATAAGGATATGTTTGTTATTAATGTAGTAAAGTTTCAAGTGATTACAAATAAATTTGAAAGCAGTAAAAAATTAAATGTCCTAACATGACAATAATTGGCTCACTTACCCTACATTCCAAACAGGATAATGCTCTTTTCTGGCATCTAATCAAATGTTCACAGCATGATCGGTAATACGTTATTATTTATTAGTCAATTGCAAAAAAATATACCTATAATTTTTCACTTAATTAGTCTGGAAAAACTTATAACTTCTTTTATCGAGCAATTTATTTCCTTTTTTTTATTTCTTTTTGTGGAATAAAAACAGTTTATATTTTTTAATGTTGTTTTAGGAAAATACTCGGATTAATATTTAATTTATTACTTCTCTAATATATTTTACTTTACAAACTAAAATCTGTTAAAATAACTATTATTTATATTTTTATAATGTCAACAATTTTTAAGCTAAACATAATAATTTTAACCCTTCGTAGGGCATTGGGTAAACAGATAATGAGAAGGACTGCGAGCACGCTAAAGACTTCGTTAATTGAATTTATTTTGGGCCCGTGTTATTTTAAAAATTTTTAACATTTTTATTTAATTTTCAGTGATTTCAAATTATTACCGAACACTGTAAAAAGTAAACTAAATATTTAGTTATAAATGTATAGAAAATCGGAAGTTATTATCCTGTACAAATGTAATTTAATTGTTGTTAAAAACCAATGAACTAATAACTCTTCCCTCTAGAATAGGCATTTCATTCGTTAAAACTGACAAAAACGTCGGCAACAAACATTCGTCTATCTTACTCGCACATCTTTGTTCTAACAGAGACAACAGTTACTGGTAACTGTTATTAGTTCGTTGTTAAGAACACAATAGTTCTAAAGTCACGTATTTTAATATTTAAAGACATGAAATTTTGAGTAATTTCTGTTAAAAATAAAGTTCAGTTGTATACGATAATAAGTTCCAATTTCATATCCATTTGTAACTGAATATTCAGTTGACTTTTCACAGTAAAACTTATTTAGACAAATATCTCGGCGCAGATTATATATGAATAATGGGGCCACTAGGGGGGTTTGGGGGGTTAATGTACTTAAAATGCGTGAATTTCGCGTATTTTTATCGTCGTAGAAATAGGGGTTTTAAGAGTTGTTTTTTATTATTATTTGAACTGAGCCCGCAAGGGACATCTGTGTCTCTTACAAAGAAAACACTTGGCGACAATAAAATAAAATTGGATCGAAATAAGATATAAGTGAGCCGTGGATAAAGGGAGTGATAAAACAGTAAAAAGCATTTTACTAATAATGTGATATTGCTTTTCCATTTTGAAAAATATCAAATTTCAATTTCAAATTTGTAAAAATAATTTTTTTTTACAAAAATTTGAAAATTGCTATATAGGGGTTTTATGGTTGCTAAAATTTAATCTAATAATAACTTCTTTCTAATTCCACCTCCGCGGGGATGAAGGGGTAAATATTTTTAAATCTTTTCAATATTTTTGTCAAAATTGGTTAATAGGGGTTTTTGGGGTTGACGAAACTGAATATAATAATAATTTTTTTCTATGTCCCCTCCTGAGGGTCGGGGGGTAGTTTTCGTGAAAATGGGTATATTGGGGTTTATGAGGATGCTGAAAGTAAATCTGAATAAAAAAAACTCCAACCCCTGAGGGGCGGGGGGTAGTTTTCGTGAAAATTGGTATATTGGGTTTTTGAGCTTGCTAAAAGTGAATCTGGTAATAAAATAAATACTAACTCCATCCACTGAGGGGCGGGGGGTAGTTTTCTTGATCATTGGTATATTGGAGGTTTTAAGCTTGCTGAAAGTGAATCTAATAATGAAAAAATCCATTTGACCTTTTTTACTGGGCAGTGTATTTTTAATATTTACAATTATGGCGAAGGCGCTATCATTGATTCAGAAACAACAATGTTAAAAATTAATAGTAAAAAACATTTTTAAGAACAAGCTTTTATTTAAGTTCACTAAAAAGAAGAAAGTAATCTTTGAAGTAAATCAAACCCATCATTTTGTTACATTTACAATTTTTATGATATAAAAGCCTGTCGCGAGATTTGTTGTAAAAGAAATTCTCGCGACAAGCTTTTATATCATATAAAATTGTATAATGTAACAAAATGATGGGTTTGATTTACTTGAAGGTTTATTTTCTTCTTTTTAGTGCACTTAAATAAAAGCTTTTTATTAACTGGAGATTCTGGAAGATTATAAAAAGGGATTTTGTGATAACTAATGTTAGTTAAAGATTCTATATTGTAATTAATTACCAGGTGACAAACAAAGTTTGGACCGGGTAGGGGTCTTTTGTTCGTGATAAATAACCTCGCGACCGAAACATCGCAAAAAAAACATTAGATCATATATTCATAGATGCGCCTTGAGTCCACGTCAAACCGAAATGTTTTCATTGCTATATCCAGGTAGATTTCACCTTCCCGCTTCTGGTCACCACCCACCGCTATAGTGGTTTGTTGACAAATATTTTATACTTCACCTCCTCGCAACCTCACCGCTATAGCGGTTTGTTTACAATTGGCTTTGTATATGTTCTACATAAAACAAATCAACATTAATGCCATATCTATGTATACAGGGTGTATTTGAAATAGGGTCGGAAATTTTAACAGATGATTCTACATCATAAAATATGACAAAAAGTTCCTATAAACATATGTCTAAAAATGCGTCATAAGGGAGCTACGCCCCTTTGAAATTGGCTAAAAAAAACGGTTTTTATTTAATAACTCAGGAACCCTTTGAGATATATTAATGAGGTTTTGCACGTGAATTAATCCTAATAAGGCCCATCTTTGTATGTCATTTTCACGTACTTATTTAAACCAGGGGTGTGCGAAACGGGGGGGCCTTATCAGTTTTTTGTCCCAAACTTTTTTCTGTGTAACTTTTTTGCAATTTTATTTTTGAAATATGATTCCTCAGGTCAAAATACATAAAAAAGGTACTCTTGTTGTAATACTGTAGGATTAACCATTTTCGAGAAAAATTCATTTGAAGGTGAAATTTCACGGTTCGAGGACGAAAAATTAAATACTGAAAGGTCGAAAACCAAAATTTTAATGATGCAATGTTATTCTACATCAAAAACTAAGAAAAAAAGTTTCCATACATGTAGGTCGAAAAAACGCTTTTAAAGCTACCATAGCCCTTTAAAAATGGTGCATATTTAGGAGACCATAGCTCCATTAGGATTCATTTTTGGAAGTACCTGTATATGAGGTTTTTTTCTTAGTTTTTAATGTACATTCGCCCTGCATCATTAAAATTTTGGTTTTCAACATTTTAGTATTTAATTTTTCGTCCTCGAACCGTGGAATTTCACCTTCAAATGAATTTTTCTCGAAAACGGTTAATCCTACAGTATTACAACAAGAGTACCTTTTTTATGTATTTTGTTCTGAGGAATCATATTTCAAAAATAAAATTGCAAAAAAGTTACACAGAAAAAAGTTTTGGACAAAAAACTGATAAGGCCTCCCCGTTTCGCACACCCCTGGTTTAAATATGTACGTGAAAATGACATACAAAGATAGGCCTTATTAGGATTAATGCACGTGCAAAACCTTGTTAATATATCTCAAAGGGTTCCTGAGTTATTAAATAAAAACCGATTTTTTTAGCCAATTTCAAAGGGGCGTAGCTCCCTTATGACGCATTTTTAGACATATGTTTATAGGAACTTTTTGTCATATTTTATGATGTAGAATAATCTGTTAAAATTTCCGACCCTATTTCAAATACACCGTGTATATGACTTAATAACAAAACATCGCAGACAAAACATCTCAGTTATACACACAATAGTATTGTATATTATTGAATTTTTTTATCGGGTAGGTTTCTAATAAATAAAATATCAACGAAATGTTTAATATTTCAAATATTTATTTTAATTTGAAACACAATACATGATATATCAGTGATATAATATCATATATCGATAACCTTTTATTATATAAGTTAAAAAAACAATCCAAACCAAAAATAACATTATATAATATATATCATAAAGGTAAAAATAACAACGAAATCAATCCAACTTTACCTATGGTCCAGTCAAATTACGAGGAATTTCTATGTTGAAATTGCAATAAATGCACACGGGCTGATATTTTAAAGGGTAGTGGTGGATGGTCAGAGAACACTCCTGTTAGTTTTTCACCGGGTGTTTTTCGTATGGGGTATCCGCTATCTTGAAATATAGGGGTGAGTGCGGTTATCTCGGTTAATATGCATCTGACGGTAAAAATGCACATAACCAATTTTGGAAATTTTCAACAATTTTCTTAAAAATCATGTTTTAAATATATTAATACCCTTTAAAATATCAGTCCTTGTGCATTTATTGCAATTTAGATTTATTATTTGATTGGACTTTAATTTAATTTAATAAAGTTGGTTAAATAACAATTTTTTAATTGACCTTTGATAATGGCGATTTCTCCCGTTAGATTAGACAGGGACAAAAGTTATACGCAATAAGGATAGAAGACATACATACACTCCCACTTCCACCCAACCAAACAAATTCTGTATTTGTTCTTTGTTGAACAAATACAATATTTACTTGGCCGGGCGAAAAGTGTAAATATATTATTTTTATTAAAGAAATTACTGGCGCCATCTAAATTTTAGTAGAATTATCTTATTCTACAGATTCACATTAGCTATGTTCGTTCGTGCCGCTCAGTGCTACACTTTCCGGCCAACCAAATAAATACTGTAATTCTAGTTGTAGAGAGCTCCATTTAGATTTATTATTTGATTGGACCGTTAATAAAGTTGGTTAAAAAACAATTTTTTAATTGACCTGTACGTGAATTAATGTCAATACGAAGTTTTATTCTTCCGAAAATAAAATTTTCTCCCTACCGACTAAGTTGACATTACTTAATCAAAAAGTCGACAGTACTATATCGAGCACACTTAGTGATAGATGAAATCAATACAAACAAAACCGTAACTAAAGACAGAAAAAAGATTTACCGCGCAAGTATACTAAGTGTCCGACACTTACCGCAGGGGGACATCTAGACACAAGACTACTATTTTTAATTTTATAGAGTGATTCCATAAAAAAATTATTTCTTGAGTTGTCAAACATCCGCTTCGGTCCACAAAATACGACCTCATACAGAAAAATTCACTTACCTTTAGGCTGCGAAGTTTTTTTTCGCGAACAACATGCCCTCGTATTAAACCCATAAATTCAAAAATATATACGTAGCAGTTTGTTTTTTATGAATAAGTTGATTTTGCTTTCCCTTTTTGAAAATTTTCAAAATTTCGGAAAGCCTTGAATTCGTGCAAAAATGTTCATTTTTTTGCGAATTTTTGCGTTTTATGGCGTTTTATGTCTATATAAATTAATTCCGAGTAAAGAAAAAAACTTTTCGGTCGATCCGTCTGTCCAGGAAATCTTGTGTGCACTGAGAATCTTTACCGTAGAAAATACTGAACGTTTTTGTCAGGCAACATTTGCTATTAATTACAAGTTGTTACAGTAAAAAATAATGTTGTTCTGTTATTTATTACTGTAACAAATGTTGCCTGGGGTTCCAAATAGGCATAAACGTTCAGTATTTACTACGATAACGGGTTATCAGTGTAACTTAAGAAGGCTTTGAGCTAGAGACTTGAAGTTTGGCATACAGGTATGGTACCAAAAGTTCTCGCTCGGAATTATTTTTGGTAAATATTGGGGTGCGCAAGAGGGGGTAAATGGGGAAACATACATTTTTTTACAATAAATTGAAAATTTCTATATAGCGGTTTTTAAGATTGCTGAAATTGAATCTGATAATATAATTTTTTCAACTCCACCCCCTCGGTTGTAAGGGGGTAAATATTTTTAAATATTTTCAATATTTTCGTCAAAATTGGTATATAGAGGTTTTTCGGGTGCACGATTCTGAATCTGATAATAAATTTTTTATAATTTCCCACCCTGAGGGGCGGGGGGTAGTTTTAGTGAAAATTAGTATATTGGGGTTTTTTAGGTTACTGAAATTGAATCTGGTAATATAAAATTCTAACTCCACCCACTGAGGGTCGGGGGGTAGCTTTTGTGAAAATTAATATATTGGGGTTTTTGAGGTTGCTGAAACTGAATCTGATAATAAAAAATCAATTTCACTCGCGGAGGTGAAAAATGGGAAAGCTTTTACTGGGCAGTATATTAAGATTTATATAATAAAAAAATTGCTGACACAGGGACTGGGGAACGTTCAAGTATTACGTAACGCTCCTAGGGGGGATGGGGGTCATTTTGGAGTGTTACGCCCATGTTATAGGTATAGGAAAATAGCGTTACAGGGGGTGGGTGGGGGTCGAAAATGATAAAAATTTGCGTTACGTAATACTTGAACGTTCCCCTGCGAAAAACTTTAACATACCCAGGCCCAATATAAACTCTATATTTTACCTGTCAACACAGTGGGCCGCAGTCACAATCCATAACTCGTTAATTATGACGCCTCCACAATGGAAGATTCCATTCTTGTAAATGGAGACGATCCACGGCCAAGCAGCGGGCTGGCTGGGCTTTCCTCCGACGACACGGCTGATTCCTAGTAGATCTCTGTTGTCGGAATCTACTAATAAAAGAATAAACTATAAAAATAATAGGTTACAGGAAATTTGGTAACCTAGAAGTTATTCTACGTCCAAAAATATGAAAAAAATCCTAAGAGTTGGTCCGGCAATAAGCTCTAAGGGAGCTACGGCCATTTTAAAAGTTGCCAGCATGAATATTTTTCCTTCATTATTTGTTTTAATCGGAATAAATTCAGTTATGACTCATCAACGTTTGGACTTTTTAAACACGGAATTATGAGGGAAATTTTTATAAAGGTCACTAAATCGAAACATTTGACGACTAATTTGTTACACACAACAATATTGAATATACACATTAACTATAAATATGTAAATATATCGGTGTTTTTCGAAGAAAATAAAAATGTAAATATTTAAAACCTCGCGTCAACGATAGAATCGACGCGGCGCCTATGCGAGCACTGGAAATTCGCCGATGACTGGTTATAGTTACAGTGTGGTCCAAAAGTGAAAGGGGGTACCTTTTTAACGAATTGAGATATCGACTTTAAACTCACAAATAAGGCAACTATCTTTTAGTATTTTTTAGCTCTCAACACGTAGTCAGGGGGCTTAAGGGGGAATTTAAATGGAAAGAAGTGTCTTGTGTTAGATTATTTGAAAAAATAAATAAAATTCCCTATTCGACTATGTATTTTTTAATCTTTTATACATTTTTTTAAGTTTTTTGCTAAAAAATATACGGTCAAATAGAAAAAATGAGCTTTAATATGATGTAAGAAACGACGATGTGGGAGATTTAGCTCAGCGGTCAATGGCATCGATATAGCCTGACACTGATCTAATGATCGTGAGTTCAAACCTCACTGGCGCCGATTGCCTTTTTCAGTTAATTAATAATTGAAATTTGGCGAAGGCGTACTCCCTAGATATATTGGTTCGAAAGTCAATTAAAGCCGGTGGTTCCCTCTACTACTAGCCCACAAAAGTCCTGGACTTAGGGGATGCTTAATTAAGTAGAATAGTACGAGGTTAAAAACAAACAAACAAACAACCCCCCCCCTCTATTTTAATTAAAAAAGCGATATCCGAGGCTCTCGTAAAATATTATTTTAGAGACTAATTATACTTTTGCCTTTCTCTGTAGAAATTCTCTCTTTATCTAATTTAAATGTACCCCGGAACATTCGGAGGGGATTTCTCCGGCCTATTGAAGATGATAAATAGCTTACCTTTGTTTAATCTCTCCTTTTTACCAATCCTGCCATCATCGTCCCAAATGTCTAAAAGGCTTTCTCTGTTACTTTGTTCCATATTGTCCAACACCTCTTCAACGTCCGTGTCCACTTCCTGTTCCCGATAAGGGTTGTTAATTATAATTCGAAGGCCACAGTACAGAGGGGGACACTCCACAAACGCAGCCCGGTGCTGAACACAACTGTTGACCAGGTTCACAGCATTATTCTGTAGGATGTTAATAAACTTGCCATCGTAGTTGTCTGTTGTTAGCATCATGTGACTACGGGGTGCTCTGTCGAAAAAAGAAATAGGTAACATTGTAAAATAGTTTTGGGGATTTTGTTTTGTTCATGGGTTGGTAACAAAAACAAATGAAAATTAGTAGACGTTTCTAAAAATGGTGGTTTCTGTATCCAACTCACGGATAGTTTAATGAAAATTACTGTATAGGTAATATACCTCTGCTGTATACAGCCAAGGGCGTAGATTTTTTTTTCTATGGGGTAGGGGGAAGGTAATACCAAGGTTTTAGATATTTTTTTCGCGATTAAAAAAGAGAAAAAGGCAAATTTGGATTTTTTTATAGAATGATAATAAAAAAACGTATATACGCCCTTGTATACAGTATGTAAAGCTGCGAGGAGTATAATAAGTAAATATTATGTACATGTACATTGTACATTTAAACCCTTTTCATGGTAAATAGTATATTATTTAATGAGTGTATAATATTTGCTATTAATCAATCAGGCCTATTCACATGTACCATTGAGATTGAAATTTGTGCCAATATTGACAAAAATTGCAAGGTCATTTACGTCAACTGTATTAAAATTGCATGGTATTGTAATTTTTGTCAATATTGAATAGATTTCAATGGTACATGTGAATAGGCCTGATAGAGGGTGAATTTTGGGACATGAGCCGACAGGCGAGTGGCCTAATCACCTAAATGATTAATAGCTATTATTCACGAGTAGAATACTATACTTTATCCACGGCTGTTTTAAAATTTAAACGGTTTATTTTTACAGACCCGTGATTAATAGGCCTATTAATCACGGCCGTGGATAAAGAATTGTATGCATGAGTTTTCACAGTAAAATTCTCTTTATCAATTAATTAATCTAAATTTTGTGCAAATAGATAACAATTATTTTAATATTTAATAATGTTTTTCACAAACAGGGGCTTACCGAAAGAGGGGACGTGGCCCTAGTACTTGGAACAAAAAATTTATAAAGTTATTTGCAATAATAAACTCCAAAAGTGTACTTTTAAGCAAGATTGCTGCGCAAGCTCACCTTCAATTGTTGGGGACCTTTAGTACGAAAATACCAATTTTCAAAACTTTTTGATTTTTTTAAAACAAAAAATCTTCGTTGCCGGGACCATAAGCAGGATAGAATGCCGTTCAGCTTTACAGAATCGGATTTCAAGTTGTTCCTGTTTTTTATGACTTCATTTGAGAACACCTGTAAGTTATGACTGGACATAAAAAATACTTGCGTTTTTTTATACCCGAAAGGGTCATAATATTATACAAAATAATACTTATGGGCAACAGCATGGATGAAAAAGACAATTAAAGACTACACGACAAAAACGCCGAGGGTCACAATGCGAATTAGGTCGACTTTCACTTAAAAAAAACCTTATTCGCATTGTGACCCTGCGTTTTTGTCGCGTAGTCCTAGCAAGACGCAGATATGTTAGTCATAAAAATCGGCGTTTTTTATTTTTTCTCTCTATAAATCCCTGATGATGACAGCCCAAATGGGCGAAACATGGACCTTAGTCGTCAAATTCGGTCCTGGCGTTTAGGATGTAGAGTGATACATACACACATACATACATAGACTGTTAAACAAATTACCCTCCTTTCTTGGTCAGTCGGGTAAAAAGACGAAAATGGGGGAAGGTAATCTCCGATCAACTTAATTTTTTCAGAAAAAATCAATTAAAAAAGATCAATCGTATTAAAAAAATGCTTCCAAAAACAATAAAGGGCTAAACCTTTAAAAAATAAAAGGAAACTTGCGATCAAATTTAATAAAAGTAGAATTTTTACTAAATCCCCTCAGATCCCCCCAAAACGCATTTTTTCAGGAAAGACTACCTTCATTAGAGGAGTCGATCATGCCAAATTTAAAAAAAGTTAATTTAAGAACAAACTAGACGAAACGTTGCAAGCACCCTGTCAAAACATCGGCACAAAAGTACATCTAGTTTGCAAATTTCAAACTAGGTGTTTTGTTTGATTTTAAATTCTGTATCTTTAAAACATTATATTCTAGCAAAAAACTGTATATAAAATTTTTTATAGGGCTTAAAAAGAGCTTTTATTTAAAATATAGTTTTTTGAAATCGGGTTAAAAATATGTGAGATATACTAAAACAACCTTTTACTGTATAAAGAACTTTCACTTTCGGGTTTAGACCGTTTTAATGGATTTTCAAAGTGAAAATCCATTAAAACGGTCTAAACCCGAAAGTGAAAGTTCTTTATATCTTAATGGCCGTGAAAGCTTAAAATCTAAAACCTTTTACTGCTTTAAACGTCAATATCTCGAAAACAATGCGTTTTAGGAAAACATTGTTTATAACATTTTTTGACCAATTTAAAATTATCTTTTATATAAGTACTAAATTAACCAAATACAGTAATAATTGCCTTAATTGTAAACAAAAAACGCTAAAAATAGGAGCTTTACCCTATTTTTACCCCCTTACCCCCAATCGTTTACCCCCAAAATCTAATTAGCTCTTCGGAATACGATAAGAAACAATATGCAAAAAACCGGAATTCGATATCTCATGTAGAAATGGAGTTTACACCCAGACAGACGGACGAAAAATTTTTTTTTACCGATTTCGACTCAGAATGGTCTAAAACGTCGAGAAATATGAAAAAAACGTGGTCAAAGATTTTGACTTTACAATAAAACAATTGTTTGCAATATATATAGAACAATAAAACATAAATACATAAAAATTAAATATAAAATTAACAATATAGTAAATAATAACAATAATATAATAAATATAATATTTAATATAAAAGATTAAAGGGAGAAATCGCTAATTTCTAGTTTTTTCTCTAAAAATTCCTCTATTGAATAAAATGGATTGACAGTGAAAAATGTTTTTAACTTTTTTTTAAATTTTGATTTATATACATTTATATACATCGGCACTCTTAGTAGCACTAAGTGCCGATGTAATAAGTTATAGGCAGTGTCACTTAAGAACTCGAAATATCCCAGTACAATTTAATTAAGTTTAACTAAAACCAGTAAAAGCTACTAGCAATTTCGACGAGTCGCGATGACTTGTTGGTGTTGTTGTTGTTGTTGTTGTTGTGTTGTTGTTGACTGTATGGTAATAATTGGAAGTAAATTAAACAGGTTTTCATTTGACTTTCCATTAGCAATTAGAAAAGTTTTATTTCATGTTAATATTTGTTATATAGCAACAAAGTAAAATTATGCTTAAAACTTTTCCCATTAAAATTTTTTTTCGAAAGAATCTACAATTTTATCAGGAAAAAGTTAAATGGATAAAATGTTCAGTAGGTACCTCTTTTACTACTTCTAACAATACTTAGCATTAAAATGCAGAAAATATTATGAAATTCGTTTGTGACAAGCTTTTTTCGTGCACGGGATTTAGGGTCGATCCAACGAACTAATAACTCTTCTCTATAGAATAGGCATTTCATTTGTAAAAACTGACAAAAACGTAGCCAACATATACATTTGTCTGTCTTACTCGCACAGCTTTGTTCTAACAGAGACAACAATAACAGTTACTGGTAACTGTTATTGTTCAGGCCTGAATATACCTACTATTTGTTTACAAACAAACCGAGATGTTGGCGATACTTTATATTACGGTATGCGTATTCTAGAGAGAAGAGTTGTTAGTTCGTTGGGTTGATCGGATAATTCGTGTCCACAACAAACGTGACATCGGACGGACGGACTGACAGACGGACATTTTCAAAGTTTCTTGTTGTTTTATGAAACACACGTGTACCATATTCTAGCGATAATAAGCTGTGAATAGTTTAATAAAAATGCTGCAGGCGTGCAAGAGATTAGCTGCAGTCTGCAAACGCCTACTTTCGAGCCTTTGTATACAAATCACGGTGCTCCAGAAAATATTTCAATAAAAATTCCGGACACATGAATTTTTTTTAATGACTTAATCAATAAAGCCTACTGAGCAAAACGAGACTAAAATTAAAATCTTCTATCGAGCACTTTTTCAGAAAATCGTTTTTTTTTTTATCGAAATTAAGTATAAATTTAGCCGTGAAGATATATACGAATTCAGTTATATACTATTCACAAATGGTATATTTTATTTTCAGAAATACGTACAGATTGAAAAAAAATAAATTCTTTTTTTGAAATTTAAATTGTTTTAATTTTTTTTAGCAAAAAAAAACATTAAAAAATTAAAACCTTAAAAAAATGGTTAAAAAATTAAAAATATACAGTATGTTCCGTATCGTTATATTCAAATTTTATGAGTATATAATAGACTTAATTCTAAGACAAAAAAAAACACAAAAGTGGTAGGTCGATTTTAATTCGTAAGGAAGCTAAGACCCTACTAAGGTTAAAAAAAGTCTCCCCATGCCCCCTTGTCCACATTTTAGGAGCTGAAAATATGAAATATATGCAAAAAACCCTTTGGGTTGTCTTATTTACTCGTTCAAAGAGGGGGGGGGGGGTAAATTTTGCACCGCACGGTATAAATAGACCATTACCGACATGGTTAAATGCCGGGGTGTACCTACCGAAGGGTAGGTGCAACCTTAAAAAAATAGTTATTTATATGTAATACAAGGGCAAAAAGTTGAATTTTTCGATTGAGTAGGTTTTTAGAAGCCGAGAGCCCCCGACCCGAGGGTAATAAACCTACGAAATCAAAATTTAGCTTTTCGCCCGTTTGTTATGCAATATTTTTTGATATATATATTTTAAGTGTGTTTGTTATGAAAATATTAATACTTTTGAAACCGTTCTATAATTATATTTAAATATGATAACTATTGAAACTGATTTTAAAATTGAAATTGTGTGTTTGTGGTTTATTTTAGTGGATGAATCCGGTTTACCATATGTTATCGAAGAAATTTGTATTTATATAAAATGATTGTATCTGGTCGAAAAGATCATACAGTTCAAGACCAAAGGTGAACAAAAGGTCATATTTCTTTATAAATATTACAGTAAAGGTAAAGCATCTTTTTTTAAAAAGCTCTAAATGACAAGTTTTAGTTAGCGGACCAAAAAAACTTTTTGACCCTAGGGCCACAACTTTTCGCCCGCAACACATGAACAAAAAGTGTCGCTTTTAGAATCAATCGAATAAAAAAAACTTACATTATACTGGGTCCAGACTCAACTTTGCACACGTCCATCGCCCAGACGTCCGTTCCGACGCACGTGGGGAACCACTTCCCGCGGTAGTTCCGGTGCAGGAACCCGACGGCGTTGGATATTTTGAACTGGACGTGGTTGCCGATGTGGTCCGCCAACAAGGAACAGTCCTCCTCATCCTTTCCAGTCACCTCGCACTGTCTGACTCCGTCGCAACGGTGCTCCATTGGGACGCACGTGCTGCGTCGGAATCGCGACCAGTCGTCGCAACTAAATTCATTGGCATTGCATCCTAAAGCAAAAAAAAACGCTATGCCGACAAAAGAATACTTTACCCGGTAGGTCTAGGTTCATTACAACAAAAAAAACAAGTTTTTTTTTAATATATATTTTTTTTGAACCGTATATTGATATTTGTTTCTTAGGTATTTGGCTGGGCTTCGGGGGCTGAGTAATAAGTCTTTTTTTTTGTTAGATTTATTATAAAAAAAGCTTATTACTCAGCCCCCTAGGTTTAATTTATTTTTTGTTGAGAAAGCCTTCAAGGTAAGACGAAACGTCCAAATATCTAATTTGTATAAATAAAATGTAAATAATTTTTACTTACTGTTTAATTGGAGAGCCAAAAACAAACAAACAAACAAATAATATATATTTTTTTAACGAAATAAATTTGAAAAACAATACTTCTAAATAAACATCCCAAAAAAAAATTCTTTTTTTTAATTATTTTACCCCATTTTACCCCACCCCGATTATTACCAAAAAGTCTTTAACCCGAAGCGTTTTCGAGTTATTTCAACAATTTTCCGGATTGACAGACGACAAACCCTTTTTTTTTCGGAAATCATCTTTTTTGTTTATAGGTAAAACGTCAAGACACGTATTCAAGACTCTGTGAAAATTATTTGGCCTAACAAGAGAAAACTCTCATCTATTATAAAAACTTGTTCTACCCCCTTTGATTTTCTTACTCCACCTTTATTTTTACCAAAAGAATCCAAACCGAGAACTTTGGATAAGGAACCTATGTTCCGAATTTGTATTCTTTAGCTCAAAGCGTGCTCGAGTTATTGTGGTCATAAATCCTTACAAAATGTCTTACGTAATCTATGTTCGGCCCCAGGAATGTCTTGCGTTGGTAAAAAAATCTGAAAAATTTGTATTGCTTTTTTACGTTTCTCAACGTTTTATATCCAAAAAAGATGATTTCCTTACAACAAAGTTTCTGTCTGTCGGCCTGTCTGTCTGGCTGTCTGTGACCACGATAGCTTAGGAACGGTATGAGCTAAAGACTTCAAATTTGGAAAGGTTGATTACCCAAAGTTCTAGGCTGGGATTGTTTTTGGTAAAAATCGGGGTGGGCTAAGAGAGTAAAATGGTGTAAAAACTATTATTTTCAAAAACATTTTTTTCTACGACTGCTTTAGAATGTGAGCAAATACACACACTTTTCAAACACGGAATGAATCCATTCTAGCTCTAGATATGGTATGAATATTCTGTATCAAGTGTTAGAATGAGCACATGTAGTGCCATCTCTCGTTTATAAAAGTAAAGAAAACTGTATCAAAATTAGCAAAAAATATATATATTTTGCCATGAAATATTGAATAATTTAATGCAATTTAAAGTTTTGCGTTAAAATTAGATAAAGTTTATTAGTTTTTCTTAATATTTGACCAGTTTTTTATCAATTTAGTTCAAAAAATTAAAACTGCTCCATCTATTGTTAAATATTTAAACCTGATATCTGTCAAAACAATCTGACATGACCTTCAACTTTTGCATTATATTTTGTAAATATGTGCTAAAATTAAATAAAAATCTTTTTTAAATACTGATTTGATAAAATTATTAATTAAAATTAATTGCTTTATTTAAAAATATGTGTTTTGAGTCACAAAAACATTGTTTTTAACCTTGTCCGCAGTTTAAAGCCATACAGTGTTTCATATTTACAGTCGAAGAAAAAGTATAGTCTACAACACGTATGGAATAGTCATTCCATACTAGTTATAAAATATACTATTTTCTCACATTTTTCCGTTTTTCAAAAAATAAAATAAAAAAAAAAGTTGAAATCTTTTTTCAAAACTTTTTTTTTTTTTAAGTTCTTTTTTTGTTGTTTTAACGAGCCTAGACCTGCTGGGGAAAGTATTATTTTGTTAGCAGCAGTATTTTTGTAGGGGAAAATAAAAAGAGCTTAATTAAAACCGCAAATTAAATTCATAGTTTGTATAATTTAATCTACTGAAACTGCGGTATAATATACGTAATACTCAACAGATTTCATACATTTTAAAATTAATAAACCTATTTATTTATAATGACGTGTTTTTTCTCCGACAAAATTAATTAATTAATTAATATTATCATCAGTTCTAAACTCTGAAAACAGATGCTTACACAGAAAAAAAGGATTCCTTGAATCAAGGACACTTGTCTTTTGCTATTATCCAAACCATATTCTCTCGTTTCAAGGCTAGCATTTCCTTGAACCAAAGTCAATGTCCTTGATTAAAGAGCACGGGTTTTTAAATAAAGATCCGCGCTCTTCATTCAAGGACATTGAATTTGATTAAAATAATGCTAGTCTTGAAACAAGAGAATATGGCTTTGAAATTATCGAAACACAATGGTCCTTGGTTCAAGGAATCCTTTTTTTCTGTGTACAACCTTTTTTATTCAGAATAATCAATTATAAATATGAGGAGCATTCACGCAAAACTTAACAAGTCCACTACTTTATATTTCATAAAAAAAGAGATTTTTTAGTTTTCTTTATTTTCATTAAGGGAACGTTCAAGTATTACGTAACGCAAATTGTACCAAAATTCATACAGTTCATACCCCGGTTCTCGCGTTATTTAAGGCTGTAGGGATTACAAATCTTGGCTACCCCCCCTAACACACCCTTTATTAGGGGGGTAGTCAAAATATGAAATCTCCATAATCTATAATAAAGCGAGAAACGGGGTATGAGGTGTATGAACATTGGTACAATTTGCGTTACGTATTACTTGAACGTTCAAATATTACTGGGTTTAGTAAAATCTCAGCTCCTTTCCTGTCGGTACAATAATTTTGCATTACAATTCATGCATGTGTTCGAAAAACGCAGCACTTTTACAGACAGTCCCGAAAATTACCATAATAATAGCAGTAAAATTACCAAAATAAAAATTCACATTTTTACAGGTAACTGTGAATTTACAGTACTGATTTAAATTTACCACTTTCTTTGCTGGCAACATATGACCTACTTTATTTGCTGTAAAATTACCATATTTGCATTTAAAGTGTACAGGACTCATTTACTTTTGATCAAAATTGAGTGCATAAATCAACAGAAATCAGTACTAGGTGTACTAATCAGTTTAAAATTGGACATATATGGACTTGTTAAGTTTTGCGTGAATGCTCCTCATATTTTTTCTTGAATTTGTTTAATCTTACCGAAACATTCTTCTTCGTCCTCCCCGTTGGGACAGTCGAAAAACCCGTCACAAAGTCTTATATTTCCCACTCTGTCCTTACACGTACAATTAATCTCGTCGCTTCCGTCCGCACAATGGACCTCGTTATCGCAGAATTGCTGGATTTTTAAACATTTGCTGTCATCGTCACAACTCTGTTCTCCCACGGGACATAACAATGATTCTCTGGTTTTGTTGTTCCTGCAATATTAAAAAAAAAACAACGTTTTTTATGATACCGTGGTATGGGGTGATATTAATCCTATAAGGTGACTTTAATAATCACCGTAACCTGCCTAAAATTCTGTTATGGGCATTCATCGGCGAATTTCCAGTGCTCGTATAGGCGCCGCGTCGATTCTAGCGTTGACACGAGGTTTTAAATATTTAAATTTTTATTTTTTTTATCTTGATTTTTTTTAATGATTCCATTTAAACGAGTTAGGTGGGAAAAAAGTTATCGATAAATAAAAATTAAAAACTTTCGTATTCTTAAAAGATTAAAATTGAATATCGGTTTTTTCTTCGAAAAACACCGATATATATCTGTTATTGGTAACTTTTATTTTTTTATAAGCACTGTGACATAAAATTAATATTAAACGCATTTTTATTTAATTTAAGCAGTTTTTAGCTAAAAGTCCAAAACATATGATACTCGTTGGGACGCACCCAGGTAAGACAAATCAGTTGATATCAGAATAATTTATTTATGAATCCATTTATACCAAGATCTGGTATCGTGTGCACAGGTTTTTCTATTTTCTTTTTTTTGTCACCCCATTCCACGGTAACTAAGTGCTAGCTTGTAAATGTTTATTTTTATTGGATTATACGTAAAATCTTATTATATTTTGTGATTACTTCAAGGATCTAAAATATCAAAATCTCTAAAATATCAACAGCGACGTAAAACATTAAATAATTAAATGTCGTTCGATATAACCCCTGCTGTTCGATATAAACGGTGTTTGCAATCTTATGGCATAACATGAAAAACTAACAGAAAAACATGTGTTCGGATCAAAAATAGCATGAAATATTAAATAATTTAATGCAATTTAAAGTTTTGCGTTAAAATTACATAAAGTTTATTAGTTTTCCTTAATATTTAAAGTTTGTTATGAATTTAGTCCTAAAAATTAAAACTGCTCCATCTATTGTTCAATATTTAAACCTGATATCTGTCACAACAATCTGACATAACCTTCAATTTTATCATTATAATTTGTAAATATGTGCTAAAATTAAATAAAAATCTTTTTTAAGTACTGATTTGATAAAATTATTAAATAACATTAATTGCTTTATTTAAAAATATGTGTTTTGTTGCATTTACAATGTCCAGTCACAAAAAACATTGTTTTTAACCTTGTCCACAGTTTAAAGCCATACAGTGTTTCATATTTGCAGTCGAAGAAAAAGTATGGTATTTTAGATTTTAAGCTTTCACGGCCATTAAGATATAAAGAACTTTCACTTTCGGGTTTAGACCGTGTTAATGGATTTTCACTTTCCGACGTTTCGTCTCTTACTACTAGAGACATCTTCAGGGATTAATCTGAAACTAAGTTTCGAATCAACTTGTGTCACTATTTATGACGAGTTGTGGTTATTCACCCGTGACGAGCTTTTTCCTATCAAAGACTTCCATATTGCAGGTAAGTGGTAACCAGTGTCCCGATTGATATTGTTAGGATGCTTGATGATTTCTATCGATTCCCGTATCTTCTCACACCTCTTGAAATTTATAATCTAACCCCCCGAGACTTCCGCGTACCAAAATTATATGGTTTACCTAAAATTCACAAGGACGGTGCCCCTCTTAGACCAATTGTCAGCACAATAGGTTCCCCTACGTATAAACTTGCCAAACACCTTGCCCAAATCTTAAATCAGTTAGTTGAAAAAACGAGGTCTTATGTAAAAAATTCCACACACTTTGTACAAACCTTATCGACAGTGACCCTGGACCCCTCGGACATAATGGTTAGTTTCGACGTAGAATCTCTATTTACTAACGTTCCCGTTCCCGATACAATAAATATTATACGAGACCTACTTACAACTGGAAATCTTGACCCTAAGTTATGTAAATTATTTGAAGCTTGTCTGACATCTACATATTTTCTGATACAGGGAGAGTTCTATGAACAAGTGTCAGGCGCCGCAATGGGATCCCCATTATCACCCCCTGCGGCCAATGCTTTCATGGAATACTTCGAGAAAAAAGCTATTGAGTCATTTCCATTAAAACCTAAAATTTGGCGCAGATACGTAGACGATGTCTATGCTATTTGGCCCCATGGCATGGAAAGCCTTCAAGGTTTTCTAAATCACCTCAATTCCCAACATAAATCTATACGGTTTACGATGGAAATTGAGAACAACGGATCAATTCCCTTTTTGGACGTTTTGGTTTACAAAACGGAAAATGGCTCAATAGGACACTCGGTATACAGGAAGAAAACCCACACTGACAGATACCTAAACGCATTTTCACATCACCATCCCTCTCAAAAACGCTCGGTAGTTAATTCACTTGTTCATAGGGCTTTCATGATTTCAGACAAGAATTCCCTAGACACAGAACTCCTTAAACTAACCAAAGCCTTGACCATGAACGGTTATACCAAAAAAGACATTAATAAGACCATATACAAATACAGAAATCCCAGACCCAAACAACAGGACAATAGTGACAATGACAGACAGACACAAGTTATACTTCCCTATGTAAGCGGTATCACGGATAAAATAGGTAAACTTTTGAAGAAGTCAAATATTAAGCCTATATTTCGGTCCAACCAAAAATTAGGTCAATGTTTGACTTCAACAAAAGACAAAAATACCCCTGAGTTCAGAAGGCGTATATAAAATACCCTGCTCCTGTGGTACGGTTTACATAGGTGAAACTAAGAGAAAAATTTCTACAAGACTTCAAGAGCATGAGCGCAATATAAGAAAGAAACAAATTTCCTTATCGGCAGTAGCCGAACATGTACATGAAACAGGTCATAAAATCAATTTGTCTGAAACAAAACAAATATTAACAGAAAACAGAAAAATGCCAAGGAAGATACGGGAATCGATAGAAATCATCAAGCATCCTAACAATATCAATCGGGACACTGGTTACCACTTACCTGCAATATGGAAGTCTTTGATAGGAAAAAGCTCGTCACGGGTGAATAACCACAACTCGTCATAAATAGTGACACAAGTTGATTCGAAACTTAGTTTCAGATTAATCCCTGAAGATGTCTCTAGTAGTAAGAGACGAAACGTCGGAAAGTGAAAATCCACGGTCTAAACCCGAAAGTGAAAGTTCTTTATAAAAAGTATGGTCTACAACACGTATGGAATAGTCATTCCTCGCTCGCGGGACCGTCATACTCGCCTGCCGGCTCGTATGACAAACTTTCCGCTCACGCGGAATATTGTCTATTCCATACTAGTTACAGAATATACTATTCTTACCTTGTTTTTAACGAGCTAGGTAGTTTCTGGATCATATCCTGTAAATATGAGGAATCTCTTTGCTGGCCCCTCACTTCCACCCCGGACATTGAAGCTATGTTGGTGTTGGACGGTGCTGGTACTGGATTGCACATATAATACTGGCCTAAATAGCAAAATAAAATACTGCTGGCACAAAAATAGTATATTGTTTTACTAGGAGGAAAAGTGAAGCTTTTTTTAGTCTGTAGAATTTACGGACGACGCGAAGCGGAGTCCGGAAACTACAGACGAGTAAAAAAAAGCACTTTTCCTCTGATTAAAACATACTATTTTTTCTTCAAGCATCCTATATATATATTTTTAAATATTAATTTTTGAATTTAATTTATTCAGTGATAAAGTATGTTTTTTTATTAAAATAGGCCAATAAAACCCTTTTGAAATAAACTTAAACCTTCCTTAGCTCATTTAACAATTTTTTTCGTTTGATTTGTAGATGTATAAACCATATATTCTTCTTAAATTATTTTTAATCAATTTCACACAAGGTTTTTTGCACAGAATCTCGAGTCCAAAGTCAAAGAGTGCTGCCGCTAGTGTTGGTTTTGCTAACTAACTTTTTTTTACGGCGTACAACAATGAACTCATTTTTTTACTGTAAAAAATAGATCACTTCTAACTAGTGTATTCAGTTATAAAATATGAACATTTTAGTACGCTTGAAGAAAAAATACTTTCCTCTATGGTTTATATAAAATACACTGTCCAGTAAAAAAGCTTTCCCAATTTCCACCCTGCGCGTAATGGTTTTTTATTATCATATTCACCTTCAGCAATATCAAAAAGCCCAATATACCAGTTTTCAGGAAAATTATCCCCAGCCTCCGAAGGTGGACCCTAATATACCAATTTTCACGAAAACTATCCCCCGCCCCCCAGGGGGTGGAGTTAAAATTGTTTTATTATCAGGTTCACTTTCATTTTAGACACAAATTTTCCCACTACAGGCCATGTAAAATTTAATCCATCGACCCACCCAGTGTGAAATTTACACTAAACTGGTGGCATGAAAAACTTCAAAGCTTTGAGATATTTGATACTCAAAGCCATTAGGCAATTAATTTCCTATTTATTATTATCCTTTTGTAAGAATAATAATTATAGGAGTAAGAAATATTAAAAGGCGCTGTTTTTTTTTCACGGACAAACTTTGCTACTCATTTACATTTAAAAAAATTCCCCCACGCCTTCTGCCCAAATTTTATAAGCTAAAAATACCAAATATAAAATTTTTATATGTTTAATTCGACTGTTTCAAAGGTTAAGAAAAATAAAACCATGTAAAAAAGCCACAAAAAAATGTTGTAGTAGAGTGTCGCTAATTTGGAATACCCAAGTTTTCACTATATTAGTAAGGTGCGTTCTGTTATTGCATCAGGTGCATTAAATTTTAATTATTAAACAATTATAAGGTAAGACTAACGTAAAAGTGCCATAAGTAACCAAAAAGATTTAAATGAACTATATTTAGAATAAAGTAACCAGAAAAAATCTAGGGGGGCTCGGCCCCCAGGGTGGCACCCTCAAAAAAAAAGCTTTGTCCCTGACGGTTTCAACCAAAACTTGGCGCCCCCTACAAAAAAAATGGCGCCCAAAAAAATACCCTCCTGAAAAAAGCTTTGTCCCTGGCGGTTTCTACCAAACTTGCCGCCCAACGGTACACGGAAAGAAATTAGTGGGCTCTGCGCTATACATTATAAGATATTTGGTAACAGTGGCAAATTATAGTGATTTAAGCTATAGATTATAAGGGACACAATAACTAATATTGTTAAAAATAAATTGGAAACGATTATATATATTACAGACACGATTATATTTATTACAGGCACTACTATAAATTTACAGAAATTTTATTATATTATAAAAATTATTAGCACGGACAATAATTAAATCTATTTAAGCTATAAATGCCATACTATTTGTTATATTTTATTATTCACTAAACAATTAAAGTATTTCATATAAATTTTTACACTGACTGCCATAATTGTAAGAGAAAGCCTTGTATTTATATAATAAGCGATTATAATTTGCTTGGTATGTGTGTTATAGCGCTCCTAGCTATAATTTTTTTTTCCGTGTAGGTGACTTAAAAAATACCAGGGGGGCTCAGCGAAAACGCCAGAGGGGCCTCAAACCAAGGCTAGGGGGGGCTTAGCCCCCCCTACTTACGGCCCTGTATAATACTGACCGTTAGCTCCAGAAGCCTGAACTGCTCCTGCATACGGATTGTAGGCCGCCATTGGAGGAGCGAAATTTTGCATGTAAGGCGATTGCGGAGGAAAGTAGGAGTACATTAGAGGATTGACCATATACATTCCTTGTTGCTGCATTGGGTGCATCACTTTTTGTTGATTAACAGGTACCACCTAAACAGAATTAAGAATTTAGTCTGATGAAATATTCCATCAATCCATTTTTCAGTCATCGTACAGAGTGATATTGGTATACTGCACAAGTATACTTATATATAAAAGCATATTTTATGTTTAACTCGTTCGTAGAAAAAAAAATGTTCCTAACGCATGCGTAAAGAGGTATTTCCGCACCAGATTGCTTGCATGAACTCCGCTACGAGTCGTTCAGGAAAATCAGGCAATCTAGTGCGGAAAAGAGCCTATTTCCACACTTAACTTAATGAACCTAGGTCTATAGGGTTAAGTATATGGTGGTAGCAGTAGTTTGGATTAGTCTGGTTTGCAAGGCGAGGTACGAGTTTTGCGAAAAGACGAATTCATGAAAGGAGCTGTTTTCAAATAAAAAACAATTCTACAAAGTTTTTCTTGTCAATGTTAAAAACAATATGTAGGCACGGTTCACCTGGGCGATTTTAAATAAAAATTTCGTGGACCCCTACATTTTTTGGACTAAAACATAACTGATGACATCAGAAATTAATTTCCATTTGAAAGAAAATCGTAAAAGATACACTTTTTTAGAAAGTTAAAAAAACGTTTTTTTGAGTAGAGGAAATGCGCCTAATTTCGGATGGTTTCCAAATTTCGGATAGTAGTGTATTTAAGATACTGTCTGCAAAGGTAAACAGAAACCTACTTTTATGTGAAGCCAAAAGTCAAACTAAATCCGTCCTGTAATATGATAACGGTAGAGCTTCTCCCCTTTAAATGGCAGCACAAATCGTTTATATTGCAAATGGCAGTTTTGTGCTCAGTTGCATTATCATGCTTTTTTATTTTATAAATAATCGTTATAAAAGTTCGTGATTCTGTCTTGGGTAAGTTATGATGTTAGTTAAGTTGATCCACTATTCATAATTAAGCAATTTGAAAACGTCAACATTCTACAAATTTCTAATCTAAAAAGCAGAAAGTTGCCTAATTTTGGATAGACCATTTTTGTGCATTTGATTCCCAATTTCGGATATCCGCAAGGTAATTATTATTCAGGATAACCAACCATTAATTATTATTTTTATAATGATACAACAAACTAAGATAAACAATTTTGAAAAAACGAAAATTACCTAAGATACTAAGATATTCGAAATTGGGAATCTAAAATTATAGTTCCTATAGTATTTCGTAGAAAATCGCTTAATGATCAATTTACGTCTTAAATGTGAAGAAATAACAAGAAACATAAGCAATTGGATCCAGATCTACACTTGAAAAAATTTTTTCGGATATGTCCGAAATTAGGAGCCCTTTTTCAAATGCACAAAAATGCGCTGATTTTTTTTAACCGTGTTTTTTGGAAAAAATAAACTGTAATAAAATTGCTTTTATAATAAATCATGGTTCGCTATAATAAGTTGTATCTGGTTATATAAAAAAAATATCAAAAAGTAATACCGAGTATTAAATATTGAATACATTGTAAATGGTATCCGAAATTAGGCGACTTTCCTCTAATAGGGTGTGTCAAAAAAATCCGATTTGCGAAATCGAAAACGCTCTCTGGCTCAAAAGTTGCTTCTTAGTAAAAAACTGTGGCCACTCAAAAATGAGCCAACTCGATTAATGTTTAGAGGTAACTCAAAGCACTCAAACTTTTTGAAAAATATCGGTACCTGTTTTTCGGATAAAAAGTGATTGTATATAAAATTAAGGAAATTTTGGAGGGTTTCTTTGGTAATATTTAGAAACAATACTAATTGTGAGAAAACTAAAAAAAATTATATGTTTTTAATGTTAAATAACCACTCATTACTAAAATATTTGTTTTTTGCTTTATATTTTTTCATTTTTTTTATTTTTGGTTCTTCATGCGTAAAAATTTACTTTTAAATGCATTTATTTTTAAAACGGTTAAACCTGCGATGTTAAACCACAGAAACTTTTTTGTGTATTTTTACATAAAAAAGTATTCCAACCAAAAAATCAAAAAAAAAGTACACCGAAAAAAGTTTTAGGCAAAAAACAGAAAATCCACTCGGTTTCTAATCGAAATTATTTTTTTTTACTCAACTTGAGGAAAAAAATATGTTTTCTGTATAGTCATGGAGGTTAACATGTATATATGCTTATATACTAATATATAATTTTGCAGTTTTTTTATTTAAAACTATTTTTTATGCACTTTTAAAAACTTGCAAAAATAAAATTTTCGCGAAATCATCAAATAATTGGCGATTTTTTCAGGTTCTAACTTAAGGGGGGGGGGATATAATTGTTTTAGTTCTTACATTTAGTATTGTTTCTAAATATTACCAAAGAAACGCTCCAAAATTTCCTCAATTTTTATCGGTATCAGTTTTTATCCGAAAAACAGGTTTTAGTCCAAAAAATGTAGGGGTCCACGAAATTTTTAATTAAAATCGCCCAGGTGAACCGTGTAGGATGTGGGTGAGCATACCTTTAATACCTGACTTCCATCATAAAACTGCTGAGCCCCTCTATATGGATTGTTAAATGCACTGGTGTACTGATTAAAACAAGGATTCAGCATCATTTGCTGATTTGTTTGAATATCCTCACTGGTGGATAAAAATGAATCAACTTTTTGTTTTTGCCTCAATGTATGTTGGCTATCCTGATTTATACGCATCGTTTTATTCCTTGAATCAACATTTTTTTCTGTTGATATAGTTGATTCTGTTTTTTGAGTTGGATTAGAGGTTAACAAGTTTTGGCAATTTATCCCTAGACAGTCTTGTATATCTTTTGGAATGAATGAAGTGTTTTTCTTGTCAAATTTAGAATTTTGATCTGGTTTTAAAGTAGAATTTATTGGTTGTGGTAGGATGTTTTTCGTTCTTTCTTCATCACTGTTCATATTGACTATTCTTTCTTGCCTTTCTTCATTGGTACTAGTAGTAATATTTCCTTGTTCAATATTATTTAAGTTGTCTTGTCTGGTTTCATTGTTAGACATATCTACCAAATGATCTTTTGGTATTATGTCATTTTTTGCATCTTTTTCATTTTCAGAAATCATACTTAAAACATTATCATGAGAATCAGTTGTAGTATTAACTTTTTGAGTTATTAGCTGAAACTCAGTTTCATCATTAGAACTAAGTTTTTCTGTACTATTTGTTAACTCATTAAAATTGGTAAAATTATTGCTCGTTGCCAATACCTTGTCCTCGCCTTCTAAAACTGACTTGTTTAACGGTAATTGTTCAGAATTTTGTAAAGGTCTGATATCAGCAGATTGTAATTTTTGATCAAATTCATCTTGATCAGTTTCAGGAATTATTTCTTCACTGTTTTTTTCAAAAGGATTCCTTACTTCCGAGCTTTTACCGTTATCCTCCAAAACAATTCCATCTTGTAAATCAATTTTATTAGTTGCCGTGGTTGGTACTTGTGTATTTATATACTTATCATATACTAAAGCCTCATTTGTACCTGGATGTGGTAATAAAGGTTCAGTTATTTCCAAATAATTATTTTCATTTTGATCATTCGGTAATTGTGGCTCATGATAACCATTTACATTCTGATTAGTCGGTAATCCTATATCATAAAATCCATAATTTATACTTTGGTCAGTATATGTCGGTAATGCTGGCTCATGATATTCTTTATGTATATTCTGATTAGTTGATAATACTGGCTCATAAAATCCACCATTTATACCCTCATCAGTTGATAATTTTGACTCATGAAATCTGTTATTTGTATTCTGATATGCTGGCTCATGATATTCGTTATGTATATTCTGATTAGTCGGCAGTGCTGGCTCACGATATCCATTATTTATATTCTGAGGTAAGTGTGACTCATAAAATTCACTATTTATACTTTGATCAATCGGTAATGATGACTCATGAAATCCATTATTCAGATTTTGATACGTCGGTAATTCTGGCTCATAAAATTCATTATTTATATTCTGATTAGTGGGTAATTGTGGCTCATGATATTCATTATTCATATTCCTATACGTTGGTAATGATGGCTCATGAAATCCATTATTTATATTTTGATACGTCGGTAATTCTGGCTCATAAAATTCATTATTTATATTCTGATTAGTGGGTAATTGAGGCTCATGATATTCATTATTAATATTCCCATACGTTGGTAATGATGGCTCATGAAATCCATTATTTATATTCTGATCGTTATAATGATAGTTTTGGTTTTCATGATATTGTTCATGAAAGTTTGAATACAGTGCATGCTCAGAGTTTTGAGTATTTATATCAGGATACATAGGCGGTTGAGTATCAGGATAAAACATATTTTTAGGACTTTCCTGATATTTAGAATTTTCAGAATAAGGAGAATTTTGAAAATATTTATGATTTTGGGGATAATCGTGATTTTGGGAATGTTCCGGTTGTTGAAAGTATCCAGTATTTTGAAGATATTCATGAGTTTGTTCATCATATTCATCTATTTCCCGTTTTGTTCTTAAGTTCACATTTGATTCGTACTCCATTAATAGGTCCAAAACATCATTGACACTGCACAAATGAGCTAAATCATATAAACTCGAATTTGAAAATAAGTCACAGCAATCTTTTAAATTTTCGGTAATCTTACATAAAGCTAGTTTTTCAGCAAACTCTGGAAGAAAGTTGGAATTTTCTTTTACTTTTTCCTTAAAATTCTTTTTGGCTTGTTGAATTTCTTCCTTGGTCTTAACTTTCGGGTCAACGAATATTTCCACTTTTCCTTCTTTTTCTATTATGTTTATATTTTTATGTGAATTGTTTGATAATTTTTCTATATCGTGTTTCATCCAGTCGTTATGGCCTATGGCTTTAAAAAACTTGGTGGGGTCATGTGTTTTGTTTATTTTATGTCCAATCGAGGAACTTCCATTAATTTTCGAAATATCTGTTGTTTCTTTCCTTTTTTCCTTATTTCTAGACGTACGATGATTATTTTTCATTTTTGTGTTGGCTGCCCCGACCAGCATTTCCGGTTCAATCGTGTAGTTGTATTTATCTTCAACATAGTGGTATTTAATCGGCTCTACGTGGTAAAAATTGTACTCTGAAATATAAATTTGATATTTTTAATTAAAATTAAAAGTTTAAAATAAATATACAGGCTATAAAAAATATACAGAGCGGTCCAAAAGTCACCCCCCCCCCTCTTAACTTTTGAACCAGTTGAGATATCGATTTCAAATTTTAAATAAGACAACTTAAACTATCTTTTAGCATATATTTATTGCTTTCAGCTCTTAAAATGTGGGCATGGGGGCACATTTTTTTAAATTGAAAGGGGGGTCGTGTAATACATCATTTTAAAGCTTATAAAATTCTCCATTTAACTCTATATTTTTAAATAAAAAAAATTTTTTTGGGTTTAAAATGGGGTTGAAAATGGGTATTAATGTCAAAATTCATCTAAAAAAAACATAATTTTTTAAAAATGCCTAATTTTATCATAAAAAAATGTTAATTATACTTTTAAACTAATTTTAGTTGACAATAATAAAAATTTATAAAAAACAACTTAAAAAATCGAATGTTATAGCACAAAAAATTATAAAATCAAAACCTTAAAAAACATTTTTAAAAAATTTAAAAATGTTAGTTTAAATAGAGAATTTTATAAGCTTTAAAATCACACATGTATCACATCCATTTAAAAAAATGTCCCCCCATGCCACCCTGCCCACATTTTAAGAGCTGAAAATATCAAAGATAGTTTAAGTTGTCTTATTTATGACTTCTAAATTTAAAGTCGATATCTCAACTCGTTCAAAAGTTAAAAGGTGGGGGGGTGACTTTTGGACCGCACTGTATATAAAAACATACAGGATACACAGTGCTGATAATTCCCAAAAAGAATGAAATGGTACTATATACCTTTTTGTATTGCGTTTATGAATAGATCTTATTTTTCTGAGCAATAAATAGTTCAATTTAAGAAACACACCTGCTGTTGAGGCTAGAGCGCTCCACAGGGTGTACAAATTTCGGAAAAAAATATTATTGTCACTTATGCACAAAACTAAAATTTGAACAAAAATTATTAAAGGGTTATTACTGAGGGATTAAACCACATTAAAAAATTCATCAAAATAATCGACTTTGAAAATGTGTTGAAATTTTAGTGGAGCATTAATTTTGACTAGAAATGTATTTTAAAACATTAAACTTTAATTTTAAGTTAATTAAACAAGCTTATTTAAATTATTTCTGGTTAAGGAGATTAAACAACAAGCTTCAAACGTTTAAACTGTTATTAAATTATTTCAAAAAGGAATAATTCTAATTAAAATTATTCCTTATAATAATTTATGTACTATAAATAATAAGTGAGTATTCCACTTTCCAAGCTTACCTTTTTTATGCAAATTAAGCATAGCATACTTATAAATAATATCTTAACTCAACAGAATGACTTAGATGTTAATTTATAATAATTTGTTTCATTAGAAAATAATAAAATAATAATAGGTACTTTAAAATCAAAATTATATTCAATACCTAAGTTTTAAAACATACAAAAGCCATCAGGTAGAGGCAATCAAGAGATGGGAAACTAAAATCAAAACTCGATATTGGAAAGACCAAAACTTAAGACAGGCCAAAATATTCATAAAATATGAACCTAAACGAACAAGAAAGTTACTCGATCCCAGCAAGGTGGACCTAAAGACCTATACAGGGCTGTTAACCGGACACTGCCCGTTAAGATATCATCTTAAAAAAATGGGAGAGTCTGAAATTTTCCGTCTATGCTCAGAAGCACCAGAAACGGCCGAACACATTATGTGCTTCTGCGAAGCCATTGCTCGCAAAAGGCTACAATATCTAGAACAGGTATACCCAAGACCTGCAGATATATCCCAAGTAGCCCCCAAAAAACTCTTAGGCTTCTTTGAAAGCGAAAACAAAAATTATCGCGCTTATTACGGTGCACCCTGTAGAAAATAATTAGTTTTTCAAATCTTTATTATTGCAAAATTAATTCTAAAGGCCATCCTTTTAGATAAAAGAAAAATTCTTTAAAACGAGCTATCGGTCTTTGAAATATAGTAATTTAAAAAATGGAATTAATTTCAGTGATCCGCTTCATTTGCTGAGCAGTTTATTTAACGATTTAATTATTACTAAGTAGGTACTCACCTTTATTAATTAAAACTGCTATCAAAAACGAAAATACACCCAACGAAATAAATCCTATTAGATAGGACAATAAAATTGAAACCTTTAGCTTCTTATTTATCTTCTTCGTCGAAGAATAATGATAATTTGAAAAAGTTTTCCTTTTTAAATCTGTAAACGAAAATTATAATTATTTGTTAATCAAAATTTTATATTTATTAATAGTGGTCGGATTGCAAAAAAATGGGAGATGCTCAGGGGTTTTAAGGTTTTCGAGGGAGCTCTTTTGTTTAAAAATAAAATTTTAAGACCCGCGGTAACATCCGGCGGCGCGCCATCTTGAAAAATTAGACCGTTTCCGCACTTTTTTTTCAATCACCACAAGGTTGTGCTTATCCTCCTACAGGCCACTTCCTATAGGTATCTCGGTAGTCTCCCTTATGAGTCATGAATCAAGAGCGTATTTTACCTGGTATATTGTTGTCTCCGCAATTCAGTTCGACGTTCATCAAACCTTCTGGTTCACGAAACGGTGCCGGTTCCGGACAGTCAGATCTGTCCACTGGTTTTTCTTTGGAACTCTGATTATTTAGGGAAACCATTTTCACTAATTTCCACTAGTTAACTTACTAATAAATTGAGGAAAATTGACCAATTTTATTATCAATCTTAATTTTTTTAAAGCTAAATTAGCTTAAACCTTAAAATAACTCTGGATAAATTACCTAGAGTTATTTTAAGTTTTAATTTTAAGAATTTTCCAATCAAGTATCCATTTTTTAAAAATCTACCAATGACAATAGTTATTTATGGTACTAGTGGGTAAAGTAAGATATTGCCCATGAGAAAATTAACCTGCTAGGCGTCAGCCAAGCAGGTTAATTTTCGAGAAGGCAATATCGGTTTACCTATGAGGGTTTACAAGGTTTTATCCAATAAATAGCTTAGGAATTCATATTTTTATTAAAAATTTTAATGACATTTACAAGAAAATAATTTGACAAGTGACAGTTGAGTGGGTAAAATAAATAATTATCCACTCAATAAAGTAAAAGCCACGCGGGGGTTATTATTGAGTTTATCTATTTAAAATAAAGCTGGTAATTGTCTTATTATCTGTATGTATTGGATAAATAATATATTATTTACCAAGTCAAAGAAGTTTAACATTTTTGACCTGCGTCAAATTGCGGGATGAGCGCGCTAGCGCGAAGCCCGCAAGACGCGGTCTAAAATGTTAAATCTTCACTCACGTGAAAAATATAGTATTTTTTTCACTACCAGTACAATTAATTAACTATTTATTTATTTATTTTACTAAAATTTAATGAAAAAGCTTATAAATTTAAAATATCACGCTGGCCGTTCGCGGCCATTAAAAAAACAAATGAATAACTTGACATTTCTGGCAGAAATTTTCTGTTGATCTGCTAAAATTATTAAGTTAGAGTGTTTCCGTGTTAAGTGTGAAAAAAATATATAAAAATGGAAAGTGAAATGCAAAGTGACGATTCTGGTACTCCCCCAGAAATAAGAGGACAGGCAAAAACTGTGAGGGGGAATCTATTGCCTCAAAAATCAATATATGGGTGTTGTACCTCTAGTAATCTATGATCCTTACGGTAATATATGGGTTGAATAATCTATGGTTGAATATGATGGACCAATGATTTTCACTTTTTGAAGTGATTTTTGTAAAACATGTTTTATAGGTACTAATTTAGTTAATATTTTTTAATTTATCATGCAATAAATAAATTTGGTGCCTAAAGACACTTGTAAATAGCAATGTAATTTAATAATTAAGTGAAACGTCAGATGCCAAAACAGCTGAATAAAAATTCATTATTAACCATGGTGCAATTTCATTATTTTTAGAACCTCTGACGTCATAGGTAGAGAAATAATATTTCTACCAAAGAAAAGAACAGTAATAAAGATGTGCTTTTAGGCTGGTAGTGAAAAAAATATTTTTTTTTAAGAAACGTCGACATAAGTTTTAGGAAACCTGAATTTAAAGGTGAAAACTGTTTAAATTTTTTTGGTTGGAGTCTAAGTCTAGTAGAAATTTAACGTTAGTATACTTAGAACTTAATTCTGGATCAAAATATGTAAAAATATACGGGGTCTTCCATTTAAAAATCAAAAGTTGAGGTAATTTCCGGCGAAAACGGAAGTAAAAAAAAAAATAAATCCGCCATTTTATAGAACACGTAAAATTATATAAATCTATAAAGTTTCGTTTTTATAGAATGAAAACTAATCTTAATATGAGGGGTGGACACAACGAACTAATAACTCTTCTCTCTAGAATACGCATACCGTTAATATAAAGTATCGCCAACATCTCGGTTTGCTTGTAAACAAATAGTAGATATATTCAGGCCTGAACAATAACAGTTACCAGTAACTGTTATTGTTGTCTCTGTTAGAACAAAGCAGTGCGAGTAAGACAGACAAATGTATATGTTGGCTACGTTTTTGTCAGTTTTTACAAATGAAATGCCTATTCTAGAGAGAAGAGTTATTAGTTCGTTGGGTGGACATAAATAAAACTTACTAGGTACACAGGGTTTAAAAAAAGGGTCTGATTTTTTGTTATTCTTGCCTTAAATGATCCTTAAAACTTACATAATAGGTTTATTAAAAAAAAATGGATTAATTTAAAGTCGACCTAAATATTCCTTCTACCGCACCGTGTGGACACTTTGTAATTATTTACTATGAAAAAAATTAAACTAACATTATAAGGTTAATTATATAAAATTAACTCACCTAATTTTTTCGTTTCAAGCTTTTTTTTCAAGTTGGACCAAAATGGAAATATTTTGAAAAAACCTTAAAATAATCTAGTTTTCTGTCAAATTTTCGAAATTTTGAATTTTTTTTTAACTTCCGGATTGATTTTAAGGTCGCAAAAATAATGTATTGGTAAAAAGACCTTGACCAACTATATTCATGAAAAAAATTGCGTACCAGAATTTTCCCAGTTGAGGCCGTTCTAATCTACCTGACAACTGGACCATTGATGAATTTCTTTAAAAATAAAACTTGATTAGTAAATTTCGTTTAGCTTAAAATTAAACTGTGTAAAAACTTAATAAATAATCAAATATTTAATTCACCTACACTGCACAAGCATACTTAACTTTTTGATCAGAAATAATTTTTTTTTTGCAGACGCGTTATTTTTCATAATTTGTTTATCAAATTAAATAAGTATTGCTTACGTATATCTAATTAATAACACAGGCTCAACAAAAATTAAGTTCAGTTACCATTAATAAGACTATATTTTTACATCGGCACTTAGTGCTACTAAGAGTGCCGATGTATTGAAATCTTCACCGAAAAGTCAAAATCTTTGACCACGTTTTTTTCACATTTCTCGACGTTTTAGAGTCAAAATCAGTAAAAAAATTTGCGTCCGTCCGTCTGTCTGTCTGTCTGTCTAGGTGTAAACTTTCTAACTCCATTTTTACATGAGATATCGACTTGCGGTTTTTTGTATGTTGTTTCTTATCGTATTCCGAAGAGCTGATTAGATTTTGGGTGTAAACGATTGGGGGGGTAAGGGGGTAAAAATAGGGTAAAACTCTTATTTTTAGCTTTTTTTTGTTTATAATTAAGGCAATTATTATTGTATTTGGTTAATTTAGCACTTATATAAAAGATAATTTTAAAATTGGTCAAAAAATGTTATAAACAACGTTTTCCTAAAACGCATTGTTTTCGAGATATTGGCGTTTAAAGCAGTAAAAGGTTTTTTTAGCATATCTCACATATTTAAAAACCCGATTTCAAAAAATTATATTTTAAATAAAAGCTGTTTTTAAGCCCTATAAAAATGCTATATACAGTTTTTTGCTACAATATAATGTTTTAAAGATACAGAATTTAAAATAAAACAAACACCTAGTTCGAAATTTGCAAACTAGATGGCTCTAGTGTACAATAGTTCCGATGTTTTGACAGGGTGCTTGCAACGTTTCATTTAGTTTGACAATAAAATATGAAACGGGTACCTTTTCTAGACGAGTGAAAAAATGAGGACTTTTATCGGATTGTTTTTCTGGCCGAAATGTACCTCGAACCAAGGACACGTGTCTTTCGATATGTTCAAAGCCAATTATCTTGTTTCAAAGATAGCATTTCTTCGATGTCCTTGAATTAAAAGCACGGGTTTTTGAATGATGATTCGCGCTCTTCATTCAAGGACATTGCCTTTGGTTCAAAGAAATGCTAGTCTTGAAACAAGAGAATATGACTTTGAATATATCGAAAGACACGTTTCCTTGGTTCAAGGAATCCTCTTTTTCTAAGTAAGGGCGGTGGAACCGCACTATTATCACTTTATTTTTATTTGAATTTCTAAAAGTAAATGTATAATAACCTCTGCTGCGAGAAGTAAATAAAATGAGTATTCCGAGAATTTATACAAAGATCTTTTTCTAATGAGGGAAAATTTGTATAACTTTGTGAGAAATTTAGAATTACTTAGGTAATCAGAGCTAAAACTAATTATTTATAATAATTAAAATCGACTCCAAAATATGAAAATTCCGCTTCATACAATGTATACAATAAGTAAATTTTTGTTTTGGCCTTAACTTTTTTATTATTTACAATAGGAGAAAAATTAAAAAACTGAGCTCATTTCAAATTATTTTAACATGCTTAGGGCATACCCACAGGCTCGCATAAGAACATAATACATAAGAATGCGATGCCGCTTCAGCCATGTTTTCAAGGTATAGGTCCCTATACCAGATTAAAATTTATATGGGAAATCCCATATTCGAATATCCAACTGTGAATATAGTGGTAAATTTTGCTAAATCTAAAAATATCCATTCAATGGAGCGGAAGGGGTTAATTAAAAAAATTGTTTTGCAAACTTTGATTTTAAATATCTACAAATAAGAATAAAAACAGTTTTCTTAGAAAAATTAACTCTTTCGATATCCGTAATAAAAATTAAACATACACTGAAAAAAAATAAAAACAAAATCGAATTTCTCAACGAATATTTTCGATTTGTCTTAAAATACTCAGGGAGTGTCGATACTCTGAACGATACTCTGAAAAAAAAATTGTAAGTGAAAAACCTTTTGATTTAAATCCATAAATCCACACCGTGGAACCTTTTCGCGTGACCATTCACATTTTTCAATGGAATCTAAAATTTTTCGATGAATTTCTTTTTTCATAATTTAAATTTGCATTACTGATTTTTTTTTTTCGTCGAGCGGGCATGCCGAGGGGCCTGCCTCAAAGCTTACCTTTTTTTCGCAACTTTGGGTCCTGCTTGCGTGTTTGGGATGATGCTGGTTTAAACCCGTAATAATATATACAGAGTATACTAGGAACAAGTAACAAATATAAACTTATTTCTGAGTTAGTCTGTATATTTAATAATGCAACTAAAACAAACAAAAAATGTGCAAAGTGGTTCCCAGTTTTTATTCCATAATTCTCAACTAAAGGTTAATAACATTAATAATGCTGATTTGAAATAAAATACTGCTGCCAACAAAATAATACTTTCCCCTCCAGGGCCTTTAAGCCTATAGGCTTATAAAAGTTTTATTTTGTTTTTAAAAACATAGGTATAAAAAATTTTAAAAACTTTTTGCTTTTCGAAATTAAGTGCTAGCTTACATATTATCTACCGTTGTCAAGGCTTGTTTACCTTGGCAACCAATAAACTCATTTATTATTGACCGTTGTTAAGCATTGTTTATTGACAACGGTCAATAATGAAAAAATTTTGAGAAAACTACTAACTTATTTGTCAAACAGCTATGTCAAAATAATTTTTAAACTTTTTAGCAGATATTTGGCGTTTGTAGCTTTAGATAGTAGAAAAAATAATTTATGCACCACGTATGTAAACTGTCTTAAGTATTCTCGACTGATTTTTTGCCTCGACTCCGTCTCAGCGTCTTAGTTCTCATACTAGGTGCATAATATACTATTTCATCCTTTTATTTATTTTTTTATATTATTTAACCCTTGTTTGATCGGGGTGGGTTCCCAGGCCAGGAACTTTGGATAATGAACATATTTTCCAAAGAAGTCTACCTCAAAGCTTTCTCCAGTTATTGTAGTCAAAAATTTCCCAGACAGATAGAAACCGACAGACTAATTTTTTTTGACAGGAGTAATAATTTTTGGATTTGGATTTGAATTAAAACAATATTTTGGTATTTATTTTATTTAATACAACACATATATTTTATCATCCTAATTTTGCAATTATATTTTTAATAACATTTTAATTAACATATAATATCTAAGTATATTTACAGTCTATTTACAGTGCAGTTTAAAAGTCACGACTCCTCTTCACTTTTGAAGAGGGGGATCATTTTAATGGATAGGTTTAATTTTCATTTTTGCATCATGAAGTTAATCATTTATCAAAAATTGTTTGATTTTTTTGAAGAAATTTTTATGAAAATTTTATGAAAAATACAGGGTGATCAATAACTGTCATGCCAAAATTTCAGTACAATACATCCAAAAATATCAAAAAAGTTCCTATACATGTTGGTCCGGAAATGAGCCCTAAGTGAGCTATGGCCCTTTAAAATTGTAATAAGAATAAGGTTTTTAATTAATAACTCTGGTACCCTTTAAGCTAGAGCGACGAGCGTTTACTTGTATACTAGTATTATTAAGGGCAATAAGTTTATATTAATTTATTTTTTTGAATTTATCCAGAGGCGTGTCTAGGCGGACAAAATATGTGAGGCTTCACACATTTTTGCCCCAAAAATTTTTATGTGTAGTTTATTTGGATTTTTTGTAAAAAATAAAGATTTTTTGAGTAAAAATACATAAAAAATGTCATATAGTATAGCACTGTAGGAGCAACCGTTTTCAAAAAAATGCATTTAAGAGGAAGTAACATTTTATGCCACCAAAAACTTTACTTTTTAAAAGGTTATTACTCTTTTAATACGAAATTTAGGTGTTTTGGTGAAGAATACTTTTTTGCTCAGTTTTAAATGAAGAATCACTCTGCAGCATTAAAATTTTATTGATGCTCTTATTTGTTCCCCATTCAGTATGTCATCTTCGAAGGGCCGTAGCTCCCTTAGACCTCGTTTCCGGACCACCCTTTATAGAAACTTTTTTTCATATTTTTGGATGTAGAATCACCTCTTAAATTTTGGCATGGCAGTTACTGATCACCCTGTATATGCATGGTCGGAGAAATATATTTTTTTTCTATTTAAAAAAATCTCCCTGTACCTTCCTGGCCAAATTTTAAAGGCTAACTGTATAAAATTAATTCAAAAATATGGTTTGTCTTATTTAGGTACGTGTTCCAAGTTTGAAGTCGATATCAACTCGTCCAAAAAATAAGAGGGGGGTGTCTTTTGGATTGCACTGTAGATAATAATACGTTTGTATAATTATGATCTTTTCTTAACGTTTTCCAATCTTTTTAAAAATTATCACAAGCATAGGTAATTATTAATAGTATATTAAAGGACAAGTTACGTAAGACACTATTTTGGCGCACATGTCTATGTCTGGAAAACGAGCCGCGAAGCGGGGGGTTTTCTGATGGACGAGTGCGCCAAATGTCTTATGGAAAGAGTTCTTTATACTATTTTATCTATTTCGCGTTTTATTTTGCTTACAAAGTACTTTAGTTTTTAATAGTTTCAATATGACTGATTTGGGGAATTTAATGTATTTATATTGGTAACAATGACACTGACAATTTAAAATTTCTTATTTGCTTTTTTTTTCATTAGAAATGTATAATAGTTACAAGTTTTAAGTGTATTTTTATAGTTATTTTAAATAAAAATGGACGAGGAAGAGTTAACATTTACTCCAGTGTAAACAAAAAAATACCCAAAACTGTTTTACAATTAAACACGCGAACCAAAACTACAAAGACGTAATTATGAAACGCAAATAGATAAATTAAATTATTGGTTTTACATACGTACACTAAAATAAGGATTTGGTTGGGCCAACTAGATTAATACTTATGTAAATAAGATATAACCTTTTTTCTGGTAGCAGCAACCAGAATCCTGGCACGAGCAACTCTTCTGGTAAGCAGAAAAAATTGTCTTTTTGCTCTCACCAGATTTCTGGTTGCAGCAACCAGATTTAACTATTGCTCTGGTCGACCCAACCAATTTTTTTTTCAGTGTATTGAATCACAGTTAAATATACAGGCTGCTGATTTTTGGTACCAATGGCCAATTGTTTACCAGTCGTATTCAGTATTACTGTATTATTAATTGTAGTCGGCGAATTTCCAGTACTCGCATAGGCGTCGCGTCGACTCTAGCCTTGAGGCGAGTTTTTAAATAATTCGGCAAAATTATTCCGTAAGCCTATGTTTCTGTGTTTATTTTCAACGTTGATGAGTTTACGCCGACTACGGATTATTAAATATTTTTTGACATTAATCCAAATTACTGTATATTTTATACGTACCGTCAACTGAGGTGACTTCGGACGGTGTCGGTGACTTTACGCACACCTTGCGAAGTCACCTAGCCTAGTAACAGGCCCGAACTGAGCCGCAACAGGGTGGTGCACAGTATAATTGACGTATTTCAAATACGGTATTTGCAACATAAAATAACCCACTTATCCAAAATTGTTTCATTTGACGAAAATTTCCGTTTTCAACCCTTTTTGTCTAGTCAAATACCAATATATTGAAAACCGAATTTTTTAGCCACTTTCAAAGGGCTTAGCTACCTTACGACGAATTTTTAGACATACGTTTATAGGAACTTTTTATCATATTTTCTGATGTAGAATAAACCCTTAAAATTTCGGACCCTAATTCAAATACACCGTGTATACTTTCCAAATAAAAACCATTGAAACAAAAACATTTTGACAATTTGGCAATCAAAGAGCTGTTGCCACGACGGCATTACCGTTCTGACTCCCTGTCCAGTCCGAACCTGTCCAGTAATATAAGTACATTAATATAAGAAATTATAGTATATTCAACTTCAAAATGCAGTAAGTGTAAACAAACGCACGTGACAACAACGGATTTAGTGACAGGGTAGGACTCAAAACAAAATATTTCTATATTACGGTCCATTGCATTGTACACTTCATCGCAAGTGCTCACGGACTGACCTGTTTAATTTTCTACATCCCTACTCTGAAACCACGCGCCAGCTGCCGCATGCGCGATTCTTTTATTTACTTCTGCTGAATTTTGAAGTTGAATATAATATAATAGTAGATCTCTATAGAGGCAAATTCACCACCATTAGAACTGCCATTAATTACATTAACTACTTTAACATTATTATTACTATTTGGATGACTTCACAAAAATTGAGCCAGTGGTAAGGGCCTGTCCATATATTACGTAACGCGCCTAGGGAGGGGGGTCAGAGAAATTGTTACAGTTTGTGACAGGGGGAGGGGGGGGGGTCTAGGTAAACGTTACGTAACGGAATTTAATAAATTTAATGTTTATTTCCTAAGCTTGGCAGATGTATTTTTATTTCAACATAAATTACTATTTAGTGGCCCATAATTCCCTTTTTCACACAAAAATTGACGAAACTATGCATATTTAAATAATATTGTAATCAGTAAAAAAACTGTTGACATTGATATTAAAAAAAAATCTTACGGCCCTGTTCTTGCGTGATCTTGCCGATGAATCATCGGCGATGATACATTTTCGCGCGGAATGTGTACTCACAGAACACCAAAATACTATTTTGTGTACCTGTGCATAAACAATATACGTGTTATGTGACACTCAGTGTAAAAAGAGGTACCTAGTATTTTTTTCCTGTGTGATATTGATTATGAATATTTTTTTAAAGTTTGAGTGATTTTTTAGTTTAAGTACATTAAATGCTATATGTATTATTATAATAAATATGTATCATTTTTACACCGTCTTTTTACCGTCTTGCATTATGCGGAATTCTGTATCAAGATATGTTAGAAAAAAAATACAAATTTTTATATTGTTAAGCGTTACATAGGGGGGGGGGGTGTTGGTAAATGTGACAGTTTGTTACACAGGGGGGGGAGGGGGGTCATTTTTTTTTGAAAAATTGCGTTACGTAATATATGGACAGCCCCCTAACTTTTACATTTATTTATGTTTAAATAAAAAATATTTGCAACTTAATTAATAATTATTTAATAATAATAATCATATTCATTCTTTAAACGAATTTCTTTTATAAAACAAAAGTACATAAGAGCCATAGTTTCCAGGTAACAGTACATATATGACTACAATCCCTTATACTGCCCGACTACGGTAGTAAACAGTAACTCCATTTGTCGCATAGCAGCGTTTTCAAAATATTTCATCAGAGTTGACGTGAAAACGTCGCTAGGCGACAAATGGAGTTACTGCTTTCTAGCGTAGAGGGCAGTATAACAGGGTTCGAAAAAAAGTCAAATATAAAAATTTTTTCCTAGAATATTTAATAATACTGCTCAATTTTTTATTATTTCCCAGTCTGAAATATTTCGAACCTTAATTAGCACACATCGGAAAAGATAAAGCGAACAACTAGTTTGGCACCCAGTTAATCCATAAAATAAACCTTATCATTCCAAAAACCGACCCAAACAAGTTTACATTATATTACATTTTGTTTAACCTCGTACTATTCTACTTAATTAAGCATCCCAGGACTTGTATGGGCTAGTAGTTTGTTTGTTTGTTTAACCTCGTACTATTCTACTTAATTAAGCATCCCAGGACTTGTGTGGGCTAGTAGTAGAGGGAACCACCGGCTTATACTGACTTTCGAACCAGTTTCTAGGGAGTATCCGTTTCACTTACGCCTTCGCCAAATTTCAGTTATTATATTAACTTAAAAAGGCAAATCGGCGCCGGTGAGAATCGAACTTACGCTAGTTTGGGTAGTAAACTCGTCAAGTACGACGCGGTAGTCCACTACACCAATCCTCCCGTAAACTACTTAATATAGTATGTACTTGCAAGTGTCAGTTTAGGCCAATGATTAGATAATAAATTGATGGGATATTAAATTATATCATATTAATAATACGTTATATTGTTTTTAGTCAAAAACAAGTTTTAGTGCAAAATTTTAGTTAAAAAAAATTAGCTTTCTCCCATTTCAGTTAAAAACTGGAAAAAAAAAATAACATTATTAAATTTAAACTTCAGCTTTGGATGCAGTGACCCTTATCTTTCTTTTTGTAGACTAGTATAATTAGGTTTGTGAAAGAAAAAAACCTTTCTAAAGTTTTTATTTTTATTTGGATTGATCGGAAATTAATAAAGAATGTAGTAGTATTATTAAAGTTCCCAAACAACTTTTTTCTACACTCCCCCCCAAGAAAACCAACAATTCCGCACTATAAGGTAATCAAAATTACTTTTTTCTACATAAACGTCATATTTCGTGACAGTTTTTGAATGACACATATTTTATTAAATATTTTGCCTTTTTTAGAGATTTTAAGAAAGAAACCTATTTTAAAACAACTGTACAGCTGTTGGTAAAAATACATGACAAACTGCCACAAACCTAAATTTGACAGCTCTTGTTTAAAATTTTGTTTAAAAATAGTGTACCTATTCCGCACTATAAGGTAATCAAGAAAGTTAGCCGTTTTACTCATGCTTTGAAATCAGTTGAATTTTGACAGCTCTGTGCGCAAACGAATACTTTTTTGTACATAAACGTCATATTTCGTGAAAGTTTTTGAATGACACATATTTTATTAAATATTTTGCCTTTTTTAGAGATTTTAAGAAAGAAATCTATTTTAAAACAACTGTACAGCTGTTGGTAAAAATACATGACAAACTTTTTTTACACTGCCACTAACCTAAATTTGACAACTCTTGTTTAAAATTTTGTTTAAAAATAGTGTACCTATGGGCCTATTTACAAATACGACGTAACGACGTAAACGTAAAAAAAAAACGTAAGAAGTACAGACGCTGATTGGCTTGATTTCAAGGTTGGTTAAACTCGCTGAAAAAGTTTCATTTGACATTTTAAATGACTTGCTTCCTTAGCTAGTAAGGTATTAGATATACTGTTTTTCCATCAATTTTTTTCCGGAATACATATAGGCAGTTCTTACAATCCGGAAAAATGCTGGTTTTGAAACCTCGAAAAGTGCTGTATACTTTGCGTACTTACGAATTATTATGCAATATGTAATTGAATTTTGGGGAGAATCCACAGAATCTGAAAGTACATTTAAATCACAAAAAAAGCGATCAGAGTAGAGTGTTGGATAGATCTGACACTTGCAGATAATATTTTAAGCGCATAGGTTAATTCAGTATGACACACACATATTCTTAAAGTTGCAAAATTAATATTTAAAGAAAGACAAGGGGGGGCTTAGCTGAACGCTATGATCAGTTTCGATTAACAGAATCTGACAGAATCCTCATCAACGTTTTGAGATGATTATTTTTGATTGATTTTATAAAAGCGCGGGATTGTACCTTTGTTGGTATTTCTAACCTCAAATGGTGGTTGTGACAATTGAAAAGTAATAGGCGTTCAGCAGTTTGCTAGCAAAACTTATCATTTAATGACCTTTGATTAGTTTTGCTTTTTCCTTGAACGCAAGTGTCTAGAACTGGATTAATTGATTCATTCTTTTTTTGAAAGGTGTGTGTATTTGCCTACATTCAAAACCAGTCGTAGAAAAATATAAGTTAGGTAAGTTATTTTCAACTAAATTTTGTTTTTTCTAACTTTCTTTTTTAAATACATATTCATGTAAAAAAATACCCCTTAAAAATTGAGCTTATAATTAATAAGTATTTTCATCTAAATTGATTTTTACCATTCTTTTATCTCTCGTTCAGTACCCTACAGCCAAAGTCATTTCGTAATATTACACAAGGTTACCCGGTGCGTGGGCTTCTACGGGCGGGAAGTGAGGTATGCCTTCTTAGTGACGTAGTATACCAAGCGCCAAAGTGAGTACAACGCCACCCTGCCCTTGTACATGCGCACACACATCTTGTACGCCGGACCACCTTGTAAGTTATATTAATTGGTTAACCTTGATTGATTAACCTTGTCCTACAGCTCACTTTGCGGCAACAAAATCGCGCATGCGCACTTCGTCCATATACGCCGACAACTCATCCTCAATCGCGCCATTTTCAATTTCTTTAAGACTGCTGTTGCTAATGTCGCAAGGGCTGAAGCTTCTAAAAGCGTCTTGTCGCGGTTCCAGTTTTAGAATTACTCTTTTTTCCCGTCTTCCAGAAGAATAACCCTTGCTGTCATCCAGATGCCTTCTTGCCATGTTTTCGAAGTACTTCCACAACTTCGTGAATCTTCGGGGCTCCCCGAGCTGAAGGGGCACGGCAACAGTGTCCTTCGGGGGATTCGGCTCGAAATCTATTAGAATGAAATCTCTGTCTCGATCTTCGTTTTCTACGGTTTCTTCTTCTTCGATTTCATTCTCTCTGAGCTGCATTGCTGGTCTTACTCTGAAACAAAAGAATGCGCTGAGAAATTATTCCGTAGGTCCTGGGCACCCTAGTATTTATGTTAAACGTTTGTCTTGTATTTATTTTGCAATGCATCTCGTGTTTTGTGTGCTATTCGTAGATAAATTGTTATTTATTGTTTTTGCTATTATTATAGTCTTCTAAACACTATAATCATAATAGTATTATGCTAAAGTTGTTCCCAAAAGATAGGTTATGTTATTGTTTAGTTTAATTTGTTTATATTCTGAAAATTACAGCTTGATGTAACATCACTGCATCAATGATTACAAAACTAACAATAAAGTTATGTCAAACATTTGAATTTAACTGCACAAAAACACTTCATATTTACCGCAAATAAACAATACATATACCAACGAACTAATAACTCTTCTCTCTAGAACAGGCATTTGATTTATAAAAACTGACAAAAACGTAGCCAACATATACGTTTGTCTGTCTTATTCGCACAGCTTTGTTCTAACAGAGACAACAATAACAGTTACTGGTAATTGTTATTGTTCAGGCCTGAATAAACCTACTATTTGTTTACAAACAAACCGAGATGTTGGCGATACTTTTTAAACACATAACAATGCGATGCCATGATTGGCTTGATGAGCCGCCATGTATCTTGTAAGCCAATCACGGCATAGCATTCTTATGTTTTATGTTCTTATGCAAGCTTCTGGATATGCCTTAAGGCATATCCACAAGCTCGCATAACAACATAGTACATAAGAATGCGGTACCGTGATTGGCTTACAAGATACATGGTGGCACTTCAAGCCAATCACGGCATCGCAGTCTAAGACCTGTACAGTTAGGACTTATTCGTCTAGTAAGCACTGGTTAGGACAATTTAACTTAGAAAACATTAAAAAATTTCCACATAGGACAAACATCTTTGGCTAATTTTCTGGACTTGGGTTTTAAATAGGATATTTCTCTTTACTAGACACATGAGGCTAGTGTAATGCAATACAATGGTGTGCTTATCTCAAAAAGTGAATTTTTGCAGATAGGACAACTTGTCTTAGCAGGGCAGTAAAGTATTTATTCAAAAGTTGAACTAAATATTTATTTGAAGGGTGCTTACCTTTTTCCGGCATAATTTGCTGGTCCGCTGAAGGATTCTACGGAGCTCTTCTGCGTGAGCGAGGTGTGCATTTGAGCAGCCGAGTCTCCAGAATCGGGGCCCCGCTGGTTCGAACGTGACAGAACAGAGTAGGAGCGTTCCGGTCGGTTACGCTGCAGGCCAAAGCCAAAGCACCTGGCGAACGTTTCCTGAAAAAAATGAACTTCATTTCAGTTAATCTGGAGTTGCACAAAGGGCCTTTTCTTAGTTTTCTTCACTCCCCCAAATAAGGGTCGATTTTCTCAAAATGGCTCTAACGATTTTTCTCTATTTGTTTACGATAATGGCAAGATACAAAATTAACATGTTATGACTTAGTATTTATTTCCCCAGGAACAAACATACTATTTTTAAAAATATATGGTTACAAAATAAAATTTATATTTAATATATCTTAATTATCGGTACTAAAACCATATTTTTTAGGTGAACGACCATTTCTATGCTGTTATTGTGCTGTTATTGTACATTTTTGGAATACCCAATTTTAAATATCTATTTATAAATATCTATAGATACGCCACCATGTAATAATAGCGTCGAGATGATGGTATGGTAAGATATCGTTTACTCACAACCATTTAGGCTAATTACATATATACATAAAAGTTGGAAAATGAATTATTATTAACTGCAACTTTCCAAAAAGTTAGAAACACCTCATTTCCCTCCTTTGGTCGGGAAGGCTCTTGTAGTGAACTTCACGTTTGTCACTTGTCAAAAACTTGAATTTATCGACCTTAATTTTATGACAAAACAGTTTTAAACGAATTTATTTTTTTATTTATTCATTTATTCATGATTTATTTTTATAAAATAACATCACATAAATATTTAATTAAGTTATATTTTTTTGGCATTTATGAAAAATAAACAGTGACTATTTTCAAGGTTAGTAATATAATATTTTTTGGTTTAGTTAAACGTGATAAACTTTAGTTAAAAAGAAAAATCTCGAGAAAAATGCATTACAGTATGAGATATCTAACTTTTTAAAATAGTGTCATAGGGTGCGTTTTCCCTAATTTAGAGAAAACGCACCTTATGAAATAGTGTAAATTAACAACTTTAAATGCATAGAGATAAAAATTCTGAGTTTTAAACACTGGCATTGTAGCGAACGTTTGTGGCATTAACCAAGGTTTTTAAGTCAATTTATAAGATATAAAAACAAAAGGCAAGAACGCGTATGCTGGCAGAATATTGCTGGGCTCTTAAACATGACACGGACGTAACCCAGTACAGTAGGATTTATTGCATTGATTTAAATGTCAAATAACTTTGACATGTATTCAAAATCTGTTTCATTTTTTAAATTTTGAGATTTTCCGTATTAAATTACCCGAAAAAGGATAAACATAACTTCAGGAAACAAACAAAAAGTCCAAACTAGAGTGAATTGAAAATTTTAGGTGCGTTTAGAAAAAAATCCTGACTTGACCCGAAAAATCTGATTGAAGATTCGAAATCTACGACCCAAAATTAAGTTAAAATTGTTTCGATGCCAGAAATGTTTTTTCTGTTGGTCTGTGTAATAAATGCAGATTAATATAAAAAATAACAACAAAACAATCAAAATTCTAAAACTTTCCATATTTAGTTTATTTACTTTCTTCTAAGGGAAGTCTAAAGAGAAAATGCAATATACTATTACATATATTCATGGCTTTTTAATGTTGTGCTAAATTTTGAACATATTGGAAAATGTTTAATTAACTACGCTGATAGTTTTTTATTAATATTGAAAAGCACTGTTTGGATCGAAATATTCATTTATCGGCCCCCCCCGGGGGTAGGCAAAAATTTTAATTAAAAAGAAAAACAATTTTTTAAAGTAAATAGACACTTTAAACTATATTTTACTAACCGGACTGTCATGTCAACGTTGTTTTTACATAGCGATTGACTTGGAAACTTTTTTGATTTTTTTGTTGTTGTTTTTAAATACTTAGAGGAAATGCGCCTAATTTCGGATGGTTTCCAAATTTCGGATAGTAGTGTATTTAAGATACTGTCTGCAAAGGTAAACAGAAACCTACTTTTATGTGAAGCCAAAAGTCAAACTAAATCCGTCCTGTAATATGATTACGGTAGAGCTTCTCCCCTTTAAATGGCAGCACAAATCGTTTATATTGTGGTTTATATGGCAGTTTTGTGCTCAGTTGCATTATTATGCTTGTTTATTTTATAAATAATCGTTATAAAAATTCGTGATTCTGTCTTGGGTAAGTTATGATGTTAGTTAAGTTGATCCACTATTCATAATTAAGCAATTTGAAAACGTAAACATTCTACAAATTTCTAATCTAAAAAGCAGAAAGTTGCCTAATTTTGGATAGACCATTTTTGTGCATTTGATTCCCAATTTCGGATATCCGCAAGGTAATTATTATTCAGGATAACCAACCATTAATTATTATTTTTATAATGATACAACAAACTAAGATAAACAATTTTGAAAAGACGAAAATTACCTAAGATACTAAGATATTCGAAATTGGGAATCTTAAATTATAGTTCCTATAGTATTTCGTAGAAAATCGCTTAATGATTAAATTATGTCTTAAATGTGAAGGAATAACAAGAAACATAAGCAATGGGATCCAGATCTACTCTTGAAAAAAATTTTTCGGATATGTCCGAAATTAGGAGCCCTTTTTTAAATGCACAAAAATGCGCTGATTTTTTTTAACCGTGTTTTTTGGAAAAAATAAACTGTAATAAAATTGCTTTTATAATAAATCATGGTTCGCTATAATAAGTTGTATCTGGTTATATAAAAAAAATATAAAAAAGTAATACCGAGTATTAAATATTGAATACATTGTAAATGGTATCCGAAATTAGGCGACTTTCCTCTATTACATTATTACTTTTTAGTATAGTGTATGGTATTTGGGTACTGTAAAAATAGTTATTTATGTTACTATTGGGTAAAGTAAGATATTGCCCATCAGAAAATTAACCTGCGAGGCGTCAGCCAAGCAGGTTAATTTTCGAGAGGGCAATATCGGTTTACCCATGAGTGCCGTACAAGGTTTTATCCAATAAATGGCTTACAAATTCATATTTTTGTTAAAAATTTTAATGACATTTACAAGAAAATAATTTGACAAGTGACAGTTGAGTGGGTAAAATAAATAATTATCCACTCAATAAAGTAAAAGCCACGCGGGGGTTATTATTGAGTTTATGTATTTAAAATAAAGCTGGTAATTGTCTTATTATCTGTATGTATTGGATAAATAGTTTTTTTTTAATTCTAATTTTTTCTTGCCATCCGTAAATGAATACTTTGATCCGACCAGACATGATTTATAAAAAAATTAAATTTTAAATTAAAAGGATGTTTTGTTCCTTCGGATTAATGTACAACAGAAAACATGTCAAAATGTCTATTTTTTTTTTAAATCTGTATGCACAAAAATATTTAGTTTTTTTTTCTGAATAATATTTTATTTCAGAATGGAAATATTTGTTTGTTATTATTTTATTTTCTTAATTAAACACTAATAAATATTTACATTGGAACAAATTCTGGTCTCTATTTATATCATAAATTAAGTTTAATTTAAGTACCTATAAGTTGAAAAATAACTATTTATGTTATACATATGTGAAAACACGGAGAAAAGTTTAAAAAAAAAATAGAAAATATCACCGTGATGGACATGTTTCATTTATGGAATTATTTCTTTGGAAAAACAAAACTATTTTACACGGTTTGCCGTTATTCACTTTTAGTGTGACTTTGAAAAACACCCAGTTTTCTTATTTAATTTGTCTATAATGTAAAATAACCTATCTGGTGAAACGTTTCTTATTCGCAGAAAAGGGTCACGTGTCCTTCATAACTTTTGAACAAAAGTTACATTCTCGTACTTATTAAAAGCAAAAGAAGGTTTAAAGAAGGTTTAAAGGAAGTTTAATAAAAATAAATAAAAATTAAAAAATAAAGAGCTTAAAAATACTATCATTTGCTGCCAAACCAAACCATGGTTAGAAGAAAAATTAAGTATACCAGCCCTTAACTTAAGGGCGAATGATTTTCTTTCAAAATAATTTGTAAATATGTAAATTGGTAAAAGCATCTACCCTTGTGTGGGTTGGAGGGTTGGTATATTTAATTTTTATTTTAACCTACAGATGAAAATTTTTAATCGCTTTCAAATGGCTTATCACAAGATGGGGTTTCTATTTAAGATTCTTGAAAAGTATCGTATAATACTTTTCTAGACATGAGACTCCGGAGAGTATAAACAGTATAGCAGTCAAATATTTGATGAAACTCTTTTCCTCGTTGAATAATTTTAATATAAATTCTTTCTATATTTGAGTAGTCCTCTTTTAAAATTCGCAAATTTTGAGATGGTTAAAAAATATAAGGTCCACCCTAATGTACACACATATGAAAAATAATCTCTTACATCCTTAAGTTAAGGTTTGCTATATTTAAATTTTTGTTTTAACACAAACAGCATTTTTTAAGCAGTTTAAAATGACGTATCACAAGATGGGGTTGCTATAAGACCCGAATGTTTAGGTAGCTGAGGGTTAGAAGATGATATTTTCCACCCGCAGAATAATATACTTAAACTGCTCCCTCAAAAAATTAAATTAACCTATTTTTTAGAATTTTTATATTGTGCTTAATTGGTGAGATATTTGGTGTGATCTGTTTTTTTTTTCATTAAAGTTCTACTTTCTCGATGCATAATAACAAATGTGTCAATTTAATTTTGACGCATTGATTTAAGTGAAGATTCGAACAATACCGTTTTTTTAGTAATTTTAATTTTGCTTAATCAAGCCAATATAAATTTTAAAAACAAAACAGCAGCGAGTTTTATCGAAAATAATACAATATTAAAAATGATATGTTTTTTAAGCAGAACAAATCTGAATCTGAACTCAGTATGTTTTGAAAGTAGACTACTCATTTTAAATGGACTACGGCCAGGGGATCATGCCATTACGGTCTATATTGTAATAGGGTGGACCTTATATTTTTTATTTTTTTAAAATTTTCGTTCTGGTGTATCTAGAACATCCTGAACATATAAATGTGATCAAACTATATCTAAGGGTCCCATTGGACCCTTAAAATCGTGCAATTACGCAAAAATCGTAAAACATAGTTAAAAAAGGACTGTATGTTTTGTATCAGTGGAAAATTTAAAAGCCTTGAAATCTTATTTTTTATCTTTTAAGTGTACAACATTATTTACCAAATTTCAAAATGATGAAAAAGTCCAGATTGACATATTTTTTAAATGCTTTTTTAGCGTTTCTCACATTTATAGTGGAAAACTATCATATTTAGTGTTTTAGGGGCAACTTTGGCAAATTTTCGGCACCTGAGAATCTTTTGATCATTTTGAAATTTGGCACATAATTTTTTACACTTAAAGCAAAAAAATTAAGATTTCTAGGATTTTAATTTTTTTTACACTGCAGGGCGCAAAAAATTTTTCAGAATTGCGCGATATCGGTCGCCATTCACCTTAACTGTATTGCCATTTTCATAGCAGAAGAAGGCCAGATTACCATTCGGGACTTTTTACACCACACCAAACCGTGACCTTGAGCGGATGCAATTCACGTTGATGCATGCCCTAGCTGGAGCCATACATGTTAAGAGCCATCATAGAAAATGTCGTGAAAAGAGCCCGTGCTTGCAAAGCGGAAAAGGGACGTCATTTAAAAGACATGATTTTTCATACATAGTTAAAAAAAAAAAACGATTTTCTGTACCATTTCAAGATCAGGGAGATTTAAAATAAAAAAGAATACTAGTAACAGTATACTGTTACTGAGATACTGCTCTAAGTACTCAGGTTTCTATCACCCTATACCTACCTTAAATGCTTCCCTGAATTTGATGGACATGATGTTATATAGGATTGGGTTTATCGTTGCCGACATATAGAAGAAAATGCCACTGACGTATGTTACAATCTCGTAGATTTTCAAGTAAAAGGATCGGTTCTCAACGTCCTGATAAGACAACGTAGAGTGCATCGTGTAGAGTCTCTGCGTATGAAATGGGGCCCAACATATAAAAAACGCCACCACAACAGCCACTGAAACAAAAAAAATAAGATGATTTTTTTTTCTGTCACAATAATTTCTTTGTGAGAAAGTAAAAATAACTGAAAATAGTACGGTTCCATCGCATTTATTTTCTCCAAAAAATGTGTCGATAAGCTTTGTTATTATTTTGCTATATTCTTTACAGTGCGCAAGCGCTAGAAGAGTATAATACCCCAAAAAACCTCCTAGACGAAAAATTCTTAAAAAAATAAGAAACTTTGCAAATGTCCGTTTGTCCGTCCGTCCGTCTATCTGTCTGATGTCACGTTTTTTGTGGTTACGATAACTCAAGAACGAATTATCCAACTAAAGATTTAGAAATTTCCCAACTTTTTATCCTGCAAATTTTGATGATTAAAAAAATGGTTCTCGTGTTTCCCCTCTGGGCGCCCATGGCCACTACCTCTCCCCCTTTCCTAAATCTGCCACTGCCTTTGGTCTCCAGAAGGACGGACCGCAGTCAGTGTATAAAATTTCGAAAATGTTTCCAAATCTTCCGAAAAACTCAAAAAGTCTCAACAAAAATCTTAAAAATCTCGGTAATTTTCAACTTTTTAAAAATTTAAAGAACTTTCACTTTCGGGTTTAGACCGTGTTAATGGATTTTCACTTTCCGACGTTTCGTCTCTTACTACTAGAGACATCTTCAGGGATTAATCTGAAACTATGTTTCGAAGTCTGAAACAAAACAAATATTAACAGAAAACAGAAAAATGCCAAGAAAGATACGGAAATCGATAGAAATCATCAAGCATCCTAACAATATCAATCGGGACACTGGTTACCACTTACCTGCAATATGGAAGTCTTTGATAGGAAAAACCTCGTCACGGGTGAATAACCACAACTCGTCATAAATAGTGACACAAGTTGATTCGAAACTTAGTTTCAGATTAATCCCTGAAGATGTCTCTAGTAGTAAGAGACGAAACGTCGGAAAGTGAAAATCCATTAACACGGTCTAAACCCGAAAGTGAAATTTCTTTATATCTTAATGGCCGTGAAAGCTTAAAATCTAAAATTTTAAAAATTTTCAGAATTTTTATTGAAAAGCTCAAAAATCATTTTTTTATGACCAAACATAAGGTCACCTACTCTGACCTACTAAGCTAGAAAGCAGTAACTCTATTTGTCAATAGCAGCGTTTTCAAAATATTACGTTAAAGTTGACGTGAAAACATCTTTATGCGACAAATGGAGTTAGATACTGCTTTCTATCTTAGTCGGGCAGTAATACACTCATAAGCAAACTCAAGTCTTCAGACACTTCATGAAAAAAAAATCCTCACCTAAAAATCTGCCGCCCCACAAATCTGTCGCTCCCTTAAACCTGCCGCCCCCTTAAACCTGCCTAGCTAAAAAATAGTAGCAATTAATTAAACATATGTAAATTTTTTTTGAGTAGTTTCACATGTAATCCTTATCAGTTAAATATTTAAACTTAAATAAATTAATATAACACGGTAAGCTAGAATAAATTTTTAGTTCAACTTCTTGCCAACTATGATTTTTTTATAAAATTTTTGTTTATGATGAATTTATCAATTTAAAAGAAAAATTAAAAAAAAATGTGCAAAGAGACCGTAACGTAACGTACCTACGTAACGCACAGGAGGGTTAGCGTTTATTATTTTAAAAGAAATTAAAAGGTTTGTTTTTTTTACCCAAAAATTTTTATAGGGTCTCAGCATTACGAAGCGTCAAAACTGCCAAATTTGGCTTTATGTATTTAAAGTATGGCTCGAAATTGCAAATTTGTTCAAAAAAGATACCTATTAAAAATGTAATTAAATTAGATAATATATTTTATGTCAAAAAATGAAAATATCTAACTAATAAATACTATCCTGTTATGGCAAAAAAATTAAACCAGGAGCGGACTTACAGTTTTATAGATACATTACACACCCCTGCTGAAATATCCCCCCCTAAAGTGTCTTCACCTCAGATTTTTCGATGTTTCCTCATTCTAGGGTTCTATTAGCTTACAAAAAACTTTTATTTGAAATATTTTTTTAATGGTAATGAAATTCGTAAAAATTCATAAAAACTAAAAAAAAAAACAAGAAAATAAATCCTGTTTACCCTAAAACGAAGTTGAATATTTATTGTTAAATTATTAAATATCAAGTTAAATAATATGTATAACAATCAAGTGAATAATAGACTATACAGTGCGATCCAAAAGTCACCTCCCCCTCTTAACTTTTGAACGAGTTCAGATATCGACTTCAAATTTAGAACTCTTAAATAAGACAACTTAAACTATCTTCTGGCAAATATTTGATACTTTTAGCTCTTAAAATGTGGGCAGGTGGCATGGTGGATATTTTTTTAAATGGACAGGGGATGGTATGAGACATTATTTTAAAGCTTATGGAATTCTTCATTTAACTATATATTTTTAATTTTTTTTGTCATGCTTGACAGTAAACATGGCTCAAAGAAAAAGTAAAGCTATCCTGTTTTAGATGTTCATCTTGACGGTGAGTTGCTCATTATATGACAGGGTATATTATTTGAGGATATGTTTAAGAACGTCATTTATTGACAATCGCCTATTGCAAAAACAAAGAAAAATTGCTTTTGATATCATTGCATGCAGTAGATTTATTACTAAAAGTAGAAGAAGAAATAAACTTATATTTACGCCATTAAAAAACCCGCTCTCTTACTTTTTTCTGTCACGGATAGTACATCAAAAACAAACATTTTATGAAAAAGAAATTAGAGTTGGCAAAAAGTTGAACAAAGTTTGTTCAAGCCCACCGTGCTAAACGAATTAATATGACAAATTAATGCATCTTTTTAAAGAAAATAACACGTTATGTTGTTGTTTATCAGGAAAACGGAAGGTAATTTAATGTTAAATATATACAAATTGTAATCAATGTCAAGATTAATTACACTGCCTTACAAATTTCTACTTTTTTTCACAATCTTTTCTACATTTTCTTATACCGGGTGTCCTAACCTACACAGATCAATCGACTTTTGGCTTTATTTATTAACCGACTTTCAAGAAGTTATTCTTCTATAACTGAAAAATTTAAAGTATTATAATATAATATAATATAAATATGTTTTATATATATCTCCAAAAGAAATGTTCAATAAATACAATATTCTTTTCACAAAAAAAAAATAAAAAGGTTTTTTTTTCCAATTATGAAACGAAAAGTCTCCTAAAAAAGGTCAGCAACTTTTTAATAGTGATTGAATTTATTTAATTAGACCATATTTCGATTCTCAATTCGACTAACAGTATTTTTTATTTTTTTTTATACAATCATGTATATTTAACTTTATTTCGGCAGAAAACGCAATATACTATTTACCGTGAAGAGTATAATATGGAATGCGTAGCATTACATAACTTTAAGAATTGTTTTTGATTAATGTCTGTTATTAATCCCACAGTGGGAGTACCGCTTAAAAGGTATTAGCTTACATAAATTATAGGTGATTATTAATCACTGTTTAATGGAAGTTTGTGGCTTTGTTGATAAGGCTTACAAAATAAAACAATCCGTAATATATACTACCTTTAAAGGACAAGTTACATAAGACATTATTTTGGCGCACGCGTCCATGTTTGGAAAACCAACCGCGAAGCGGGGAGTTTCATAATGGACGAGTGCGCCAAATGTCTTATGGAAGGAGTTATTTATACTATTTTATCTATCTGCGAGTTTAATTTTGCTTACAAAGTACTTAGTTTAAAAAAAAAATCGAGATGACTAATTTGGAAAATATAATGTATAATAAGATAATATCTTGTCCTCTGTCTATCATATTATGCAACTGCCTGAGAGAACTTTGCCGGATTTACAGTAATATGATTTTAAGGGGAATATTTCTAGTACTTCTTTAATCAGAAATTAAATGTAAATTTTGCTACATAGTTATTTATTACTGTAAAGGTAATAAATTACTGCGAAATTACTAGCTATAAGTAATAAATTACTAAAGTTCAGTAATAATTACTAAAACTTTTCTGTGAGAGTAGTTATACCCAGATAATCAATTTCAAATCTCTGTGCAACAGTAAAATCAATTGATTTTCACGAAACAATATATTATCACTAATTCTATGCCATTATCGTATATTATTAGTTTACAATAAATCTATCAAATACCTATAGAAGCACGGTGGTTTAAAATCAAGTGCAAACTGCACTAAATGTGCATTGCGTGACTTGAAAATAACACGAGAGAGATATTAAAAAATATTTATCCAATACATACAGATAATAAGACAATTACCAGCTTTATTTTAAATATATAAACTCAATAATAACCCCCGCGTGGCTTTTACTTTATTGAGTGGATAATTATTTATTTTACCCACTCATCTGTCACTTGTCAAATTATTTTCTTGTAAATGTCATTAAAATTTTTAATAAAAATTGAATTCCTAAGCTATTTATTGGTTAAAACCTTGTATGGCACTCATGGGGAAACCGATATTGCCCTCTCGAAAATTAACCTGCTTGGCTGACGCCTCGCAGGTTAATTTTCTCATGGGCAACATCTTACTTTACCCACTAGTACCATAAATAACTATTATCTACGTTCTACTTAGTATTCTCAGCAAAACATTACCGACGGGCCGTCACTAGGCCATCAACCCGTGTGTTGGCCCAGTAATGACCCGTCGGTAAAGTTTTTCTGGGTTAAGCACAAATTTGGCTTTTTAATGTTACATTACATGTTTGTTTAACCTCGTACTATTCTACTTAATTAAGCATCCCCTAAGTCCAGGACTTGTGTTTGCTAGTAGTAGAGGGAACCACCGGCTTATACTGACTTTCGAACCAGTTTCTAGGGAGTGTCCGTTTCACTTATCGCTTTCGCCAAATTTTAATTATTAATTAACTGAAAAAGGCAAATCGGCGCCAGTGAGAATCGAACTCACGATAGTAGACTTGCTATGCATACGCGCTAGCCACTACGCTATGCCTCCCTTCACATTACAACACTAGCATGGTTCGCTGTTATTCACTTTTTGTTCGACTTTAAAAAAAAACTCATTTATAATATACTTTTTAGATACCTTTTACGTCAAAAAATGAAAACAAAGTTTCTGTGAAAATTTGTGAAAGGGCAGGTCTTGTCTTGTCAAACATGAAATGAATATCAAATCCGCGATCACTGGTTTTAAGTCATTTACACTCGTTATGAAAAGAAAGAATTATTGTCAATGATAAAAACTTGTCTGACCTTGGTTCGTAACTTAGGAACGGTTTAACTTATTGAGTCATAGAAACTTTTTTTTCGTTACAGACCACCGTGACCTATACAAATATCAACAGATATAGGCTTTGAAATACCGATTTTCGTTTAACTAAGATTTTCCATCTGCGGCGCGTGCCTCATCATCGTTCTGATGGATATGGACATATTCCACACTTGTTAACCAATATAGGTACTATTTATTTTGATGTTCAAGTACACTGAAAAAAATAACACAGCTTCACATAATGTATGTAAAATTTCACATAACTCATTAACTTTATCAGTTTACATACAAACTTATGTGATTTTTTTGGCGCGCTCTATTAACATAATATAAAAAGTCTCTGGGTCAAAGCGTTTTTGAAATATCGTAGTGTAAAGTTGTTTTCCAAATGACATGCATCTTTACACAAACTATACCGGGTGTCCCAAATTTTACTTCCCGTTCAATATTTACGTTATTTTAGAAGATAAAAACTTATACAAAACCATATTAAACCATATTTTTTTAGTGATTTTGAAAGCACTGTAAATTCTGAATTTAACGGTGTGTTACACTTTTTATTTATCTTAAGGGAAAGTAGCTAAAATAAAAAAATATGGTTGGTGTTACGATTTCTTACTTCTTAACTTCGTTATTTACAATAATAAAAACATAATAAAAAAATCAGTTTCAATAAAAACAAAAGAACTTTTAATTCTCACATCAAAGCTCTCCTGTAAAACCACCCCTAACTTTCTTTTCAAATATTACCCCTTAGGAAAGAAAAATTATTTTATTTTTTTTTTTTTGAAAAAAATTAATAATTCTTTATTTTTTTATTTTTTCATTTTTTTTTTTTTTAGAAAATTGACTACTTATTTTTTTTTTGTTTATTATTATTTTTTTTTTTTTTCGAAAAACAAAAAACTGTGTCGGTCTGTCTGCCTGTTTGTCTATCCGGGAAAGTGACCACGATAACTCAAGAATGCTCCAAACTAAACACTTCAAATTTAGACCATAGGTTGATTATCCAAAGTTAGAGGCTGGGATTGTTTTTGGTAAAAATCGGAGTTAAGTGTGTAAAATGGGGAAAAAAAAATAGTTATTTATGGTACAGCCAAGCAGGTTAATTTTCGAGAGGGCAATATCGGTTTGCCCATGAGTGCCATACAAGGTTTTATCCAATAAATAGCTTAGAAATTCATATTTTTATTTAAAATTTTAATTACATTTACAAGAAAATAATTTGACAAGTGACAGTTGAGTGGGTAAAATAAATAATTATCCACTCAATAAAGTAAAAGCCACGCGGGGGTTATTATCGAGTTTATCTATTTAAAATAAAGCTGGTAATTGTCTCATTATCTGTATGTATTGGATAAAAAATGTTTTCGATTTATTTTTCTTTTTACGAAAAAAGGAACTTATTTTTTTTTTTGATAAAAAAATAGAAAAAAATAACATTTATGTATTTTTTTTAATATTTTTTCATTTTTTTTTTATTTTTGGCCAAAAAAGCGTGACATATTTAGTGGACGTCCCCTAAAGTTGTCATCAATGTTTTTTCTCTGTGTATAATACAAATAATAATTTTAAATTTATTGGAATATTGATTAGACAGCGATTTTAATTAACCTTGCTATTTACAAAATTATACAAGGACACTATCCACAAAAAATAACCAACAAACAAACATTCCTCCAATTAAAAATATTTAAACTGTTTATATTAGTTACTTAAAATCAGTAAACTCGATAGAAAATAAGTAATACTTTTCCTTGCATTATTTTAATTATTGACTATTGTCGCATTTTTGTAATCAATGCATTGTATTGTTTAATTTTTATATTTTTGTTTATTTCTGAATTAGTTGTGCTTTCACGGATATCCGGAATGGAAATGCCTCTTTTTGTCACAAAAAAATCATAACCTTTAAATTTTTATACACAGAGAAAAAAATATATAAAAAATTATGTAAATTTTCATAACATATTTGTAAACTTTCATATTGTCAAGAGCTAGAGCTTAATAATATGAGAAAACTGACCTGCGAGGCGTTAGCCGATTTACTTTACCCACTAGTACCATAAATAACTATTAATTTGTTATCTTTAGGTAAAGCTAATTAGCTACAGTTGATTCTAACTCTTGACAACTCTAACTCTCAACTCTCTAACTTTTGACAATATCAAATCTGGAAAAAAAAACTTCTTATCCTTATTCTTATTTAATAACTATGAAACTTTCAATTTAGAATACTAGTGGTTGCTTTTAAATGTTTGTTTATAACTGTTTAATCTATAAAACGGTAATAACATACACAGGGTGTTATATGTTGGCAATTACTTTTATAGAAATCGCATTATAATGACGCTTTATATAATAACAATTTTTCTGTATTTGGCGCCTTTTGTTAATTTAATTATTCCTTTTCCTTTCTGTGTATACATGTTCTGGTAAACCTTTTAATCCTTTGGGTTAAAAGGAGCAAAAACTATCGTGCCATAGACAGATAGATAAACAGACCGACAGACTAAAAAAATTAAATTTAAGGTGGATCACAATACTCTCTCTCTAGAAAAAAATAAACAATATTATGCACCGAGTTTTTAGTGCACGAGAGGTACTTGATGCGTAAACTAAAAAGTCTAAATGGTTTGCGTCGAGGTGCGTATACTATTTTCCCTACGACCTAACACCTAAACATAAAAAACGCAAAAATTATCTTAAAATTAGATTGTCAATTTGAGGTTATGTGTTTGACTTTTACAGATATGTAAAATCAGTTGATTGTCACTTTCCAGCCGTTGTCATAGGCAACGGGTGGGAAATAGGCACTAACTACCAACTAGGTCGTAGGAAAAATACTAAAAATCGTCCTGTATATAAATCCATTACAGCAGGCTAATTAAAATTTTTGTATAATATTTTTATACAAAACAGATGGCAGAATAAATCACAGAGAAAAGAAGTAATAATATTATTTATTGGTAATTTAAAATTACTAATTTTAAAATGATGCATCCAAAAATAGACTCATATGTGCAATAATTCGCCTGTCGAGCTATAATTTGTTCCATACAATCCAGAAATAATTTAAAAAAATCGATTTTCAAATTTTACTGGGGGAGATCGGGGCAAAAGTTACAATTTTTACTTTTAGCCTGGCTGTCAATTAGATTTTAAAGATATAGCAAAAAAATCAAATTTAGGGAATGCCGGACAGCATAATTATTTTGGGGCCAAGGCGCTTGAAAGGGGGTAAAACAGTCTTTAAAAAGTGCCTTTGACATGACTACCAAATTTTTAACTAAATGAGAATTTATTCATATTTATAAAATTACTTTTTAATTAAATGAAAATTTTTAGAATTAACAGATGAGAGTATATGTATACAGGGTGTAACAAAAAAGGTGGGCTGGCTATAAGTAGCCATATTGTACTCACCGAAACAAGCAAGAAAGTTCATATATACATATTGTCTAAAATACTTCGTCTCTGAGTTATGGCCACTTTATTTTTTTAGTTTAGATAATACTTTAATGCACTCTTGGTATAGTAACACATCTTTATCAAGTTAGCCAAGATTATTTTTGCCTTTGATATCATGATATATGTCGTATCTGACTTATTGTGTTAAAAAGTTCGCATGCTTACTTTTGTCTAATTTTAATTCGTTTTTTATTTCAAAATAGAGCATTTTAAGACAATACGTCAAATATTTAACTGTCAAAATGGCATGAATGGCAAAAATACTCTTGGCCTACTTGATAAAGATATGCTACTATACCAAGAGTGTATTAAAGTAGTATCTCAACTAAAAACTCAAAGAGGCCATAACTGAAAGAAGAAGCTTTTTAGACAATAAGTGTATATGATCTTTTTTGATTGTTTTGGTGCGTACGATATGGCTATGTATAGCCAGTCCACCTTTTTTTACACCCTTTATCTATAACTGCGAAAATAGCCTTATCTAATTTAAATGTACTTTAAGATATAAAATACAGCCGGGAGAAAACAGTGACAGCTTTTAAACTATTAGTCAACCTACACGTGGAATTTTTAGGTGCATAAGTTAATCAGTTAACATAATTAAAAATATTACATTTTAGACCCATATGTTGTTTACAGAAGCTGTTAAATGGATATTTATCATTAAACTTTAATTTCAAGCATAAAAAAAACAGGCCGTGAAGATATATAATGCTTCGCTTTTCATTGTATACTCTTCATTCTAAATAATATATCGATACCTTCATTCTAAAACCACGTTTGGGAATTTTTAGTAAAAAAAGTTTGGACTTTTGTGGACCTGTTTTTGACGCTCTATCTATTGGTTCTAATCCCATGTATCAGCAAAAATTACATCTCTATTTCATAAACAAACAAGCAGTGAAAATTTGTAATGCTACGCATTCCATTATATACCATTCCCAGTGTAATTTTTGATTTTTTTTGTTTTAAACAAATTTTAAAAAATTTTTTAAAAAACTATAGATATTTTTTTAAGATCTTTTTTTGAAAAACGTGGTTTTAGAATGAAGGTATCGATATATTATTTAAAAAAAAGTCGAAACATTTTTTTTTCAATTTTTGTTCGTCCTTTGAAACAAAACTTAAAATTAAATGATTTTTGTTTTATTACCACACGGAAAAGAATTATTTTGTTGTCAGCAGTATATTGTACACTGCGTTCAAAACTTGCGATCCACAATACTTTTTGTTTATGAATGGATTTTTTTTTTCAAAATTGGTGTGAATTATTCTGAAAGAAAATGTTAGTGGCATATCGGACAGAAACAACATAGGAAAAAAGTCAAGTCTCCCGAATTCGAAAAAAGTCCCCACGATTTCTGGTATGGAAACTCTAAGCCCTATAAAAAATGTTATGTTATGTTACAGAACGTCCCCCGGATATCCTCTCAATACCCTTTTAATGTCGCATGTCCCGGGACATCCCAAGGATATCCCAAAAGGTATGTCCTGAGGATGTACTGCCCGTATATCCCAAGGATATACGGTATGTCCTTCGTACATGTCCCGGGGATGTCCTTTCGGGATATCCCTGGGATATATGGGCAGTATGTCCCCGGGAAATACCCCTGGGGAAGTCCCTGATATACACGAAGGACATTTTGGATGTACGAGGTATATCCATGGGATATACGGGTTGGGGAGTTGCTCGACTTCCCGTTTAGTAACAAAAGTTTATCCTGAGGAAGTCGCAAATTCCCGTTTAGTAAAAAAAGTAAATCGTGGGGATATCCATCGTAAAACGTGTGCTATATGAGGACTTGCATCTCTACACGAACTATAAGAGTTAAGTGCGTATACTAGACCATCTAGGTTAAGAAGGCTATCCACGTAAGCTAAACGTAGCGGTTTGTAAATGGGACATTTGAAACATACGTGCTCTAGAGACTCAAACTTATTTAAATTGCATGTAGTGCATATTTCTTTAAGTTTAAAAACAAATTTTTCTACGACTACTTTAGAGTCGAGTTTAGAATGTAGTCAAATACACATACTTTTCAAACATACAATAAATCTATTTTTCAAACATAAAATGTATCCAATCTAGTAGTATATTCATAGAATGAATACATTTATGTTTTAGATACGGTATGAGCATATCATATCGAGTGTTAGTATAAGCACATGTGGTTCTATCTTTTGTCTACAAAAATAATGAATATGTACCAAAATTGACAAAAACATATATTTTTTGCTATTAAATTAAGTACCTTATTGTTTTACGTTATTTTATTAATTTTATTTTTTTATTTCTGTTATTAATTTTATTATTTTCTGTAATCTTCACAAATAGGTAGGTACTTTTTTTTATATTTTTTGGAGACATTGCATCTACATCCGCATCTGCACATGTTTTTAATTCTAAATATGCACCCCTCCTATGTTGTTTCAATTGAAAAACTATGCTTACAAACCAAATTTCAGGTTACTTGAACATTTTTTGACCCCCGCCCAACTCGGATATAATAACGATGTATTTGTATTGTTTAATTTTTTACATTGTTACAGTTTTAAAGACAAAACAAGCCGTGAAGATATGTAATGCTACGCTTTCCATTATATACTATTCATAGTAGATGGTATATTGCATTTTCCCCAATAACACAGTTTCAAGAAAAATAAATTAAATAATTTACAATTTTTTTTCAAAAAAATTTCTTATTTTGAATTTTTTTTTCAACATTTTTTCGTTCTTTAAAAAAAAAGATTTTTTTTTTGAATTTTATTTTTCAATATACCTTCCACTGTGAATAGTATTAATAAAATATCACATATCTTCATGGCTTGTTTTGTCTTTAAAACTGTAAAAATATAAGAAATTAAACAACCCAAATGCCACATTATTATAACTAAGTTGGGCAGGGGTTAACAAATGTTCAAGTAACTTGAAATTTGGTATATAAGTATAGTTTTTAATTGAATGCACATAGGAGGGGTGCATATGAAAATTTAGAAAAAAGTGTTGTTTTGCAATACATAACCCTAAAAACTTCAGCGTCAATAATTAAAAAATTATCGTATAATACTCTTCTAATACTCAGTGCTGTGAGGAGTAAAAAAATAATATTATACCTATATAATCTATAGATACAAAATGTATGCTATAAAATGTTGTTTAAACATTGAAAACAAATCAATTAATGGATGTTTTGATAATTCAGCTAGACTAATAAATGTAAAAATGCACAGAGATAAAAATAATATTTATTTTTCTATTTTGCGACTCTTATAAGCTCATAATCACACGCATTTTGCGTGTTCTTATAGGCCCATAAGAGGTCTCTACTTTTTTTTCTGTTGGTTTGGCAACATACAAAAGCCTATCTCTTGACGTTTTGCGTGCAAATGTCAATGTCGATTTAAAGTTTAATTTTTTACAAAATTTTGTGTTTGGGTTATATTTTACCGTGTTAAAATTGTGGACTGGTTAATTGCAGTGTAAAAAGAAGAGATGACTGTAAAATAAATCAAAATATCATTTGTTCTTAGAATTTTAAACATAGTGTAAACTGTAATGCCAACCCAAAACAAAAATCCCTAAATCAGTCATCAATTTAAATGTAAGTTTTTTAAATTTTAGAGCAAAATAGAAAAAAAATTGTATAAAGCACTCGTTTTATAACACGTTTTTAGAGCACTAGTACTACTAGTACTTTAATATACTATTACAGTACTAGTGAGTTAAGTGAGCTATTACCCACGAGAAAAATTTACCTATTGACCTTTGCATATTTCTATCTATCAAACAGCCATACTTTTAGTATATTGTATTTGTAGTATTTTTTTTGTCTAATACATCGAAACGTCGAGAAAAATTAAAATAAGCAAAAAATTGTCTGTCTGTCGGTCGGTCTGTCTGTCTGTATCGAAGATAACTTAAGAACCCTTTGAGCTAGAGACTTATTTGATATGCAGATTTATTTTTCTGTTATCTTGGTCAAGTTAGTATTTGAGCAAAATCGGTTAAGGAAAGAGGTCTTAGGGGCCGTCCATAAACGACGTCCGCAGTTGTGGGGCCGGGGGTTACCAAAATCGGACAGAAGCGGACAAGGAGGGGGGGGTCAAGCCATTTTCGGACGTCCACTTTTCCAAATTCAATAATGATAAAAAAGAGAAAATCTGAAAAAAAAGGAGGATACCCTACTGCGTTTTGGACGTCCTTTAGAGGAGGGGGGGGCGTCTGGAAATCGGACAAAATCGGACAAGCAGGGGGGGGGGGTGTCTGAAATTCCGGAATTTTCGCGGACGTCTTTTATGGACGGCTTACCTTTTTTATTATTTACAACAGGATAAAATTTTAAAAACTACCTAAAAGGTAAATAAAAATTACACAAAAAATGTTTGTACCATTTTCTTCCACGGCCCCCCTCTGTCCCCCAAAATGTAGAAAATTATTTCTGGACAAAATTTTATTATTCACAATAAAACAAAAGTTTAAAAACCACCTAAAAGGTCAAAAAAATACTAAAAAAAATATTATAATTTTTTGGGCCCAACAATTAAAAAGTTGTTTGTGCTTGAGTTGAGAGCCACCTATTCTTATGTATTTTGGGATGCTGAAGACGAATCTGTCATAAAAAATACACTTGATTGATTTTTTTGCTACTCTGAAAAAACCATCTAAAATGGTGAAAATCTTATCTGCAACTTCAGTGTAGCAAAAGCCCATGAAGTGTCTTTTTTATGACAGATTCGTCTTCAGCATCCCAAAATACATAATAGGTGGGTGTCAACCCCAGCACAGAAAACTTTTTTTTGCGAGCCTATGTTATTAACCATCAATCAACGGTTAAATTTTATTTTTTTATGAGAAAGTACTCTCGCTCATTCGAGACGGTTTTTTTTTGTTATTTAATAAAATCAATCAAGATCAATCATCGGTAACTATAATGTAAATATTACATTTAACTGTAATATTTTTTTTTCAGTGTATATATATTTTATTTGACATTTGAAAACCATCGTAAATTTATTATCACGGCTTGGATCGAAGTAGCCATTTACCGGGGGCATTCAAAAATTAGTATGTTAAAAAACACTTTTTTTAAGTAAATAGACACTTTAAACTATTATTCACCAAGCGGGATGTCATGTAGACGCTGTTAATACTCAGTGAGTCACTTCGTCATGGTCCATGACTCTTGGAGATGACTTTAAATTTGTTTTTTGAAATTTGTTTCCCTTTTCAAAAAACGAATAATTAATAAAAAACACAATAGTTTTGTATTAACTGTTCGTTTTTTAAAAAGAGAAAAAAATTAAAAAAAGAGTCCTTCTCCATGAGTGATAGACCATGACCAAGTGACTCAACGAGTATTAACAGCGTCGACATGACATTGCGCTTGGTGAACAATAGTTTAAAGTGTCTATTTACTTGAAAAAAGAGCTTTTAAACATTCTAATTTTTGCACGCCCCCGGTAAATGGCTACTTCGATTCGGGCTATAATTATTATATTACAGTTGGAGACCCTTATTCTGTGGTGACAACTGTCAGAATATATCAAGGGTCTCTAATTACATTTATAACTGCTGCTTAATCATAGTTACTGGAAACAGTCGTTATGTTATTCATAATGATGTGTTGGATAAATTTTAGGACCTTTTTATGTTTGTTTTTTTTTATGTTTGTTTTTAACCTCGTACTATTCTACTTAATTAAGCATCCCCTAAGTCCAGGACTTGTGTGGGCTAGTAGTAGAGGGAACCACCGGCTTTAATTGACTTTCGAACCAATATATCTAGGGAGTACGCCTTCGCCAAATTTCAATTATTAATTAACTGAAAAAGGCAATCGGCGACCGCTTTATGTAAAGTGTATAGTGTACACTGAAAAAAATGTTTTTAAATTTACTTAATATTTTTACAAGATTTGTATTTCTTTTAAATATTTATAATTAATTTTTAGATACAATAAAATACAATGTTGTGATTGAGTATAACGTATTATATATATTTTTATTTTTTTTTATTTAGTAAAAATTATGAAAATATGAGAGTGATCAAACTTATCTAAGGGTCCTAATTGGGCCCCTAAAATTCGTGAAATACCCATAAATCGTAAAAATCTTTGAAAATTGTCTGCAATTTTTTTATTTTACACTTATTTAAAAGTTATAGACAATTTTCAACGATTTTTTAAGATATATAGGTATTTTACGAATTTTAGGGGCCCTCATATTTTCAGAATTTTCTAGTTACACCTGAATGAAAATTTTAAGATTATAGAAAAATATAAATTATCAAAAAATAAAGTTTTTAAAAAACTTTTATAAAACAATTCAAACATTTATTAAAGTAAATTACAAAATTTAAAAAAAAATCTAAAATTGAAAGAAATATTTTTATTTAATTGGAACCACCCAAGCGAACTTTGTTAGGAACACGGGAAAGACCCTGCTTTTTGAGCCACGACTAGATATCTTTTTTAATATAAATAACCCTAATCCAGCCATCTACTATCTAATATTATTGTTGGGTTACCAAACCAAGCTTAAATTAATATTTTAAATTTTCATAATATTTTCATAAAATCCCAATACTTCAATATAAAAATTATGCAAGTTTTACTTTAATTTAAATGTTGCATAAAACATTTTGAAAAACACAAATATTGTTCCAGCATAACCAACCTTATAAATTTATATTGGAACTAGTTTTCTAGAAGTCTATTTGGGGTCACGAAAAAGTTTTTAGGAAAAATACATTCAGGCCCGTAATTACCTGTAGTGGCTATGCATCTTACGGGAAAAATGACCATAACTTTGAAACTAAGCATTTTTATAAACAATATTTTTCTTGTATTTAGGTATAGTTTATGAAAAACGAATTAGTATCTGCCAGTTTGGATAATAATAATAATATGTTGGACCCTGTGGTCTCAGAACGACAATTTGAGATAAGAAAATGCGTGAAACATAGAGATTGGACTTACCTTGATGTTAGATGTTCTTGTGATGTCTGAGCTCAGAAGTGGTGATGGATAGGCCCTGTCTCTATATTCAGTAACGCGAAAATTTTGTGTTGAAGTGGAACTGTATATCATAGATGGTATCTATAATCTCCCTTTTGCATAGCGAGTGATCGAAACAGCAATGGCCGGCGGCGATATTGATTGACAATATCGATGTTTACGCGCTGCGTCCCGGACTTATTACTTATTACAGATACTAATTCGTTTTTAATAAAGTATACCTAAATACAAGAAAAATATTGTTTATATTATATACGGTATAAAAGTCAAAATTTCCTTAAGCATTTTTAGACAATTTTTTTTTATCGGCCGTGATAGGCTTATAAATCACAGGCCTATAAAAATAAACCGTTTAAATTTTAAAACGGTCTTGGATAAAGTCAGAGCCGGCCTTTGTATGAATCAAGTGAACCCCCTGCTTCAGGGCGCAAGCTCAGAGGGACGTTTTTTTAAAAGTATTTTTTATTTCTTTTTTTTTTTTTTTTGAGGTGAGGTCCTTTTTTTTAATAATCAAATTTTTTGTTTTGAGGGGGCTATATTTTATAGCCTTTTTTTTAGTCATTAAAAAGTTCGTTTATCCCTTACCCTTCCGAGACTAAACTAATGATAATTTTTCGATTTAATTATGTTTTTTTATATTTATATAAGAAGAAAAAAAGAATTAAATAAATACGAATTTTGTGTTAGTTTTGGCTCGAGTTTTTGTTTCCTTACAGTTTTAGGAGAGCTGTATTATACTGAATTAAATTTGCATACTTTGCACACATAGAAAGTCCTATAATTTTTGTTTAAAACTTTTTTTTTGATATATTTTAAGCAGTTATTAAATTATTGTCATGATAAACGGGCCACCCTGTATAAACATGTGTCTTAAAATGCATAGTTTTGGACAAACGGCTATTCTCTACTACTTCACTACGGGCCTGAACATATTGAAAATTTGGACGCTTTCCAAGAAAATACCGCGCTCTAATATGCTAAGTGGATGATATAAGCTTTTGTGTAACAGTTGTTAGGAAATTCCCCATTCTGTTTTAACAAACATTTTTCCGTTTTCTTTAAGGAAGTTTAGTGTGTGTCCACATATATTTACGGGTAACAAACAAATTTTTCCTACGACCTAGTTAGTAGTTAGTGCATATTTCCCACTGTTGCCCATGACAACGGTTGGGAAGTGACAATCAGCTGATTTTTCATATCTGCTGTCACAAAATTAGTAAACGTCAAACACATAAGGGAACGTTCAAGTATTACGTAACGCAAATTTTGATCATTTTGGACCCCCCCCCTGTAACGCTATTTTCCTATACCATTAACATGGGCGTAATACTCCAAAATGACCTTCACCCCCCCCCCCCCCTAGGAGCGTTACGTAATACTTGAACGTTCCCTGTATAAAATTTCGAAAATGTTTCAAAATCTTCCGAAAAACTCAAAAAGTCTCAACAAAAATCTTGAAAATCTCGGCAATGTTCAACTTTTTAAAAATTTTCAGAAATCTTATTGAAAATCTCAAAAATCTTAGATTATTTTATGTCCAAAGATAAGGTCACCTACTCTGACCTACTAAGCTAGAAAGCAGTAACTCTATTTGTCAATAGTAGCGTTTTCAAAATATTACAAAAAAAAAGAAAATTTAATAAAAAAATAAAAATTTTAAAAAAATAAATAAGTTTTTTTTTGAAAACTTTTTTTGAAAAGAAAAAATTTGTTTTCAATAATTTTTCGTTTTTCAAGAAGAATTAACAAAAATGTAATTTTGTTAAAAAAATATTTTTTTTAAGTATTTGGGAAATGCAATATACCATTTACTGAGAATAGTATACAGTGCGGTCCAAAAGTCACCCCCCCCCCTCTTAGCTTTTGAACGAGTTGAGATATCGATTTCAAATTTGGAACTCTTAAATAAGACAACTTAAACTATCTTTAAGCATATATTTGATACTTTTATCTCTTAAAATGTGAGCAGGGGGGCATGGGGGGAAATTTTTTTAAATGGAAAGGGGGGTCGTGTGATACATCATTTTAAAGCCTTTAAAATTCTCTATATAATCATATATTTTTAAAAATTTTAAACATCTTTTTTAAGGTTTTGATTTTTCAGTTTTTTGTGCTAAAAAAATAATATTTTAAGTTTTTTTTTGTTAATTTTTATTTATGTCAACTAAAATTAGTTTAAAAGTATAATTTACTTTTTTTCATTATGAGATTAGGCATTTTTAAAAAATTGTTTGGACTTCTTAGAGAAATTTTGACAAAAACACCCATTTTCAACCCTATTTTAAACCCAAAAAAAAAAATGTTTAAAAAAAATAAAAAATATACAGTTAAATGGAGAATTTTATAAGCTTTAAAATAATGTATCACACGACCCACCTTTCTATTTAAAAAAATGTCGCCACATGCCCGCCTGCCCACATTTTAAGAGCTAAAAGTATCAAATATATGCTTAAAGATAGTTTAAGTTGTCTTATTTAAGAGTTTCAAATTTGAAGTCGATATCTAAACTCGTTCAAAAGTTAAGAGGGGGGGGGGTGACCTTTGGACCGCTCTGTATAATGGAATGCGTAGCATTAACGGCTTGTTTTAGATATAAATTAGGTATGATTAAATTTAATCTGGTCTATGAAGGACCTTAATTTAAAATAATTACTATGGACGAATGCTTGTAATTTTATGTAAAATTTAAGTATAATAAATTATCTTTAATGTTTGGACTTTAACCCCCTTTTAAAACTCAACGATTTATTTATTAAAACCTTTAATTACGAATTCTTCTTAAATTTTATTTTGGGTTAAACATTTTGGCCTGTGCAATAACCTCCCTAGTGTAGTTCAGCGCCGCAGGCAAAATTTTTTACAATCTCAAGTTCATTTTGAATAGATTTTTTTTATAAAATCGTACGTTATTTATTTTAATTTTTTTTTTGAATTAGGTAGTTCATTAATTTTATTTTGTAATTTAAAAAAAATCTTAAACTATATTCCATTCCGTGAAAAGGGCCGTGGCAACCACTCCACTCGTCCCGCCCTAAAGCCGGCACTGCCTTGTATATGTCGTGTGCCTGATTTTACGAGAAAATTATTAAATATGAATATTTTATTTATATATTCTTGAACTACGGAAGGTTAATTTGTAACCTTCATATTTAAATTACTTAATTGTATAAAATAATTAAATACTTATTATATTTATTAATAACAAGTTTATTCAAGTTTAATAACTGACTATTATTAATTATTAGGTACAACGGTTTAAATCGGCATTACAGGAAAAAAATTTAAAGAATATACTGACGCGTAAGCGCTTACAAATCAATGGAGCTCTCTACAACTAGAATTATGAAACAAAAGACGTCTACCCTATCTCTATCTTATTTGTGCTACACTTTCCTGCCAACCAAATAAATACTGTATTTGTTTTTCATACAACAAATACAGTATTTATTTGGTTGGCCGGAAAGTGTAGCACTGAGTGGCACGAACGAACATAGCTAATGTGAATCTGCAGAATAAGATAATTCTACTAAAATTCAGATGGCGCCAGTAATTTCTTTAATAAAAATAAATATAGTTACACTTTTCGCCCGGCCAAGTAAATATTGTATTTGTTCAACAAAGAACAAATACAGAATTTGTTTGGTTGGGTGGAAGTGGGAGTGTATGTATGTCTTCTATCCTTTTTGGGTAGAACTTTTGTCCCTGTCTAATCTAACGGGAGAAATCTCCATTCCTTCCCATAGTTGAACTACAACGAACTAATAACTCTTCTCTCTAGAATAGGCATTTCATTTGTAAAAACTGACAAAAACGTAGTCAACATATACATTTGTCTGTCTTACTCGCACAGCTTTGTTCTAACCGAGACAACAATAACAGTTACTGGTAATTGTTATTGTTCAGGCCTGAATATACATACTATTTGTTTACAAACAATCCGAGATGTTGGCGATACTTTATATTAACGGTATGCGTATTTTAGAGAGAAGAGTTGTTAGTTCGTTGTTGAACTATCATGGTTCGGACAAATTAAGAAATATTGTCGGAAATATTAATATAGTCTTGATATTTTGGGATTATGGGAGTAGAAGAAGGGCCCCTAGCGTCCCCTTCTGAGCGGTGCACCGCGGTGGACGCAACACCTTTTTTTTTCTTTTACCGCATTTTTCTCCAAAACTTTAGATATGACGAAAAAAAGTCACTGGACCAAAAATATTCCTTATAAAATTCTGAACAAACACGTTGTAACCGTTTTTACAAGGTGTAAAAAACTACCCCTAATTTTCCGCACCAAGAACAAAAGTAAATTTGAGTTTTGTAGTGGAAAATAACGTTAGAACGACTTCACCTAACGTTAGATAAATTTATTAAAATTAAAAAGTCCACATTAATGTGGAGGAGTTTTACCAAAGGTTGGATAAACGTTTAAACGTTTTTTTAACGTTAGATAAACGTTTTTTATACCTTAGTTTTTCTAAAGTTAGAAACCGGGACTTATATATTAAAAACGCTTTAGAAAAAACGTTTATCTAACGTTTAATTTTTACTAGGTAGTTGTTCATTAATCAGCTCATATCACCTACAAATATTACCCGATTTGAAAAAACTAAATATGATTTTTCCCGTATTCAAAAGATTGTGAAGGTGCCGCGGGTCTGTAACTACCCTGCCCCAAAACAAATTCTGTCTACGTTCTAATGAAACACTAATTGAAAACAAGTGTTAAATTAATTTCGGATAAATTACACCGACCCACAAAAAAAAGTTTAATTGATATTAGCCAGGCAATATTTTCTTGCGTATTTTGGGTAGTTGAAAGCAAATTTAATGATGAAAAAGCTCGCTGAGCTCCAAAGTGCCTCGCTCCCTTTCTGTGTTTTGGTTTGGACACAGATTTATCTGAATGTTGGATATGTTATAATCACAGTTCGGGGGCTTTTGTCATCTGTTTTAACTTTTTTCATAGGTACACTGCCGTGCGCGGTGTTATAGAGTGGGGACAGGGGTCTGACAGCCGACTTCGCTCGCTTCTTAGCAGTGTCTAATTTATGCTACGCTCATGAACGTATAAACAGCTCGCTGACTCACGAGGTTTAGTTATAATTCTCGACATTTTGATCAAAGGTTTGTTAGGGCATAACTCCCAAAATTCAATAGTTTAGGTTCTAGAGCACTTTGAAAAGGACAGAATAGTATATTCTATAACTAGTATGGAATAGACAATATTCAGCGCGAGCGGAAAGTTTTTCAGCGGTCCCGCGAGCGCAGAATGACTATTCCATACGTGTTGTAGACTATACTTTTTCTTCGACTGTAAATATGAAACACTGTAAGGCTTTAAACTGCGGACAAGGTTTAAAACAATGTTTTTTGTGACTCGACATTGTAAATGCAACAAAACACATACTTTTTAATAAAGCAATTAATTTTATTTAATAATTTTATCAAATCAGTACTTAAAAAAGATTTTTATTTAATTTTAGCACATTACAAATTATAATGCAAAAATTGAAGGTTATGTCAGATTGTTGCGACAGATATTAGGTTTAAATATTTCACAATAGATGGAGAGTTTTAATTTTTTGAACTAAATTGATAAAAATCTGGTTAAATATTCAGAAAAACTAATAAACTTTATGTAATTTTAACGCAAAACTTTAAATTGCATTAAATTATTCAATATTTCATGGTAAAATATATATATATTTTTGCTAATTTTGCTACAATTTTCTTTACTTTTATAAACAAGAGATGGCAGTACATGTGCTCATTCTAACACTTGATACGGAATATTCATACCGTATCTAGAGCTAGAATGGATTCATTCTGTGTTTGAAAAGTATGTGTATTTGCTTACATTCTAAAGCAGTCGTAGAAACAAGTTGTTTCCGTTTGATATGTCTAAATGTTGAATATTTAGGTCTTTAATTTCTACTTAAAAGTATCTTTCAAACTCCCAAAATTTAATACTTTACGAGCTAGAAAACTTTGAAGATCTCGAGCTGGCTTGTCCAGTATCCTTTTTTGCAGTTTTTTAAAAAAATTATGGGGTCAGCAAGCTTTTTTTACTGTTAAATTCGTTTTTAGCACACAAAAAAATTGTAAGAAAAATATACTTATATAATTTGATTGACTTTGTTGATTTTTTGTGGGCCTGCGTTTTTATTGATTGGAATGCTACTAATTCGCAACTATTTGCTTTAACTAATTTAACAATATTGAGGTTAGACCTTAGCTTGATATCAAATAGCAGCTAAATGTCGAACGGAGGAAATATTTAACATTCTGAATTTGTACAATGCACAGGGGGAAAAATCTTCCGAAAACGTGCCAAAATCATATGGGCCGTTTTGTCAGAATAGACGCAGAATAGACGCAGAATAGACGCAGAATAGACGCAGATTCTATAGGAATGTCTCTAAAAAGTAAAAAAATAAAAAACAAGTCGGTGCAAATTTCATTTTTTTTGCGAAAAGTTTTTATTTTTTACTTTTTACAGATACATAACACGTAGATTTGTAATCTCATCTAAGCTAAATTATAGTTGTCCTTCCATTTCGGCAAGCTGCTGACGTCAAAACGCACTATTAGTGCGTTGTATATAAATTTCTAAAAAATAAATTAAGTAATATTTTTATTTCAGCGCCCAAGAGGCCAACCAACCTTTTTTTTAAACGAAATACTAAAGAAAATCTTTGTTAAACTTTAAGCGTGAAGTAATAATCGAATAACGCCTTATGGTATAATCACAAATTTTATCATTTTCTCTTGGTATTTTAATATTACAGGTCCACAGAATCAAGTTTAGCGGCATTTAAAAGATTTTTAGCCTGCCGTAATATTTAAGTGACTCCTTAATCACGTTATCCGGCTTATCCAAGTTATCCGATATATCTCTAAAAATTTGGCTGGTATTAGAACCAAATTAAGCCGTTTTTAAGTGAATTTGCGTTAAAATTATAAGATTTATCTTAATTATCCGGCTTACCCGACATTATCCAAGTGTCAAATTGAAACGGGACCATCTTATGAATGCGCTCTTTAAGTTGCAAAAAGTGTCATCAAATTCCGTTCATCCGTTCCAAAGTTATGCGGGATAAAAACATTAAAAAAAACAAAGTCACACGTCGAATTGATAACCTTCTCCTTTTTTAGAGGTCGGTTAAAAATAGTTATTATGGTACTAGTGGGTAAAGTAAGATATTGCCCATGAGAAAATTAACCTGCGAGGCGTCAGCCAAGCAGGTTAATTTTCGAGAGGGCAATATCGGTTTACCCATGAGTGCCATACAAGGTTTTATCCAATAAATAGCTTAGGAATTCATATTTTTATTAAAAATTTTAATGACATTTACAAGAAAATAATTTGACAAGTCACAGTTGAGTGGGTAAAATAAATAATTATCCACTCAATAAAGTAAAAGCCACGCGGGGGTTATTATTGAGTTTATCTATTTAAAATAAAGCTGGTAATTGTCTAATTATCTGTATGTATTGGATAAAAATGACTTTTTGCTTATTTAATGAGTCGTTAACAATGACGAATGGCAAAAAGTTTCACTGGAAATCAAAATGTGGTACTAAAAATATTGTTTTTACAAGAGTTTTATTTTAAATTATTCATTAAATGTATAATTACAGAAATAAAAGTGTTAAGATACTAAAAAAATGTTTTAAAATCTAACAAGCAACTAGTAACAAATAACAAATAAAAAATAACTAGTGTTAAATTAAATTTTTTATTTGTTACATTTTTGTATATCAATGTTTTACGAGCAATCCATTATTTTCTTCTTACTACTTTTATATGTCGCCCCCAAATTTAACAATTAAGTCCCGTTAGATATTAAACAATTAAGCTTTAAAAAAATTTAAAAAAATCAGTAAAAGAGTACCTATGCATAAACCTTTTTATTCTGATCAAATCGGCAAAATCTTAGGGCAGTCGGCAATTTTTTTTGAGGCGATGCCATTTTTAACTCATCAAAATTTTTGGCAGCTAGCAGATTTTACCTTCACCCCCACCCCCCACACGACAAAAACCCCGCATCGTCCGTGGAGATACCAATAGAAGTATACAGTCAATATTTTTGTGCTATTGTGTAGCTATCATAGGTATTTTTTATGATTTTTAGATATTTTTTACGTATTTCGGACAAAAAAATATCTAAGAACCTTTTCTTTCTTCTATCTTCCCACTCTTACTTTTTTTACTTAAGCCCCAGTATTTTTTTAATATTGCTTTCTTTCCTCACTGTTTTCAGTTTTGCCCCACCTTCCCCTACATGCCATAAATTGCTTATAGTTTGTATTTTAACATAAAGATAAAATGTATCAAATTTCCAGCTTAAATTACTTGTCATTTATTTATAAATTGCTCTAGTTTATTTAAAATATTACCTTAGGCTGTTCTAAAAAAGACTCTTTTTTTTTCTTTTTCGATACCAGTGCCGGAAACAGCCAGCTCGGGCCCGGGTACAGAAAGGTCGCCGGGCCACTAAAAAAACAGATTTTTCAAAAAAAAAAAATAAATTAAAATTAAAATTTTATGATCAATTTAACCCAAATATCAAAAATTATCAAAAACACAATTATTGTGCTTTGCCCATTATGGGTAATAAAAATATAATTAAATTTATTTTTAAATCTGCTTTAATCCATTTTTTTAAAAACATTTTTAAATAGGTTTTTTTGACATTTAATAAACACTGGGAATTTGATGATGCTTCATATTATAATAAATTATAATAATGCATTAAAATTTAATGATAAAAATAATAATAATAAAAGAAATATTCACATAAATTTTTAATTTTAAACAAAATTATAAAAATATTAATTTATTATTCCATCAATCTATTTTTTAATCATCGTACAGAGTGATATTGGTAGACTGACAGTTTCGGGCTGCTGGCCCTCTTCAGTACCAAGAGTCAACTCTTCACTCTGATTAAGAAAACGTTTTTAGACTTTATTCGCAAAATGAATATAGTCATTAGATTGATGTAGACTTGTGCGCCATCTATTGCTATATGTAGAAAACTACTTATACCTCTTCTAGTCTGGAGACTTTGAATGTAGCAAGTTGAAGACTTGTGTGTCTCAAGCACATAGTACCACTAACGTGTGGTTAGACGTAAAATTAACAAGGGCATACATTTTTAATTTTAAACAAAATTATAAAAATATTATTTTTTTTTGGTACTGAAGAGGGCCAGCAGCCCGAAACTGTCAGTCTACCAATATTACTCTGTACGATGATTAGAAAATAGTTTGATGGAATAATAAATTAATATTTTTATAATTTTGTTTAAAATTAAAAATGTCTGTCTTTACTAATTTTACGTCTAACCACACGTTAGTGGTACTATGTGCTTGAGACACACAAGTCTTCAACTTGCTACATTCAAAATCTCCAGACTAGGAGAGTTATGAGTAGTTGTCTACATCAAGCAAGCGTCTTTTAGTTAAAGTTTAGAATTTATATAATAGTATAACAAAAAACTAGTTTCATAATATACCATTTTAGCGCACAAGTACAAGTTAAGAAAACGAACCGCTTGCGGCGAGTTTTCTAAAGTACTAGTGCGCTAAAATTGTGTTATGAAACGAGTGCTTTATACAATTTTTTCTATTTTGCTATAAAATTTAAAAACTTATATTTAAATTGATGACTGATTTAGGGATTTTTGTTTTGGATTGGCATTACAGTTTACACCATGTTTAAAATTCTAAGAACAAATGATATTTTGATATATTTTATAGCCATCTCTTCTCTTTTTTACTGCAATTAACCAAGCCACAATTTTAACATGGTAAAATTAACCTAAACACAAAATTTTGTAGAAAATTCAACTTTAAAGCGACATTGACATTTGCACGGAAAACGTCAAGCGATAGGCCAGGTCTGTTGCCAACCCAAAAGAACTAAAAGTACAGACCTCTTATGGGCCTATAAGAACACGCAAAATGCGTGTGATTATGAGCTTATAAGAGTCGCAAAATAGAAAAAGATATAAAGATAATTGCAGCTTAAAAAGCTAGTAGAAAACTATCGTTTAAAATTAAAAAATTATTATGTCTGCTCCAAAGTTTTTTATTGAAGCATTTTATTTATAAAAAATAGCTACAATTGTTTCAACCCTTGAATTTAGGGTCATCTTCAGGCTAGAAGTAGAACTTTGGAGTAGACATAATAATTTTTTAATTTTGATTTATCAAAACTCCAATATGAGAATGGATCTCGATCACAGTTATTTAACTATCGTTTAATCAAACTATAGCTTTTTTTGTCTATATTAAATGGTATAAAATTTAGTTAGTTTAGCTTTGTTAGAACGCGACAAATCAAGTCTGAGGTAAATCACGCTGTATATATCTAGAGAAAACGCAGTTTACTATCCACTGTGAACATTATACTAAGGAATGCGTAGCAATATATACTTTTTCAACTTGTTATTGTATATATATATATTAGCGTAAAAACCCGAAAACCATGTTTAACCATCACGGTTTCGCTAAAATAATTTTAAATAAAAGTTTTTATATAAAGGGAATGAAAAATTACTTTATTTTCCGGCAAAGTTTCTTATCCCAGTTCCAGGTATATTCCAGATTTTACAGGAGAAAATTGTTAAAATTTTAGGATTAAAAATATAAAAATATCCCAACAATTACAGGGTGACCGTTACCCCTCCCCCCCCAGACGAAAATCCTGGGTACGCCCTTGAGATGTAAGTTTTGTCATCAGTGTTTGTTTATGCATTAATTTATTTTAAAGTTATCGATTAAAATGAACTTGTATTATCGATTAAAAACAACTTGTTTAACAACACTAAACGAATCCAATACAGAATTTTTAATACAAAATACTAGTTAATTTTTAAGGCTAACAGCGAAATATTTCCTGGAATATCAATATTCGATATCACTGGTACGTTTAGATTAGATTAAGAGAGAAATTCTACAAAGAGAGTCAAAAGAAAACTTATTATGTGTTAACCTCTTTAGGGACATAGGCACACATGTCTACAGTTAAAAACAAATTCAACAAAATTAAATTCACCGAATTCATTAACGCTCGGTGGCTATAGATGTTGCCATTTGCTTTGTTTCCAATCACAAGCGACATCCAATGGGCAAGCTTCGCATATCTTCAGTTGTTTACTTGTTTTTACAATAAAAAGCATTTTTTACTTTGCTACGAAATCAATTTAAACAAAAAAATCGTCCCTGAAGAGGTTAATATAAAATTATGCGTAGTTTACGTGAAAATAAAATTTTAAATTATATTTTAAATTTCATGAAGGTATTAGTTTTTTTTTTAAGTAAAAAAGTTTTTTTTTAAACTTTATTATTAATAATAATAAATTATTATACATAGATATGTGTATAATATACATACCGGGTGAGTTTTATTTATTTCCACCCTTAAATTATTCATTCGATAAAAACGAAGCTTTGGTGATTTATATAATTTTACATTGGCTATAAAATGGCGGATCAAATTTTTTTGTTTCGTTATATCCAAATCACACATTCTTGATTTAAGACAGTATATTTTTCTGTGTAAGATCTTTGTGGCCTTGGAGACTTTTAATCAGTGATCTAGGAACTAGGAACATATTGAATTTTTAACAAATTTACTCGGGGACCATTTTCCATAAGTTCTGTACAGAGATTGTACTGTAGGTTACACAGCCACACAAAAAAAAATAATATCCAGAGACTAGACCAATACATTTTTATATTTTTCGGGTCGCTGAAACCGAAACTGATCTCAGAATTGCTCCATCAAATCCCAATTTTTTTCTACCCATAAAAACATCTGAATTTAAGGAATTTTCGCACCCTTTTTTAGGCGTAGAAAACAATTGTGACCTGTTGGAGCAATTCTGAGATCAGATTCGGTTTCAGCCAACCCAAAAAAACGTTGGTCTAGTTCCTGGCGCTTAAAAAATTGTTTTTTTGATTTTTTTTTTTTTTTGGTTGGTTAGGGAACGTTCAAGTATTACGTAACGCAAATTTTGATCATTTTGGACCCCCCCCTGTAACGCTATTTTCCTATACCATTAACATGGGCGTAAAACTCCAAAATGACCCCCACCCCCCCCCCCCTAAGAGCGTTACGTAATACTCGAACGTTCCCTTATGCACAGCCACCCAAAAAAAAAATTATGTACCACAGACTAGACCAACTCATTTTTATATTTTCGGGTCGCTAAAATCGAATCTGAGATCAGAATTGCTCCATCAGGTCTCAATTTTTTTCTGAACTTAAAAACATATGAATTTAAGGAATTTTCGCACCTTTTTTTAAGTGTAAAAAAATTGCGATCTGATGGCGCAATTCTGAGGTCAGATTTGGTTCCAGCGACCCCGAAAATATAAAAATGCATTGGTTTAGTATCTGCATATTATTTTTTTTTGTGTGGATGTGTTATAAGCTTGGAAATTGCCTAGCTTAAGTGAAGTGGCCCAGAAAAAAAATCCATACAGTTTTTAAAATGTACTACTAGTATATATGCATAGCAAAAAGTTTCCTTAACCAAACGATTAATATAGCAGGAGAGATGCGCCTTAGGTATAAGGGAACGGCAGAGACATAATACCCAATTTCTTTGCGACCGGTCGAACATAAATTGTGAAATGGGTTTGCAAAACATCCAAAGGATGATATGTTTTAGATTTTAGTTTTTACGGTTGGCTACACTGACTGAAATAGTAGTTTATGATTCAAGGACATGATATAATAGTATATTAAAGTACTAGTTTCATAACGTACGTTTTTAGCGCACGAGTACAAGTTTAGAAAACGAGCCGCTTGCGGCTTGCACTAGTACTTTAGAAAACTCGCCGCAAGCGGCTCGTTTTCTAAACTTGTACTCGTGCGCTAAAAACGTGTTATGAAACGAGTGCTTTACACAGTTTTTTGTATTTTGCTTTAAAATTAAAAAAAAAAACTTTTATTTAAATTGATGACCGATTTAGGGATTTTTGTTTTGGATTGGCATTACAGTTTACACCATGTTTAAAATTCTAAGAACAAATGATATTTTGATATATTTTATAGTCATCTCTTCTCTTTTTTACTGCAATTAACCAAGCCACAATTTTAACGTGGTAAAAATAACCTAAACACAACATTTTGTAGAAACTTCAACTTTAAAGCGACATTGACATTTGCACGGAAAACTTCAAGCAATAGGCCAGGTCTGTTGTCAACCCAAAAGAACAAAAAGTACAGACCTCTTATGGGCCTATAATCACACGCAAAATGCGTGTGATTATGAGCTTATAAGAGTCGACTTACTCAGTTAGGTTGCATCCAATCTTCTATGGTATAGTTAAAGTAAACCCGAGCGGAGAATATACTTAACTACCAGTTACCACTTTCATCACTTTATTAGGAAGCTGTAAGTTCTAGTGAGATGGCGCTTTGGAAACAGATTAAACTTCTTCTTAACTTGAGAATACTATATTAAATAAATATGATTAAATTCTTTAAGAACATGAAAGATCAATTCTTACTTCTTAGTTCTACTCCTCTGCTAAGTTCCGAACAGAAACCGAAAATATCCGACGTTATTCACGTTTGTTTTTAAGAACCAGATCTTATAGACTGTGTATATTAAAATAAAATTATTTTTAATTCATTTTACAATATAATAAATTTTACGCTTCATAACCGACAAAAAAATATGTTTTTAGGGCGATTACGAAATCGGAGAGCGAGGTTGGCAACCACAAGCGCCCTAAAAACAGTTTTTTTATTCGATTGTAATATATTGATAAATACATATATATTTTTGACAATAAATTTGAGGTTTAAATTCAAATGTCAACAGTTTCAATATCAATCAACGTCGACAATTTTACTTTTCGGCCTAGGCTGAAAAATTAAATTTTTCGTACAGGTTTATTATACAAAAAGTGGCGCTTTTAGATTTAGATTTCAAATTAAGAATGTCATAAAACGTCGAGAAAATGTAGAAAGAGTAAGTGTTGAGGAAAATTCGTTTGGTCGGTCGGTCCGTCTGTCTGTACACTGATAATTTAGATTTATTTGGAAATGGCCAATTAAATTATTTGGTTGTGAGTAATAAATTTTATTTAAGTCAAATAAATATTTAGTTCATATAAATGAATATTTTAATTTCAAAATTATTTATTAATGGGAACAAAATAGTTTATTTGACAGAAATAAAATTTATTTGTCACAACCTTTTTAACGAAGTAGGTGATTAAAAAAAAACTTTCACCATGGTGTAACTTGATTTTTTGTTTTAATGAATCAAGGCCTACAGAGGAAGCATTATTTTGTTGGTAGCAATCTTTTATTTTACATGTATCTTCACACTTGTTTAATTTTAAATTTTAAATATTGCATTTTTTATAAAATGAATTGCACTTAGCATGTATTTGTTAATAGCCAGGGCCGTAACTAGGGGTGGCGGCAAGGGTTGCTTAATGCTAACCTTGAATTCAGCCCCCTCACGTTTTTGTTAAGCCCTCCCTGGCGTTGTTTTTTTTTAATTCCCTCACTCAATCGCTTTTAAATGTTAATTACGATTTAATGTTTTTATGTAATACATAACAAAAAAAAATTGTTTATGATTATCAAAAACTCATTAGTTTTTTATTAAGCAGTATAAGTTATTTTGTACTTGTTGAACATATTTCTAAAAATAATTGCCTGCGGCGCCGAAGATTACAATTAATATAATCACAGTCATAAAATCTTCAACTCTAAAAAACTAAATGTATGTAATTTTTTTTGTAATACTTTTCTATACTGTGCATTTCAGATTATACAATACAGAGAAAACAAAGATAGAACGATCAGATCAAGGCTGACGCGGGGAGACGGATCGTCCGACGCTGTATTTATAGATTTATGTGTAAATTTCAATTTAATTTAAAAAAAGACGAATTTCATAAATAATTACTTTCCCCAAGGAAAGTCGTTTCTGGACTTTTTATGTCCAAAAAATATGATTTCCGTAAAAAAAAATTCCGTCTGTCGGTCGGTCTGTCGGACTGTGGATCCGGGAAATTTGTGACCACGATAACTCAAGAACGCTTCGGGCTAAAGACTTCAAATTTGGACCATAGGTTGATTATCTAAAGTTCTAGGCTGGGATTGTTTTTGGTAAAAATCGGATGGGGATAAGGGGGTAAAAACCATTTTTTCAAAAACATTTTTTTTTCAATTTATTTTTCGTTTTACAAGTCTTTAAAAGTATTCAAATTTAGACCGTAGGTTGATTATCCAAAGTTCTATTCTGGGATTATTTTTGGTAAAAATCGGGGAGGCGTAAGGGGTAACTTTATTTTTCGTTTCACGAAAATTAATTTTTTTTAAACATTTTTTTTTTGAAAAAATGAAAATTATTTTTGATTTTTTTTTATTTTTCTTTTTGATTTTTTTAATTTTAATGAATCTAGTACTATAAGGTAAAGTATTATTTTGTTGGCAGTAATATTTTTTCTGGTTACGTCCCTGTTACTGGCCAATGACGAATAGCCGAATATAAATGAGCCATTATATTAAAAAAAATGATAATTATAGCACAAAATAATATAAATTTATTCAATATTAAAATTAATAAATAAAATTTTTAATTATTCGAAGGAAATGAAATAATGTTACAATGACTCTAAAATGCCAAGTTTTAGTTACATGGTCATTGAACTGAACGTAACCCTTAGAATTGTGGCCCCAGGCATAAGTATGATTGGCAGGGTGCGGAAATATTGGCAATAACGTCAATTTATTAAATTAATTATCAAATTTCTCTTCACACAATTAACCAAAAAAAATCAGATGTTTATAGCACTGCGCACTAGATTAAAAACGGTTGGTATTTCTATTATGTAAGTCTAGAGGGGAAGCATCGACTGCAGGAGAGAGATGAAGTATTTTCCGGCAAACTGTCGACAAATTAGAAGATTATTTAAAACTTTTACTTCCACATACAAGAACTGCATTAAGAATACGAATTTTGAAATCTTTTTTAGACTAAATCATTTCTTTGGAATATTGATGGTAGTGGCAGTGTTAGCGCTGCGTTGCAACCGTTTTTTACCGAATATTTCGATAAACCGAGCCCGATAGATTCAACAAGGGTTAGTTATTTGATTATTGTTTATAGACCCATGGGACATTACAAGGTGTCCAAAAGTCCAAAATGATCAAAATTTGCGTTACGTAATACTTGAACGCTCCCTATGATAAAAATCCTAGAAAGAAGAAGAGGCATTTCTTTGCACAAGCGTCAAGACAGGTCAAATTAAGGCTAATTGATTTTTATAAGATTTAATGAAATAATATTTCTTATAATCTTTAATTTATACCTCAGCAGGGGAAATCCATGGTAAATCACGTTACAGTCGCAGAAAAAATGAGACTTCCTTTTGCACAAGCGTCAAGACAGGTCAAATCAAGGCTAATTGATTTTTATAAGATTTAATGAAATAATAATTTTTACTCTATGACAACTTTTACTTCCACATACAAGAACTGCATTAAGAATACGAATTTTGAAATCTTTTTTAGACTAAATCATTTCTTTGGAATATTGATGGTAGTGGCAGTGTTAGCGCTGCGTTGCAACCGTTTTTTACCGAATATTTCGATAAACCGAGCCCGATAGATTCAACAAGGGTTAGTTATTTGATTATTGTTTATAGACCCATGGGACATTACAAGGTGTCCAAAAGTCCAAAATGATCAAAATTTGCGTTACGTAATACTTGAACGCTCCCTATGATAAAAATCCTAGAAAGAAGAAGAGGCATTTCTTTGCACAAGCGTCAAGACAGGTCAAATTAAGGCTAATTGATTTTTATAAGATTTAATGAAATAATATTTCTTATAATCTTTAATTTATACCTCAGCAGGGGAAATCCATGGTAAATCACGTTACAGTCGCAGAAAAAATGAGACTTCCTTTTGCACAAGCGTCAAGACAGGTCAAATCAAGGCTAATTGATTTTTATAAGATTTAATGAAATAATAATTTTTACTCTATGACAACTTTTACTTCCACATACAAGAACTGCATTAAGAATACGAATTTTGAAATCTTTTTTAGACTAAATCATTTCTTTGGAATATTGATGGTAGTGGCAGTGTTAGCGCTGCGTTGCAACCGTTTTTTACCGAATATTTCGATAAACCGAGCCCGATAGATTCAACAAGGGTTAGTTATTTGATTATTGTTTATAGACCCATGGGACATTACAAGGTGTCCAAAAGTCCAAAATGATCAAAATTTGCGTTACGTAATACTTGAACGCTCCCTATGATAAAAATCCTAGAAAGAAGAAGAGGCATTTCTTTGCACAAGCGTCAAGACAGGTCAAATCAAGGCTAATTGATTTTTATAAGATTTAATGAAATAATATTTCTTTTAATCTTTAATTTATACCTCAGCAGGGGAAATCCATGGTAAATCACGTTACAGTCGCAGAAAAAATGAGACTTCCTTTTGAATATTTTATTACATTATTATTTTTTAACACACAACCTTTAATAATAATAATAAATAACAAACAATATTCAATAATAATGCAATTAAATATTTAAAAGAATTTTTTTTTCTGCGGATTTCTATGGATTTACTCGTGTATAAAAAAAATCGTCTCTACCTCGGTAAAAAATTACTAATATTATACTCGCTTCACAGCAGAGGAGTATCATACGTTTACTTCGGCCTCGCGAAAAGAAAATAATTGTCCAAAATTTAAAAAATTTGTACCAAAGTACGTTATACAGGGTGGTCTATTTATCATGACAATCCTTAATATTTTAATTACTGCTAGATGTATAAGTTTAAAACAAGAGTTACAAGTGTGTATATTTTTTATGTTTGGGCACACAATGGATGGGCCATGGGGAACCTTTTTTAAATGGAAAGGGTGTCGAATGATGAAATTTAAGGCTTATTAAATTCTTTTATTTACAACTGTATATGTAATACATACATTACATGTATTAATAAAGCTGGGGAAGTACGTGATTATAGGTCTAGACCTGTAAACTAAATATTACTGGTCTGCATTTAAATCAATAATTTCCTCTAGATGGCGCCACCGTAAAGCATCAAGTATTAAAAAAAAAGTTTATATGATCTTTTGTGTTTAATTGTTTCGTAATGGCGCTAGGATCCTTTAAAAGTAGATGAAATTTTCACTTTAGTATAAAACCCGGGTTGAATAAGAATTAATTTTTGTTAATGCATAAAAGAATGACTCTAGTAGTAGATTATATTAGGTCAAACAGTTCCTGAGTTATGATGTGATAAATTAGCCTAAAATGTCCCTGAAAAGAGTCCTAGGTCCCTTAGACAGCGATTTAGGACAAAAAGTCCATACAAACAGATTTTTTTAATGTTTCGTATTTTTTATTGTTCGAAACAAATAAAAATCTTTTATCCAATACATACAGATAATAAGACAATTACCAGCTTTATTTTAAATAGATAAACTCAATAATAACCCCCGCGTGGCTTTTACTTTATTGAGTGGATAATTATTTATTTTACCCACTCAACTGTCACTTGACAAATTATTTTCTTGTAAATGTCATTAAATCTTTTAATAAAAATATGAATTTTTAAGCTATTTATTGGATAAAACCTTGTATGGCACTCATGGGTAAAGTAAGATATTGCCCTCTCGAAAATTAACCTGCTTGGCTGACGCCAGGTTAATTTTCTCATGGGCAATATCTTACTTTACCCACTAGTACCATAAATAACTATTTTTTTCTGACTTCTGGTACGTAGCAGATTTTAAAGTTGGTTGAAATTAAAAAAAAAAAACAGGCCACTAAAAAATTGTTTCTTGTTCAGAGATTTAAAAATGGGTTCGAAATTTTTCCAGTACTCACTCTACTGATTTAACCATAATTGAATTGTAAAAATGTTTTGAACTTGCGTTTGTAGATAAAATTTCATATATTTCTGATTAACGATTTACACGGAAAAAAAAATTATAGCTAGGAGCGCTATAACACACATACCAAGCAAATTATAATCGCTTATTATATAAATACAAGGCTTTCTCTTACAATTATGGCAGTCAGTGTAAAAATTTATATGAAATACTTTAATTGTTTAGTGAATAATAAAATATAACAAATAGTATGGCATTTATAGCTTAAATAGATTTAATTATTGTCCGTGCTAATAATTTTTATAATATAATAAAATTTCTGTAAATTTATAATAGTGCCTGTAATAAATATAATCGTGTCTGTAATATATATAATCGTTTCCAATTTATTTTTAACATTATTAGTTATTGTGTCCCTTATAATCTATAGCTTAAATCACTATAATTTGCCACTGTTACCAAATATCTTATAATGTATAGCGCAGAGCCCACTAATTTCTTTCCGTGTACTAACTATATTTAGGTATTTGTTGTATTTATTGTATTGTGTACAAATTGTACAGTACAATACATGTTTTAACAAATGAGGAGTTAAACTGCAAAACTTGACCTATTCAAAAAAAAAAAGTTAAAAAATCGCTAACTCTATAGGTATTTTACCCAATACAGTCAAGATCTAATTTTTCGCAAAAACTAGACATATCAAGTTTTGCAGTTTAACTTCTTTTGGATATGGCAAGTTTTGTAGTTCAAATACAAATTAAAAATTTTATATTTATTTTATAATGTCATGAAACTTTCGAGAAAATGTGAAAAAGTGACTGTTAAGGAATATGTGAACCTGTACAAAGAAACCCACCTCGAGCAAAATATTTATTCCGCATTTTGAATTGAGTTTGTGGGTTCTGGTCCGCATTAATATTACTAAAAACAAGCTATTATAACAAATTTCAGAAAAATCGGACGTTTTTGAAAAAATTTGAACCACCCTAGCGGTGCAAAAAATTGCCCTATGCAAAAAAAACATACTTTTGTCACTTTTTTTCTGGGATCACTGTGCTGTGGAATCCACAGTGTGGATAGCACTTAAAATGAACCCATTGTGGAACTGTAAAAGCGTAATAGACCAGTAAATGTAAATTGCAATAAGTGTGTCTTGAATCTCACGATAAAAATGCATATACTAATTTTGTGAAGGAGGATAATTTTTGTTTGGATCATTTTTTTAATATATTAATAACAATCGAGTTAATTTAAAAATAGTCATGTTGGAGGTGGAATTGGTTTTTTCCATTTTTCAGCCAAATTACTCATCGGACGATATGAGCAAACTTGTAGCTCTCGAAATTCTCTTTAAGTTTCATAAATTGTAAATTTTCATAGGTACTTTGGTACGGTTACCGAGGGAGAAACTCGACTTTTAGCGCCCACTCTAACCGTAACAAAATACTTATGAAAATGCATAATATATAAAACTTATAGAAAAGAGCTACAAGTTTGCTCAAACCACTTTTATCATCCGATAAATAATTTGGCTGAAAAATCGAGAAAACCAATTTTACCCCCAACATGGCCATTTTTTAATATTTATAACTTGATTGTTAATAATATATTAAAAACATGACCCCAACAAAAATTGTTGGAAATTTTCTCCTTAACAAAACTGGTTATATGCATTTTTATCATAAGATGCATATTTAACGAGATGACCGCACTCACCCAGAAAATTCAAGAGCGGACACCCTCTACGCAAATCACCCGGTGAAAAACTAACAGTTCTGAGTGTTCTGTTACTATCCACTACTACCCTTTAAAATATCAGCCTGTATAAATTTATTGCAATTTACTCAGGAATTTCTCGTTATTTGACTGTAATAGTAGCGACTTCTTTTCTGACTAATGTTCTTTTCATCTCAAGATTTCATTTTAACTCTTTGTAGAAGATGATTGAGTCATGTTTCACGTTCAAATAAATATTAAATATTTAAATTTATTTTAAATTTGAAAAGTCCGGGTTTCGTTTTGTAAAATTCATCTTTAAAAAATTGCTTTTTAAGAATAAAAAAACAAGTCGTCAATATATATAATGGTTCGCATTCCATAGTATAATCTTCAAATAAATAAGCATTACATTAAACAAGTCTAGAAAAAAAATCTCTGTTCTTAGGATCTAACACAAACTGCGCCATGAATCTTTTTCTATGGTGAAATCGGAAATCAGCAAAAAACTTCAGGAAATGATGCGTTTGAACTAACGAACTAAAAACTTTTCTCTCTAGAATACGCATACCGTTAATATAAAGTATCGCCAACATCTCGGTTTGTTTGTAAACAAATAGTAGGTATATTTAGGCCTGAACAATAACACTAACCAGTAACTGTTATTGTTGTCTCTGTTAGAACAATGCTGTGCGAGTAAGACAGACAAATGTATATGTTGGCTAGATTTTTGTCAGTTTTTACAAATAAAATGCCTGTTCTAGAGAGAAGAGTTATTAGTTCGTTGGTTTGAACCATAGGACAGAGAACTTTTTTTTTGTGATTCGGTCACAAAAGTAATCTTTCCTGAAAGAATCACGTTAGTCCGACTTTTTCTTCAGCTTTAAATTTTTTTTTTTAGAGTTTAACCCCCCATAAGTTTTTTGTTTTTGTGGTTATTATTCTCATAAACAAAAGCGAACTTCCTCTCATAGAACTTGATTTTTTCTGGAAATTTTGAATCGATCTGATAATTCGTTCTTAAGTTGGCATGTCCACAAAAAAACTTGGATCAGACAGATAGACGGACATTTTTAAAGATGCTTGTTTTTCCATAAAACACAATGTCATCCAAGAATTTAATGTCAAAAATTAAATATTTAATATGGCAAATTCAAAATGGCGACAAAATTTTAAAACGTTATTTTCCATATGGACATAGTGCGGAAAACTTCACAAACTTGACAGAGGGATAGACGGATAGACCGACACTTTGGTCCTAAATTATTTGATTTAGACACAATTTTTTTGCCGTTTTGCCAAGTAAACGTATAATACTTCACTGCTCTAAAGCTGCGTGGAGTATAATAATAAGAAGAAACGGGAAAGCCTTTTAATCTACGCAGTGTATTTAATATTATTGCAGTTTTAAATGGTTTTGCATCAACAACAATTCGTGCTATGAGAACATTTCACGAAGGCTTTGATAGTCTAAAAGCTGGTAACTATTTTCTTCGAGTTATTTTCTACTGGCTAAATTCTAAATACAGAGCGGTCCAAAAGTCTTAACTTTTGAACACTTAAAGATACCGACTTCAAAGGAACACTTAAATAAGACAGCTTAAACTATCTTTTTGAATGTAACTTCTTAAATGTGAACAGGTGGAATAGGGATTTTTTAAGTAAAGGGGGTTGTGTGATACATGATTTTAAAGCTCATAAAATTCTCTATTTGACCACATATGTTTTAATGTTATTACAAGCCCCCTTCACAAAGCTTTTCTAAAAAATGTAAGATATTTACAAATAATTAAAATAAATCTAAAAAAAATACATTAAACAATTACGTTAGGGAACAAAAAATAGAAGGAAAATTATATGTTACTGTATAACAAATTGATTTTATGTAATTTGGATTATTGCACAATAAGTCAACGACTGCTTCAATGCGTTTGAAGAACACATTACATGCAATGTAATTTTTTTTAATAAATTGGTTTTAGATAAAACAAAGTACTACCCTACGTGACCTCCGTAACTTTTTAATAAACAGGCTAAAGACTGTTTTTATCCCCATTGTCCCCAAAATGATTGTGTATAACTATGATTATTTTTTAACGTTTTTATCAACCAATCATTTAACAATATTTTTGGCCACGTGTAACTAATAATTATATATGAATATATTACTATTTATAACTATTGTTATTAATTTATTATTTACCAAAAAATACCTTAAAATATTCTTCTTATAATATGTAATGTTTTTATAGGTTGAGTTTTATGAACATGCTTGCAAGCCTAGCGCAGTACCGCGCTAGTCAGTACTGCAGTTAGTGACTAAACTATTGACAGAACTATAATTTGCAATTTAAAAATAGACAAAAAGGTTTTAGTTTAGTTTCCCCTGCAGAGGCGACGCACCGGTCGTAATTATTTCCAGACAGGAAATTTTCTTGTGTAAATGTATATGAAAATAGCCTAATCTGAATGAAATAAATGTAATAAATGTGGCACGAGAGTTGGAAAGTTAAAAATAGATTTTTATAGTATATTTCCACAGCCAAAACCTAGCAATTTGGAAATATCCTAATTTAAATGCACTTTAAGACATATAGTTCTCCGCATGAAAGAAAGTCTCCGACGAAAGGGGGAGGAATCATTCGCGCTCTCTGCTTTCCGCCAAGAGTTTTATAAGGCGTGCGAGCCTACAACGGGCCTCCCACTTGCACACACATTCCAAACATATTTCCCTTAGCCACAGATCCGGGCGTCAAACTATACATAAAATACAGCCGGGAGAAAATAATAAAATAAAAATGGTCACCAGTTTTCCGACTATAAAGCGATTCACATTTCACTTTGATGTGATCTGATCACAGAAGAACGCCACTTAGTTGGGCCAATCAGGTCATTAAAAATAACTGCTCTTGAGTTGTTTACCAAACAAACATAAAACATAAAACATATATGCGAGCGGGTTAGGCCGTCAAATTCAATTACTTTCCGGCGTGGCTAGCGTGAGTTCGATTCACACTCGCGCCAATTGACTTTTTCATTAATTAATAGTTTAAATTTGGCGCAGGCAACAGGTGAAACTGAGACACTCCCTATAAACTGGCCCGAGAGTCAGTTAAAGGCCCACACAAGTTCTGGACTTTGAAAATGCTTAATTAAGATGAATAGTAAACAAGTTATAATATAAAAAAATATTGGAATATTGTACAGTTGCTAGTTAGCCAGCTAATTTGGCACACATCGGTGGATTATTATTTTATTTTCTATACCTGTGTAAATATACAGTGCTGAAGAGTCAAAATAAGGACCACAGAACACAGATAATGACGAAACAGCACTCTCCATTGTTTTTCCATCAAGAGTGTTACCATCGTAGGATGCAAGCTTTACTGCTAGCTGTTAACCAATGTTTCTATTTGTCCGATATACCACGAGAAAACTTTGCAGAGAATTTGACTGCAACTCTTGAAGACAAATTATACTTATCTGATTAATTTGAAATTTGCAGCAAAAGCCAAGGATTATAAAACGAAAGAACTTTTTTGTTGAAGAAAATCAATTATTTTTTTGTTTTTGTTTGTGACTGGACTCCAATGTTATTATCAACGAAAATATTTTATCTTCGCTATCTTGAGAAATATCTCTTTTAGGGTGGGACAAAAAAATATTCATTTTTTGGACTTTAATAAAACGTCGAGAAACTTAAAACAAAGCAACAACATTTTTCATTTTTTTTACTTACCAACACAAGTCTTTCCTCGGGAAGAGTAAGGCGGTTTTTGAGGTTGCTGATTATAAATCTAAAGTTATTTTTTACAATATGGCTGACATTATGTCAGTGACATAAATATTATTTTTCTTATAAGAGCGTTTCATCTTCGGATTCATCATTTAAATGGTTTGGATTTTTACATCGGCACTTAGTGCTAAGAGTGCTGATGTAGTGAAATCTTCGCCGAAAAGTCAAAATCTTTGACCATGTTTTATTCACATTTCTAAAACCTTTTTTCGTCCGTCTGTCTGTAAACTCGATAACTCCATTTCTCAATAAGATATCGACAAGCGGTTTTTTGCATATTGTTTCTTATCGTATTTTAAAGAGCTGATTAGATTTTGGGGGTAAAAAATTGGGGGTAAGGGGGTAAGAATGGGGTAAAACTCCTATTTTTAACGTTTTTTTTTTTGTTTTAATTAAGGCAATTATTATTGTATTTTATTGATTTAGCACTTCTATGAAAGATAATTTTAAATTGGTCAAAAAATGTTACCAGCTTTTTTTTCTTAAAATGCATTGTTTTCGAGATATTGGCGTTTAAAGCAGTAAAACGTTTTTTAGCATATCTCACATATTTATAACCCGATTTCAGAAAATTATATTTTAAATAAAAGCTGTTTTTAAGCCCTATAAAAAAATGCTATATGCAGTTTTTTGTTAGAATATAACGTTTTGGAGATACAGATAAGATAAGATAAGATATATTTTATTTCCACAGACTTTTACAAGTATCGGATATTGTCAAAATTCAATATTTAATATTAAAAAAAACACATATATAAAATATAATATAAAATGCATAAGTAACTATTAACCTGATATGTTACAAGAGACATACTGTGACATACATATAAGACTTAATAAAAAAAAAGATATTATGAACACTGGTAATTTTGAAAATTAAATTGAAAGAATTCGTTAGTGTTATAAAAAGGATTACTAAGAAAAAATGATTTTAGCTTACTTTTTAATTGAGACATAGTTCCTTCCTTGAGACAAACAGGTAATTTATTTAAAAGCTTTATCCCCATGAAGATCGGTCCTTTTTCATAAAAAACTAGTCTATGTTGAGGAATTGAGATATCAGTTGCATGTCTAGTTACAGGACCCTCGGAGATTTCAGAGTTTGATATAAAAAGATCCTTATTACTCAATGCATATAATGCTAAATTAAAAAGGTACAAGGATGTTACGGTCATTATTTCGTGCTTTACAAATAAAGGTTTACAGTGGTCTCTATACTCTGCGCCCGATATCAACCTTACCGACCTCTTCTGAATGATAAGCAACCTTTCTGCATGACTTTCAAACTTTAATAAATTATACAGGTGTATTAATCAAATTAGTGCCTAGTGCCGATGTTTTGACAAGGTGCTTGCTACTGTTCAGCTGGTTTATAGTAAAATTTACTAATTAAACCAAAGCTTATAATATAAATCTATTATATAATATAAGGCTACTATAATTAAAAGCTACTTTATCAAAAAGCAGCAACTTTTGTATTTTGTTCCTTAATTAATTTTCATTTCATGTTTAGATAAGAAAAACGTACTAGGTCAATATTTAAGACTTTGGCGCCATGTCCTCCGATCGGGCGATCTACACTGCTTAACATTTTTTTTGGGAAAATTATTTTTTTTCTATTACCGAATATGTATCTCAAGATTATATAAATTCACGGTTCCCAAAATGTTAAAATCATTATTCCCACCCTAATATTTTCGAATGAAATAAAAACCCGAATAAAAACAAGTTTTTAAGTGCTGACTTGTCAAATTAAACAGGGATAGGTGTTAGTTTATCTTGCTAAATTATATTTTTTATAACAGGTGTAGAATTTCAACTTATATGGTATTAACCAAGATATTCACATGTTCATTTTTAGCGACCTTTTTAAAAGCAAAATATTTGACGAGACACAATTTTTAACTATTAAAGTGTAGTTTTTTATATGAAATCTAATACAATATCTTCTTTAGCTAGAATAGTATATGGTTTTACTAAGAGGAAAAGTGAAGCTTTTTTTTACTAGTCTGTAGAATTTACCGACGACGCGAAGCGGAGTCCGGAAACTACAGGAGTAAAAAAATGCGATTTTCCTCTGAGTGAAACATACTATTTTTTCTTCAAGCCTCCTTTATATTTTTTTTAAATATTAATTTATTAATTTAATTTATTCAGTAATAAAGTATGTTTTTTTATTAAAATAATCCAATAAAACCCTTTCGAAATAAACTTGGACCTTCCTTCTTCAATCATTTTTAATCAATTTCACACGAGGTTTTTGCACAGAATCTCGAGTCAACCACCTGTTTTCATAATAAACAAACAAGTTTGAAGTATGGCTGTCATCAAAGTCAAAGAGTGCTGGTGGTTTTGTTAACTAACTTGTTTTTACGGCGTACAACAAAAAAATAGATCACTTCTAACTAGTGTGTTCAGTTATAAAATATGAACATTTTAGTATGCTTGAAGAAAAAAACAATTTTTAAAAGTTTCAATAAAAAAATACGAGATTAAAACAAAAATAAATCGCTGCCTCTTTTAAGGACCAGTTTTAGGCATATTTATTACATCATAACTCAGGAACTGTTTGAACCAATGAGAAGAAATTTTGCTTAATATGGTTTAATACTAACAAGAATTATTCCTTTATGTCATGATAAAAATTTATATTTAACCATCGGCATTTTTACATGTATATCCCCTTTATTTCCCGTATGCTACGCCCATGGTCAAAAATTTGATTTTATTTTAAAATTAAATGTTTACATTAACCAATAAGTTATGAAGTATGACATGGCCTAGCTCTTTTAGAAAGCAATTTAGCAAAAACTTAATTTCTCATTTTTTGACATAACAAATAATTTTTTTTTAATCTCGTATTTTTATTAAAACAAATGAAAATCGTCTTGCTACGTAGAAGATTTTGAATTTGGTTTTGTATTAAAAAATGGGTATTGTCAAATATTAATTCAGCTTTTTAAAAACTCGCTAAAAATGAACTTTGTGCTAAAACCAACCAAGAATACAATAATTTATAGATAAAAAGTCTTAAGCGGGTCCAGATTTAAAAGAGTCTCTGACGTCAAAATACTGCCTTTTATTAAATATTTATTTTTTTATTTATATAAATTAATTTTTCGACGGATAACCCAACAATGTACCAAGCACGAATCTGTAGGGGGGCTATAAGGGCGATTTGTCAAATTACTTCAGTTCTCGAGCGTTTAGGGCATATCCACAGCCTCGCATAACGCGCATAATACATAAGAATGCGATGTCGTGATTGGATTGCTGTGCCGTCATGTATCTTGTAAGCCAATCACGGTATCGCATTCTATGTATTATGCGCGTTATGCGGGGCTTTGAATACGCACTTACCTAAATTAGGAAACCCGTGAAACGAGGAACACGTACTTTGGCAAGAATTATGTAATCCGTTAATCGCGTTTAATTTTTAGCATCAAACACAAAAAGGGAAGAGGAAAAAGAAAAGGTCTTACAGAAGACTGAAAATTTTCTATAATCAAAACAGGAGTGGGCATGGTGAAAAAGCCAGACAAGAACCACTCTTGGTGAATTGAGTAACTAAGAGGGATCTGGCTAATTATCTCACTGAGAAAAGGCCAAAAAAAGGAAGAAGAAGAAGAAGAAGAAACGTTTCGCCCGATAGATTATTTTATTTTTGGTTTTGAATTTATATTTACATAATAAGTAAACACAATGTACAAGAAAACTATGTGTTTTCTAAAGTCGAACTAAAAGTGAATAACGGCGAACCGTGTTATATATCTTCATTATATTACTTATTGAGATTTTTTTAATTTGGTAAATTACCCAAGCCAAAATACTACAAAATAACATTTGGGTTATTAAAAAGTCAAACTAACTCTTTATTCGCGGATGTATTATTTTTGATTTGCATATTAAAAAAAAAACGTTATAAATAATTTATTATTTAAATTACTTAATTTATAAAGGAATTTTTGTATATGATATTTATATTTTCTTTTTAAATGTAAGTAGTAGTTATTTTTATAACATTTTTATTAAATTAATATTAATTGGTGCGTTACAAAGTGCATTCTAATAAAATGACGCATTTTTTTTTTTTTCGTTTAACTCACTTTTATTCCAGATCCAGCTATTAACTAATGCGAGATATTACCCTTAAGAAAAAAATGACCCACAAGTCAGGGCTGGGTGTGTTAATCTGTGAGTGGGTAATATCAATTAACTCACGTGTACCATATTTTATCCAAAACTTGATAATTTTGCTGAAAATATTTGTTTTCGATGGATTTTACAAATGACATTAAAACGTCATAGTTTGAAGTTTTTGTATTTTAGTAATTTTTTCAGTTGTTTTTCTCCGAGTGAGTCAAAAAAGTACTCAAAATAGTACACGGAAAGAAATTAGTGGGCTCTGCGCTATACATTATAAGATATTTGGTAACAGTGGCAAATTATAGTGATTTAAGCTATAGATTATAAGGGACACAATAACTAATAATGTTAAAAATAAATTGGAAACGATTATATATATTACAGACACGATTACATTTATTACAGGCACTATTATAAATTTACAGAAATTTTATTATATTATAAAAATTATTAGCACGGACAATAATTAAATCTATTTGAGCTATAAATGCCATACTATTTGTTATATTTTATTATTCACTAAACAATTAAAGTATTTCATATAAATTTTTACACTGACTGCCATAATTGTAAGAGAAAGCCTTGTATTTATATAATAAGCGATTATAATTTGCTTGGTATGTGTGTTATAGCGCTCCTAGCTATAATTTTTTTTTCCGTGTATGTTTCTCTTAACATAAATAGTACATTTTTTGACGTACACTGTAAAAAATTAGGGCTGAGGCAACCAGATCAATAGTTAAATAGGAACCAGCTATTTTTCTGGTTGCTGCAACCAGAAATATTGCAAGGGCAACAACACAGCTTTACGCTAAATGATTTTCAATTCCTACAAATAAAATGCAAGCTTAAAATGTACTGGAACGATTTTTTTTAATGACCAATTAACTCCTTTTTTGTTTTAATTAAACTTTAAACGTCTCAGAAATAATGGCTAAATGTCATAATACACGGAAAAAAAAAAATTAAAGCTAGGAGCGCTATAACACACATACCAAGCAAATTATAATCGCTTATTATATAAATACAAGGCTTTCTCTTACAATTATGGCAGTCAGTGTAAAAATTTATATGAAATACTTTAATTGTTTAGTGAATAATAAAATATAACAAATAGTATGGCATTTATAGCTTAAATAGATTTAATTATTGTCCGTGCTAATAATTTTTATAATATAATAAAATTTCTGTAAATTTATAATAGTGCCTGTAATAAATATAATCGTGTCTGTAATATATATAATCGTTTCCAATTTATTTTTAACATTATTAGTTATTGTGTCCCTTATAATCTATAGCTTAAATCACTATAATTTGCCACTGTTACCAAATATCTTATAATGTATACCGCAGAGCCCACTAATTTCTTTCCGTGTATGACTTTTATATTGAGATCAAGTTTATATGCTTTAAGCTGAGATCATGACTATTATAATAACAGTTATAAAACATATGCAGATTTTAAATTGAATTTTAAAAGGGGTAAAATATATTATGTACAACATGTTCTTCTCTCTATGATAAAAAAGTGCTAAAAGTGTATACATAATTCGTTTTTTAAGGTTTATAATTTATTTTTGTTGATAATTTGTGCTACAACAAAAAAAATAGTTTAAAACAATGGGTATGTATTTGCAACATGTTTGTTTAACCTCGTACTATCCAAGCATCCCCTAAGTCCAGGACTTGTGTGGGATAGTAGTGGAGGGAACCACTGGCTTTGACTGAATTTCGAACCAGTTTATAGGAAGTGTCTCTGCTTCACTTGTCGCCTACTCCAAATTTCAATCAAATAAAAAACGCAATTGGCGCGAGTGAAAATCGAACATACGCTAGCCGGTGTGTCAGGAGTTGAATTAGATGCCCTAACCCACTGGGCCATACTCTTATAAAAATAGGAAACAATTTAATTGGACATAAGCCCTTTTAAAACAACGATTTAAGGTGTTCTATACCTTATGGCTCGGGAAAATTAAGGGTTTTATTGATTTTTCGGGGCAAGGGCCATGGTTTTCACAACTTTCCGAATTTTGCAATAAAAAAATACTATTTGATATTTTGTAGGTCGTTTGAATAAAGTTGTGAATGTATACCTGAAAAAAATCAATAAAAACCCTTAGTTTTCCCTTGCCAGTAGGAATAAAATCCCTTAAATGTAACCGTGACTTACCTAGCATTTTTAATACTTTTCTGGACGACTTGCTCTGCATCCTTGTATTGGCGTTCCGTTTTTTCATCATCCGCGACGACTTCAGTCTGAGAGCAATCAGAACATAGAGCACCGTGATCAGAGTCATAGGAGCGACGAAAAATACAAGTGTAGATACCTCAAAGGAGTGCTTGAACATCGGCTGGACAACCATACACATTTCACAGTTTTCCCCGAATTTGACAATCTGGAACTGCATGGCCTGTGGTATAGCAAGGAAGATAGCCGCTATCCATATACCGAGTATAAACTTGACAGCTCTGGAAAGTTTGGACATGGTGTGGGACAGAAACGGATGGCAGATTGCGAGGTATCTTTCCACCGTAAAAGCTGTTATCGTTAATACTGTAGCGTTGGATGAAGTTTCCGCGAATATTCCTCGAAGGAAGCAGAACGTGCTTCCAAAGATATACGGCCATCTGAACAAAATCAGGTAGATTTCTTGCGGCAACCCGGTTATCAACAACAACAAATCTGAGATCGCCAGGCTAAACAGATAATAGTTCGTCGCGGTGTGCATTGATTTGTTTTTGTTGATCACTATACAGGTACTTATATTTCCAACTGTTCCCGTGATAAATATTATCACGTAAATAACTATCATCGGCACCACTATGTATATGCTATCTCGCTTCGGACCGAGATCCGAGCAGTTGAAAGTCTCGTTTACTTTAACAGGTAAAATTTCTTCCATTTTTGCTTAGAATGTCACATAATACAGACTGAATTTATGTATTTTCTTAAGTGAATGAAGTTGAGGAAAACCATTTAACACTGTCAAAATATAATTTTGAGGTAAAAACATCATACTCCTCGCAGCAAAACAGTATTATACTACTTCGAAACCCGAAAAATGAAAAATTTTGCCCTAAATCAAAAAAATTTGTACCAAAGTGCGTTATATACTAGTGTATACCATTCTAAATAACTTTTAAAAATGTCGGTCGATCTTTCCTTCCGTCCGTCTGTCCGTATGTAACATTTTCTTGTCCGCACGATAACTCAAGAAAGATAAATCTTATCGATCTTAAATTTTCAGGAAAAATCAATCTTGTTAAGGACACAGCTTATTCAAATTAAAAAGAATTCCCCCAAAAATAAGAAAGTTATGGAGGCTAAACATTTCAAAAAATTGAAAACAGTGGAGGAAAATCAACTTATTTTTATTACGATAAAATCCTTTGTTAAAATGATCTTATCAAATTTGGAAAAATTACTCTAAAAACCAAAAAATCGAAAAAAAAAAATAGAAGGATAATGCGATAAACGTATTTTTTTAAGAAAAATTACATTTACTTTTACAGCAAGTCACAAAAAGTCACAATATACACTAAATTGATGTACCTTTTTAGTGAGTGAAGTGGAGGAAAGCCATTTAACACTGTCAAATTAATTTTATGGTAAGAACATCATTCTCTTCGCAGCAAAACAGTATTATACGTTTATTTCGAACTCCAAAAAATTAAAAAATTTGCTCAAAATCAAAGAGCTTTGTCCCAAAGTGCGTTACATACGAATGTATATACCGATCTAAACAACTAAATAATCGTCGGTCTGTCTGTCCGTACGTCTGTCTGTATGTTACATTTTATTTTCCGCACGATAGCTCAATAAAGAATAATCCGATCGACTTCATATTTTCAGCAGAAATAAATTAAAACCTATTTAAATAGAAAAGAGTCCCTCCAAAAATATGAAAGAAAATTTAAATTTTTTGTCAAATCATAAAAAAAAATCGAAAATAGTGAAAGAAAATCTCCGATCAAATTCAGTTTTTTAGGAAAAATTACTTTTATTAAAAAGACCAATCGTACCTTCAAAAATCTTCAAAACAAATAAAGTAACAAAGGGATAAACTTAAAAAAAAATCGAAAAAGAAAAATAGAAGGAAAAGTGCGAAAAACGTATCTTTTTTTTAGGTATGTAAAGTTACTGACAAAATAAAAAAAATTATAGGGGGGGCAAGTACCTAATGAATGGTAAGGGCACACCTAAAAAAAATGAATGGTAAGGGCACACCTAAAAAAAATGGATGGTAAGGGCTACACCTAAAGAAAAAAAAAACGAAAAAATAGAAGGTAACATCAACGTATTTTTTTAGAAAAAATTACTTTCAAAGAGTGGTACCAAATATGAAAAATATCAGTTTAAAAACAAAAAAGCTATAGGGGGCACCACTTAAAAATTAAAAATTTTGATGCAAGGCATTATGTACCTTTAAGGCTTTTTTTACCATAACATTTATTATTTGACGATAACATTAAACTAAGATAAAATTTGTTTTAAAACTTCAAAAACTCGCGTAACTTTTATCGCAAGTTTGCGAGCGAGCAGGCAGAGCTTTTCAAGTTCAGTGCCATCTTTAAAGGAGGCTAAAAAAAGTTAAAGAAAATATGCAATAAACGTATTTTTGGACTTGAAAAATTACATTTATTAATAAGACCACTCGTACAAAATTAAAAAAAAATCCTACCCCCGCCCAAAAAAAAACATGTAAGGGGCCAAAGTTATAGATTACTTGGTAGTCCCCTAAACTTTTTAAAAATCTAAAAAAAAATTAAAAATGTATTAATTAAAATACCAGATATAAAAAAAATCTATCTAAAAATATTTTTTTTTGAAAATTTTCAAAATGGGAAAGAAAACAATGTAATTTTCAAGAGGCGCTAAAAAATATCCTAAAAAAATTAATGAATTTTTACTTTAACTACGAGGAGTATACTATATACCTTCACGGCTTATTCTACAATAAAAATAATTTTTTTGCGATCAAATTACACTGAAATTTTTTCATCACTTGATTTTAAACTTTTGAAACTCGCGTAATTTTTATCGCGAGTTTGCCAGTGGGTTGGCAGAGCTTTTCAAGCTCGGTGGCATGTATAGCAGAGGCGCGAAAACGACTACCGGTGAATTCTGTTTCATTCATGCTCTTGCAGCGATCCGTGGCCTGGGCAAGCGCATGCTGTACTACAAACTGTTGCTTTTTTAGTTTTAGTTTTTATCGGATTTTAATTTAGTAGTCGAGTAATTAATCCTAAGACTGGATTTGACTTTTTTTTATTTATTTATTTATTAACGGGAGTACAAAAATTAAATGTACATGAGAACACATGATAATACAAACCTAATATAATGTAAAAAAAATATTGTAAAAAAAATTAGAAGAATTAACCCTGCAAATAACAAAAAACTATACAATACCAAAATAAAAAATTTAAACATTAATAAGAAATTTAAACATTAATGAAGTTAAGAAATTCTTGATCCTTACTCATATTGGAGTTGATTTAAATAAACTATAGAAAAAATGTTATCTCTCCAAAATAGAAATTTTGGAGAGATAACATTTTTTCTTTGTTTTAATTAATGAAGTTAATGCTTTTTAAAGAGGCTTTAAATGATCTCAAAGTGGAAAAAGTAAAGTCACAATTATCCAAACTATTGGCTAAAGTCATGACTCTATCCATGGGAGAATAACAACCGGAGAAAAGTTGCGCATGACCCTAGCCGGAACATTTAAATGTATTTGACTTAGTAAGTAGTAGATTTTAATTAAGTAATCGATTAATCAATCCTAAGACTGGTTTGGGGGTTTATCCATATTAGCGCCAAAAAAAAGTCAAGGTCAAAAGTTCGTGGCTAGGAATTACAATCCCGAAATTCGAAGATTTTTTCGTTTGGGTCTTTCTACCTTCAAATTTTAAAAATTATCTTTTTTTAAACATTTTTTTTTATATAGAAAGAAAAAACATATCATTGTGAAATTTTGTAGGTTTGTTTATTTATATTCAAAAATACAACAACAAATATATGATTTTTAAAGTGTCATTTTTTGGGCATAACATTTTTTTGAAAAAAACGGTGGTCGCCATGATTCCGGCCATTTGCATCGACTGAAAAAAAAACAACGGGATATTATTCAGTATTGAAGTCACTACAGTCCGAACTAGAGGAATTTTTTTTGGCCAAAAAAATGACAGAATGGAGGACGTTATTGTTTGAAAATGATTGAAAATTTTTGAAAAACTTCCGCCATTTGTTATTTTTTGGCCAAAATTTTTTTCATCTAGTTTGGGCTATAGTCAACTTTAATACTGAATAATATCCCGTTTTGTTTTTTTGTTTTTATTATCAATTTATTTTTTAAGATCTTATTTAAATTATATTTTGTTCTTTTTTTAAGTATTTGGGAAAATGCAATATACATATCTCCACGGCTTGTTTAATATATTATTATTAATATTACTTTTTATACATACATCGGGAGCGGGATCTGGGTCCTGAACTTTTAAAAATTTTCTGGCTCGGAATCACGAAATCTGGAATCCCTATTCGCGGACTTTTTAATGGGAATGCGTACAGAGTGGTACTCCAGACAAAGTCGAAGACGTAGAATATCCTGGAATCAATTTCACGCCAAATCCGCATTTCACAAATATTTGGCACTTACAAATCCATTAATGGATATTGTAAATGTTCAAATATTGATTCCAGACCACCGCACAGTAATCTAATTGTTATAAAATTACTTTTAGAGAGACGTTTGTCTTAAAACCTAATTTTGCTTTCCCATTTTACACGTAATTTGTTCATTACCCCATGCAAAAATTCAGAATTTAGTCTATCTAGAAAGCAAATCGAAACCAATGTGCATCGTATAAATAAGGCCGAAATTTACACTTTGTTTATTTGCCCTGATTTGCGATTAATTTGAAACGTAGTGAGGTAGATGAAATTATACAAACAATTTTCCTAATACTAGGAAGTAAAAGCAAATCAGCTAAATTTTACCCTTCGATTTGCCCTTTGCGTGCATTTTGGGGTGCCAGCGAGAAATATGATATTTTCGAATCACATAAAAATAACATAAGATATTATTATGTTAACCCTTTGTTGACGGACGGTACCGGTTTTTTGTTAAATCATATAAATTCCCTATTACCTTGAAAGCTTCTTATAGCCTACTATCAAGTCCTCTTTGAATAGTTGATATAACCTATTCACAGCAAGAGGGCAACACTATACAACACAATATCATGATTTTTATAGAGTCGTGCAGTGACAGTTGGCGTTTTTATAGTGAGTTGGTTTGGTTTTTTTTTTTGTATTTTTTTTTATTTACTTGTGTGAAGTTTTTGGTAAGTAAGGCATTATTATTCACCTGTGGGGACGTTCATAAACCTACAAAATGACTTGTTTTTTTTTTAAGGGGATGGACCAACTGCTTTAATTTGCCTTTTCCAAAAAAATTATTGTATGCAAATTCACATAATCACTTGGAGCAAAAAAAATTGTGAAATAATCGTATTTAGTTGGGCAACAAAGGGTTAACTCAAGAACGAATTATCCGATCGACTCAAAATTTTCAGGCAAATGAAAGTTCTATGAGAATAAAAAATAAAAATAATCCCCCAAAAAACAAAAAATTAAATAAAATTTGATAAATAGACGAGAAATTAATATGACATTGTTCAAATTCTCAGTTACAGCACTGTAAAAAGTAAACTGAATATTCAGTTACAAATGGATAGGAAATCGGCAATACAATTGTACTTTAATTTTTGTTAAAAACACGCAATATTTTATATCCGTCCTTAAATATTAAAGTACGTGACTTTAGAACTATAGTAGTGTATAGGATCATAACTTCCTATCCATTTTTAACTGAATATTTATTTATCGCTGAATCGGAATCCGGGGTTGGCTTTACTCGGTCAGATCGCATTTCGTTAATAACTTCAAAAAAGTGATGAAAATTTATACATTTTGCCACTTTTTGAGATAAGGAACGAAATACGATCTAACCGAGCCAAACTAAAATATATAAGTAGAAATGTTTGTCATGTCTGGTGCCTGTGATAATTATCCAATTGTACAACGTTGGTAGCACTGAATTTCATTATATACAGCGTATTTCAGAGCTCGCGGAAAGGCCTTTGAGACTAGTAGTAGTAAATTTTTGGGTTGGCCATTTCTGGCCCTTTTTGTCACCCCAGGCAATCCCAGCCATTTACTAATTTGAGTCCTCCTTGAACCTGCCCGTCCTTTCAATAAAGGTCAGGATATTAGCCCAGGGGAGATCTCTTAGTTCCTCTCGGTTGAGTCTTTGAGTTTCAGAGACTTGCAACCTGATCCTGTCGTATCTGACACACTCGGCTAAGTAATGAGAGGATGTTTCATCCTCTCCGCACTCTGGGCATAACGGACTCCCTAGAATCCTCATTGTTGCCAGGTGCTTTCTTAGCTTGCAGTGGCCGTAAGGACCCCTACAAGTTGTTTGAGTGCAGTTCTTCCTTTTTCCAGCAACCAGTCGGTCTTTGATTTGCTTGGGCCAGCTTGCTTGCTCCTTTAGCTTGGTATAAACCTTTGAGGCTATATTAACTACAATTTAGAAAATGGAAAAAAAATTTAAAAAATAAATCTTCATTTAATTCAGAAATAAGAACATTTTACGTTGACCAATCCTGTTGCTGAAGGAGTTTAAACACCCTGAATTTTTTTTACGAGTTCCGAACTAGGTTGTAGGTAATTTGTTTTAGATAAAATTTGATGGGGCACCCCATGGATCCCAAAATCCAGCGATTTTGAAAATGTCTAATTTTTGACTGGCACCCTAATGCTGTAAATTGGTGTAGAAACAAGATTAATTAGTTCAACAGAATGTTTTGGTTAGAAGTTCACAAATGGGAAATAAGATTTCCGGTCTTGTCCCAATTTTGAAAAAAAGTCAAGACAAGGGTGTAACTAAAATAACACAGGACCACAAATTTTTTCTGTCGATTGACCAGGATCAGAAATAGTTTTCTAGGTATATTTTTGGTCGCTGAACACGAATTGACGATTTTGACCATATCTCAGATTTTTTTTTTTTGAAAAAATCATGTCGATAGATCTCGACGCGCTGATTCATATGATACATCTAGATTAATATTTTGGAAAATATAAGCGAAATAAAATTTTCGAAAGGAAAAAACGGATTCAGCGACCAAAAATATACCTAGGAAAACATTTCTGATTCTGATCAATCTACAGAAAAAAAAATGTGGTCCTGTGCAATCAAGACAAGACCGTCGTAGTCTTTGCCATATTCTGCCTTTATTTTACTAAAACTTTTGTATATTTAAATTAAATTTGAAGATTTGTATCAATATTATGATATTTAGGCCTGAGACGGTTACTATGTAATTATATTTTACATTATTCTTGTTTCATATTTTTTGGTTAACCAGTCAGGTGTTTTTTTATTAAATTGTTTATTTTAAACTTTCCAAACTTTTGTTTGTTAACTAAACCGTTTATAAACGCTTTTTTATTCTACGCTGATTAATACTATACTATATTAGTCGAAACATGTACAAATACAGCTATAACTATAATAACTATTATTTAAAGGATCAAGAGACATCTCTTGATACCTTATTTATAAGAATTGAACGAGTTTTTTTTTTATTTTTGCTCCTTATAAATCCCTTATGATAGTAGTCCAACTTTTATATAACCTATGTCACCCGCGGTATCAAGACAAATGGTTTGACACCTCAATTGTTAAATACGGATTAGGCGTTTAGACTTTGGAGCAAATTTCTTATTGTATGCTGATGATAAAACGAATAAAATGAATATAGTCGAAACTTTGGCAAATACATCTATAACTTTAAGAACTACTATTATTCAAGAATCCAAGACGTATTGTTTGAGGCCTCATTTAAAAAAATCGGGTGAGTTTTTCGCTCCTTAAAAATCCCTGATGATGACTGACCAAATAAGCGAAACATGGATTTTTATATAGCCTATGTAAGACGAATGGTATGAAGATACAGCATTTGTTGTATTTTTATAGTCAACTATTGTTTTTCTTGTATTTTGCCCTCAAAAATGGGCAGAGAACCCCAACAAGGAATAACAGCCCCAGTAGACCCTATAACTTATATTGATTAATAAACTAAATTAAATTGTTTGATATTTACAAATTTAAAAAATCTATATAAAACATTTTACTATTCCTTAAAACAACTTTTGTTTGATTAACGCAGTCGTCCCTCCGAAGTGACTGATCGATTTCGTGCTTTTTAGCACTCTAAAGAGCCACATATCGGTAGTAGGGACAACTACGAAAATCAAATCCTTTCCATATATCTCTATATAGAGTTTAAAAATCGTTGTAAGGAAAAGCAAAAACAGCTAGCGACATCTACTGCTAAAAGCAGAGACTGGATAAACCTATCGACAGTCCAAAAAAGGAAGCAGTTATTGGTTTCAAGAACCTATTGCACGCTGTCGATAGGGGGCAGATTAATCAATGCCACGGTGGACATTGCTGCGTTAATCAAACAAAAGTCGTTTTAAGGAATAGTAAAATGTTTTATATAGATTTTTTAAATTTGTAAATATCAAACAATTTAATTTAGTTTGTTAATTCAGATACCACTGTAAAAGGTGACCTCCTAGCGTTTAGGATTCAATTGGCGGCAATGTCCACCGTGGCATTGATTAATCGACAGCGTGCAATAGGTTCTTGAAACCAATAACTGCTTCCTTTTTTGGACTGTCGATAGGTTTATCCAGTCTCTGCTTTTAGCAGTAGATGTCGCTAGCTGTTTTTGCTTTTCCTTACAACGATTTTTGAACTCTATATAGAGATATATGGAAAGGATTTGATTTTCGTAGTTGTCCCTACTACCGATATGTGGCTCTGAAGAGTGCTAAAAAGCACGAAATCGATCAGTCACTTCGGAGGGACGACTGCGTTAATCAAACAAAAGTCGTTTTAAGGAATAGTAAAATGTTTTATATATTGATTAATTTTCGTAGCAATTAATTTTTAGACAATCTTTTTAATTATTCCAGAGAATTGCAATGATTCCCTTTTAACATAGAACGATTCAAATGTAAAATATTATGTAAAATAAATTTAAAATGCTTAGTTTGAAAAATAATTTATTTACATGGCAAGAAAATAAATACAAAATTATTAATTAAAAAAAATTACCTAGGAACTATACTCATTTATTTTGAAACTGTGAATTTATTTGACGTTCCTTCATATGAATAAATTCCACCAAAAACATATTTATAATTTCCAAAATGCCTTATCCTGTATGTTCCTTCCTTCGCGTCGTCTCTGATCTCCCACTGGATTTCAACTTGACTTTTTCCCAGCAGGGCGTTTGTTCTTTTCCAGATAAACCTGGAATAAAACGTCAAAAAACATTATACAGTGTCCTTCCATTTTTCTACACAGCCTACCGGGTGTCACAGATATTATCGCACTATGAAGACCACCATGATTCAAAAAAAAATTGTGGTATGGTTTGTTTTGTACCTCTGTACTTGATGAATGATAAAATATATAATGTCCAATTAATTATTAGTTTATAAGAGGTACAATTCAAACCATATCACAGTTTTTTTTGAGTTATGGTGGTCTTGCATTTATAGTGTGATATGTACACCCCCCCCCTTAACTTTTGTAAAGTGTGCAGGTTTCTCCAAAAAATGCAAGGCATTTAGATATCGCACTAAAAGTGTGAAAGTTGGCAGCACTTCCGTTAAAACCGGAAGTAGCTAAATTTAGTTTTGAATGTCAAAAGTTGGGGTTCCTTAAGTACATTATAGGTACCAAATTTGAAAATTATATCTTCACAAATAAAGAAAATAAAGGGGGTGTACACATGACTGTGACACCCGGTATATCTCCATTATCACTGATTATTATAATTTTTTACTGATAATTATAATTTATCAACAGATGAGTAATACACATTTACTTTGGACCCCGAAAAAAAATGTTTGTCCAAAATGAAAACATTTTAAACCAAAGTGCGTTATATACAATTCTGAACAACTTTTTAAAATATTTGTCCGTCTGTCTGGAAGGGCACCATATGCCACGTTTTTTTCCGGTACGATAACTCAAGAAACATTAATCCGATCGACTGCAAATTTTTAGAAAAAATAATTATAATTATCTATAATTTAATATTGGTAGACACAAAGACTATTAAAACTGAAAAGAAATGCCCCCAAAAACAAAAAGTTAGAGGGAACTAAACTTTTAAAAACTCAGGAAACGTGTTATTAACGTATTTTTTCTATGAAAAATATCTCGCTAGGTTTGGACATCATCATACTAACTTTAAAAAAATCATTTAAAAATAAAAAAGTTATAGTTGTTATAAAAATTAGGAATATTACAAAGTTCAAGCTACTTGCAACTGCGAGGAGTATAATATAGAATGCGAAGCATTACATATCTTCAAGGCTTGTTTACTTACTTTGTTTCCCAGCTAGCATCAGTCGCAATTACCTCCCATTCATTATCGCTGATTAACCTTTCTACAGTTAAGAAGCTCTTTTCGTGCATCACGTCGTTTCTAGGATGTCCGGAAATCTGAAAACAAATACTGCAGTCAATAAAGTGCCAAGTAAAAAGCTTTTCCATTTTTCACATAGGCGCGTGAAATGGATTTTTTGTTATCAGATTCACTTTCAGCAACCTCAAAAACCCCAGTATACCAATTTTTACGAAAACTACCCCCGTCCCTCAATGGGTAGAGTTAGATTTTTTTATTATCAGATTTAGTTTTAGCTACCTCAAAACCCCCTTTATACCAGTTTTTGACGAACATGTTCTAAACATTAAAATATAATCACCCCCACCACCCGGGGTGGAATTAGAACATTTTTATTATCAGATTGAGTTTACTCAACCCCAAAAACACCTTTAAAATATTTACCCCCTCACCCCCATGGGGGTACAGTTAGAGAAAATATATTACTGGATTCAATTTTAGCAACCTCAAAACCCATGTTTATAAATTTTCATATTTTTGTGAAAAAATATGGTATTTTCCCTATTTGAACCTTCTTGCCGCACCCCAACTTTTGGTAACGTACCTGTATGCCAAATTTCAAGTATCCAGCTTATAGCTTTCTTAAGTTACAAGATTTCCCGGATAGAGCGATCGACCGACCGATAGGCCGTCAATTTTTTTTTGCTTGAAATTGATTTATATATATTATAATAAAACGTCATAAAATGCAAAAGCAAAATAAGCAATTGAAAATTTTTGTGCGAATACAAGGCTTTCCCAATATTAAAAAAAAATCAAAATGGGAAAGCAAAATTACTGTTCATAACGTCGCGACGGTGGTCTGACGTACTAGCGTAAGCGACAATTAAACTGCCTGCAACGAAAAATCTGTCTTAGGGCCACTTGCACCGACCATGGTTTAACTTTAAACTTGAATTAAATTGATGGTCGGCCAACCAGAACAAAGCATGTTTAAGTTAAACTCGGTTTAGTCGAGAGAATCCCTTGGTGCAAGTGGCCCTTAGGTTTTAAAGTGATTTTAACAGATTTTTGGGTGCTGATTACTGGAAAAATATTTCAAAACAATCTGTCGTACAGTTTTTCCAAAATTATTTTAATGTATTTAAATCATTTAAAAACAGATAGTCGGCATTTGACATGTTTCTTTTCTTATGAATTTTATATTTATCTCCACTACTTCTCCATGGGAGATTTCTCCCGTTAGATTAGACAGGGACAAAAGTTCTACCCAAAAAGGATAGAAGATATACATACACTCCCACTTCCACCCAACCAAACAAATTCTGTATTTGTTCTTTGTTGAACAAATACAATATTTACTTGACCGGGCGAAAAGTGTAACTATATTATTTTTATTAAAGAAATTACTGGCGCCATCTAAATTTTAGTAGAATTATCTTATTCTACAGATTCACATTAGCTATGTTCGTTCGTACCGCTCAGTGCTACACTTTCCGGCCAACCAAATAAATACTGTATTTGTTGTATAAAAAACAAATACAGTATTTATTTGGTTGGCTGGAAAGTGTAGCAAAAATGAGATAGAGATAGGGTAGACGTCTTTTGTTTCATAATTCTAGTTGTAGAGAGCTCCATTCGACTATTAAAAATTCTCGGCTTCGTTTTTTCGGTTTTGTTATTTATTTACGTACCGGAAGTTTATTATAATTATTAAGTTTGGAAAATGATTTTATTGAAATTATTAAGGAATTGCATTTAATGTGAGACCTGGAAAATTATAATAATTTGCGGTTGCTTTAATTACGAATGCGCTTTTATGAAATCAATTGACACCATTAAAACTTAGGTGAAGTATGAAGCTTTTTGAACTTTTAATTAATAATTAATTTAATTTATGTTTGTTTTTGTTTAATTTTAACTTGTCTACTTTAGGGGTAAGTTGTCGCAGCTAGTAGAAAATATTTGTTTAGGCATACTTAAAGCTTGTTGGTTGATTTGTCTTAGGAGAATCCCCCTGTATATTCCAAACATTTTTCATCAAATAATATTACTGAAACATGTTGCTAAAATTTTCATACGGTAGAATAATAAATAGAAATACAATATAACTTTAATGAAAATTTCGAAATCTAGCCCCGAGAGATATGAACAGTGGCAAATTGTCAATTTGTCTCATAACTTTCTACTTTACCGTTTGACGACGGTACCATTTTAAGAGCGAGACTGTGGAAGTCTCGCATTACCATAAGACATAATCAGAGTTAACAATTTTCATTAGGACAACAGGCACGAGGTTTATGTTTTAATTATTTTGTTTTATTTTAAAATGCCACGATAACTCAAAAACGTTTTAGGCTAGAGACCCGAAATTTCTAATACATACAGGTTTGAAGCCAGAATTACTTGGATTGTTTTTTGTATGAATTAGGGAAAGGGAAGGGGTTAAAAACCGGGAAAAATACAATATTTTTGAACAACTATTTTAAATGGCGTAAAACTTTTTTTTTTTGTTTTAGTGGTCAGTTTATTTTTAAATGTTTGACTATATTTTGCCAAATTTTAATCGCCCCTGCCGAGAAATATAATATGTTTAAGCCTACAAACTGTAGGGGTGGCTCTACAAATGATAGGGGTGACCTTTACAGCAAGAACATTGGATCCATTAGTCAAAATAAACGCTCAAAGTCATCTTTTGCTAATTTCTGAATACCTACACCTGGAAACATAAAATTTGGTGTGGGTGGACTTTGAAACCAGACCAATCGACCCAACTGTAAAAAAATGACAATTCGAGGTCATATTTTTCCAACTTTTAAAGGCATCGACTTATAAACCTAAAAGTTGGTATGGACGCCCTTTGAAACAAGACTCATCGATCGACACATCTATTAAAATGACAGTTCAATGTCATATTTTTCTGACTATTAAAGCCCAATATATACATGTAGTAGTAGTAGTAGTAAATTTTTGGGTTGGCCAAAGCCGGACAACTAGGCCATTTCTGGCCCTTTTTGTCACCCCAGGCAATCCCAGCCATTTACTAATTTGAGTCCTCCTTGAACCTGCCCGCCCTTTCAATAAAGGTCAGGATATTGGCCCAGGGGAGATCTCTTAGTTTCTCTTGGTTAAGTCTTTGAGTTTCAAAGACTTGCAACCTGATCCTGTCGTATCTGACACACTCGGCTAAGTAATGAGAGGATGTTTCATCCTCTCCGCAATCTGGGCATAGCGGACTCTCTAGAATCCGCATTGTTGTCAGGTGCTTCCTGCAGTGGCCCGTGAGGACCCCTACTAGTCTGACTGCACAGTTCTTCCTTTTTCCAGCAACCAGTCGGTCTTTGATTTGCTTGGGCCAGCCAGGAAGTCCCTAGCTTGCCGGCAACCGTCGACCGCCCTCCATTGCCTCTTTAGCTTGGTATAAGCCCACTCATCGAGAGCGGTCTTTACCTGCTTCCTTGTAACACCCAATATAGGTTCCGGCCCCGTGCAGGCCATCCCTGATTCGAGTCTTGCAAGTTTAATATATCATAAAGCAATATATCACTTTTTTTTTGTAATATACGACTCAATTATCAGATGGCCATGATTACCCCTCTTCCGACATTCAACCGCTTCTCCCTAAATACTTACATATTTTACTGAAACGACATCACCAATTTTTACGGATTTTGGTGGCTGCTGTACACAATCTCCAAAACTGCTAAAGAAACCGGCTGTATCGAACAATACAGGTTTTATAAGAGAAAGGAGTTGGTCAGTGAAATTTGGTGGAGTTGGCCCTGGAGTCACTGTTTTACCCTAAAAATATATATTATGAAATTAGTTAAGGTTTTAGTCAACGAGAATAAAAGTTTTACCATGACAAGCCATGCATGGCACAGTGGTCTCAGAAAAAAAAGTGTAAAAATTCTGTTTTTTTTTTGTATAGTGCTATTTTTTGCTACGAAAAAAACTCCTTTGTTTTTGTAGAAATGATAACTTTTCTATTAGATCGTAGACAATAGTTATTTATGGTACTAGTGGGTAAAGTAAGATATTGCCCATGAGTAAATTAACTTAAAAAGTCCAAACAAGGCGTCAGCCAAACAGGTTAATTTTCGAGAGGGCAATATCGGCTTACCCATGAGTGCCATACAAGGTTTTATAATAAGTAGCTTAGGAATTCATATTTTTATTAAAAATTTTAATGACATTTGCAAGAAAATAATTTGAGTGACAGTTGAGTGGGTAAAATAAATATTTATCCACTCAATAAAGTAAAATCCACGCGGGGGTTATTATTGAGTTTATCTATTTAAAATAAAGCTGGTAATTGTCTCATTATCTGTATGTATTGGATAAAATATTTTTTTTGTCATTAGGGTGCTTCAAATTTTTTTAAAAATGTCCGGTTTAGCTAAAAATGGCAATATGCAAAAACAGTATTTTTTTGCTTTTTATTTTTTTAGAACCACTGTGCATGGCGTGCCTGCTGAGTGGAAAAGTCATTAAAAGAATCGATCTTCAAAAGAAATAGGCATATCTGATTTGTAATGTATTATCTTTTTGCAAATATGGTGGAAGCGCATGTATGAAACTTCTTGTTTTATTATACTACCTATAATTTTTGAATCATGTAGAATCAAAAGATGATAAGTCCAATTTTTTAATAACGTAGGATTGTTATACCAGTAAATCTACATTTCAAGGGCTATTAAATAGGGTCTTTAGCATGCGTCTAAGTCTTTTTGAAGTTGTTTTTAGCAAAAAAAAAAAGATGTTTGGGTCAAAAGGTAATAAGTTCATCTGTTGGGGTGAGGTAAAGTTTCTAACTTTTTGATATTTAAGTAAGAAGAAAATCCTAAAACCAATAAAAAAAATTAAAATAAATACAAAAATAAAAATTATTTTGTATTCTACAGTGCGGTCCAAAAGTCACCCCCCCCCTCTTAACTTTTGAACGAGTTGAGATACCGATTTCAAATTTAGAACTCTTAAATAAGACAACTTAAACTATCTTTAAGCATATATTTGATACTTTTATCTCTTAAAATGTGGGCAGGGGGGCATGGGGGAAAATTTTTTTAAATGGAAAGGAGGGTCGTGTGATACGTCATTTTAAAGCCTTTAAAATTCTCTATATAACCATACATTTTTAATTTTTTTAAACATGTTTTTTAAGGTTTTGATTTTTCAGTTTTTTGTGCTAAAAAAATAAATTTTTAAGTTTTTTATTGTTAATTTTTATTTATGTCAACTAAAATTAGTTTAAAAGTATAATTTACTTTTTTTCATTATGAAATTAGGCATTTTTAAAAAATTGTTTGGATTTTTTAAAGAAATATTGACAAAAATACCCATTTTCAACCCTATTTTAAACCCAAAAAAAATGTTTAAAAAAAATAAGAAATATAGTTTAAGTTGTCTTATTTAAGAGTTCTAAATTTGAAGTCGATATCTAAACTCGTTCAAAAGTTAAGAGGGGGGGGTGACTTTTGGACCGCTCTGTATACTTTTTTGCTACAACCCCTCCACACCTGAATGAAAATTATTTAAAATTTGGCTGTATTCAAACGCATTGACTTTTCCACTAGATAAAACCAAATGCTTAAATATAATTACGACAATTTTTTCTAGTCTTTTATTTGTTTAGATTCAATAGAAAATCAAGCTGAACTTCAAATAAAATCACGAAAAAGAGAAAAAAAAAGCATCGTTTAATAAGACTTTCTAAGGCACTTTATACACTATAAAAAAAACTTGCAGCTCCGAGGCTTCGTTTTGATAACCTTAAAAAAAAAAGTTGTAATCAAAAAGTGAAAAGCACAAAGGGCGCTTAATTTGCATTTATATGGCAAACTGATCTGGAAGACTCTAGTTGCAATCTGATCGTTGAGCAGTTTTTGTCTTAAATTTAGAGGTTAGTAAAATTCTATCATTCACTAGAAAATCGCATTGGTCAAACATAAATCGTGTTCTCCGTTATCATGTTTATTTATATTTGTAACAATTTGTTGTTTCTTTTTTATTTATGCTGAGGTTTGCTAAAGGGTTTAAATATACAGAGCGGTCCAAAAGTCACCCCCCCTTTTAACTTTTGAACGAGTTGAGATATTGACTTCAAATTTAGAACTCTTAAATAAGACAACTTAAACTATCTTTTAGCATATATTTGATATTTTCAGCTCTTAAAATGTGGGCAGGGGGGCATGGGCGGACCTTTTTAAATGGAAAGGGGGGTCGTGTGATACATCATTTTAAAGCTTATAAAATTCTCTATTTAAACTAATATTTTTAAATTTTTTAAAAATGTTTTTTAAGGTTTTGATTTTTCAATTTTTTCTGCTAAAACATTCGTTTTTTTAAGTTTTTTTATACATTTTTATTTATGTCAACTAAAATTAGTTTAAAAGTATAATTAACATTTTTTTATGATGAAATTAGGCATTTTTAAAAAATTATTTGTTTTTTTTAGAGGAATTTTGACATTAATACCCATTTTCAACCCCATTTTAAACCCAAAAATTCTTTTTTTATTTAAAAATATGGAGTTAAATAAAGAATTTTATAAGCTTTAAAATAATGTATCACACGACCCCCCTTTCCATTTAAAAAAATGTGCCCCCATGCCCCCCTGCCCACATTTTAAGAGCTGAAAGTATTAAATATATGCTAAAAGATAGATTAAGTTGTCTTATTTAAAAGTTCCAAATTTGAAGTCGATATATCAACTGGTTCAAAAGTTAAGAAGAGGGGGGGGTTACTTTTGGACCGCTCTGTATATTAGTCTAAGAATGCTTTTTTAACTCTTTCATAAAAGCAATAAAAGTCCAAAAAACTACCTGCATGAGTGCACCAGCCAGTTGAGTGTAAAGCTTCTGGTAAATTGTTAAAGTGTGTGGTCCATAAATCGTAGACGCTCCTTCGTAACGTTGCAACTGTAACAAAGTATTAAAGTTTTACACTTTTCATCAAATTATTCAATTTATTTGAGGAAGGTGATGTGCACTTTATTCGAAGTATTTGAAGTACTTTTTAAAAGTTTCCTATATTCCTATATTGCAATGTAAATACTGCTGTCGACAAAACCCAGGTAGCAAAATAACATGACATTCACGTGAAAGCCACGTTAATATGTGACATGTGATGTTAAGATTGTAGTCTCATTTAACAAGAATGTAGCATGGTGGGGATGTCCTAAGTCCGCCCCTAATAACATCACACAATGACATCCCGAAACGTGTTTGTGATATCATAAATCCACATTCCTGTTATATCTAATATCTTATGGATGCCGTTACTGGTACTTTAATATTTAAATAATATATATAGGATATTAGCTTTTTCTAAATAAAACCATTAAAAACGTTATAACCTTATAAAAAAAAATCGGATTTAAAATCAATCAGTAATTGAAACAATCACAGATAGAAACAGATAGAATACGAAATTGCAGATTAAGCGGATAATATATTCCTTTAATCCGTGTCCGTGGTCTTGAGAAGTCCGGCAGAGCCCCCTATCCATTGGAAATCCTATAATGTATATATAATTTCCTTATAATAATTTACTCTCTCAACATCATCTTATATCGATTTTTTTGCTTCGAACGTCGGTGAGAAGCAAAATAACATGACATTCACGTGAAAGCCACGTTAATATGTGACTTGCGATATATTTACAGCGTTGCTAAATATGTGTTATTAAATAACATGGTTGTCACGTCACACGTTTACGTTGCAAATGTGATGTTAAATGCATGTTATTTTTCAATATTATGTGATGTTATGATTTAGTTTAAAAATACACCCAAAAGTGATGTTAATTTCTTGTAATATAACATCCCTTGCTAAAAAGTCCAACACCTTCACAGAAACACTTATTTTGAGCACTATTTTAAATGTCAAAAGTGAGTTTTTTTCCACTAGTGAGTAAAAAATTTTTCACCCACTCTTTTACGTATAGCTTTCGATCTCACCCAAAATTAGTTACATACCCTATTAATTAAGCATTATAACTATTCTATAAATAGAAGCACGTTAACTAAATCATAAAAATTAAAAAAAACCCCAAATTATTCTTTAGTTTTTGAATAAAATACTGTTTTTATTAAAAATTCTGACCGCGTCCATTTTGATGTTTGTAAAAAATGTAAAACTAGCAATTGTTTATTTTAATTGGCATACTTAGGCCATGTCTACCTATTATTTTAGTATTAAGAAAACTTAATCTTAATATTTTTGACATAATTTTTCGCAAAATTATAGATTTTTATTTAAAAATAAAAGGTGTTAGATAAAATTAAGTTCCCAACTCGTGTATTAAGTGATTTTATCCACTTAATACACTAGTTAAGAAAATAACTATTTTTTCAATGGATTTTTTTTAAACGAAAAAAAAAAAATTAAAAATATAAAATTTAAAAAAATCTAAAAAAATGTTATTTTTTTTTTGTTTAAAGTTGCCTTATTTGGGAAAATGCAAAATACCATCCACTGTGAATAGTATTTAATGGAATGCGTAGCATTACATATCTTCACGGCTTGTTTTGTCTTAAAAAAACTGTAACAATGTAAGAAATTAAACAATACAAATACCTCACACGTTAATCTTGAATACAAATTAAGTTTTAGTGACTTTCCAACGCAAACCAGTAATCCTGCTAGTAGAAGGTCTACACATTATAAACCATTAACAGTAGAATCTGAGGTGCTCGGTTTCGGAAGATAATGGACTTTTTTTTCCTTAGAAATGACCATAGCGGACTTTTTAACAGTACACTCAGAGAAAAATCGTTGTAAAATCAAACAAAAGTCATATGATTTAAAAGAAAACCAATATGTTTTTGCTCCGACAGTGTTTTTTGTTAATTCAAAAAGATATTTTTTAATTTTATAAGCCATTGTAAAAATAAAAATATTCATTGTAATTTGAAAAATGTTTCCTTTTAAATCATTGGTAACTTGTAAATGATTTGAATATAAAAACTGGTAATTTTAAAAAGATTTCTTTTAATATATTGATATTTTTCAACAATATAAAGGAAAACGTTATAATTTTATTAAGAAAACATTAAAATAAGAAAGCAAGGGACAATCCTTTAACTTTAAAGTGAAAAACGTTTTGGTGTAAAAATTATTTTTTTAAACTAATATTATTCATAACTAAAACGTAAAGTTTTTTCTTTTAATATTTTAAAAGGCCATTTTTTAAATTAAAATAATTTCTTATTGATTTTACAAGATGAGATTTCTCTGAGTGTAGGTATAACACTTTATATTATACTGTTTAAGAATATTCTATATAAATTTCGGTCAAAGGTTTCAAATCCGTTCACATAAGAAGTCTCAATTCAGAAAAAATACTTGCAGATATATTTGGTAGGTTGTTTTCTAAAATAAAATGTAGTGCAGTGTATTAAATATCTGTCATAATTTGTCAGAACAATAATTCAGTAATAATAAGTCTTTGACAAATAATTTCATCAATGATACTGCAATTCCGCGTGACGTTATTTGATACCAGGGTAAAAATCAGTCATGTGTCATTGTAATTCAATAAACATGACAGCCTTTTTTCATTTATGTCAAATGACGATACGCGGTATTGCAGTATCACGGACAATTTGTCATTAACCGATACACTAAAATGCATTTTTGAGAAAAAACCTCAGTGACACTTTTTTCCGAAATGGAAATCAATAGACCTTTTCTGTGAATGGATTTAAATTCTCTGATCAAAATTTATATTGAATAAGCTAAAACAGTATAAAATGAAGAACTATTAAGTCGACTGTGGTCATTTCTGATGAAAAAAGTCCATTATCTTCCGAAACAGAGCACCTCAGATATAACTGTCAATGATTTTATAATGTGTAGACTTTCTACTAACAGGACTAACTGTTGGTTTGCGTTGGAAAGTCTCTAAAACTTCACTTATTATAAGCGAGTTGGGCGGGGGTCAAAAAATGTACAAGTAACCTGAAATTTCGTATGCAAGCATAGTTTTTCAATAGAAACAACAAGGGAGGGGGTGCGTATGAAAAATCAGATAAAAGTGTTTTTTGCAATGCCCTATTATGCACCACTAGTTTACTCTCTTAAGTGTTCTCGACTAATTTGTTGCCTCAACTCCGTCTCAGCAAAAAAAACTTAATTCTCGAACACTAAAGACTTATTATTCCATCAATCTATTTTCTAATCATCGTACAGAGAGATATTGGTAGACTGACAGTTTAAAATTAAAAATTTCTGTCCTTACTAAAGACTTAGTTCGCATACTAGGTGAACAATATACTATTATTCGATACCCTTTCTTTTAGGGGCACTATGAAGCAGATTTTTGCTCCCACGTTTTTTTTTCAGATAATAGATAAAAAGATAAACACTTCGTTCAAAATCGTTTAAAATGATTGTCGACAGCAAACTCTCTTTTTTACTACGTTATTAAAATCTCTCTCTAGTTTCAGGGGTTGGGACATGAGTGGTGGTTTGAAACATAATACACAGATTAAAGAATATATAAATAATGTATATACATACATATTTTCCTATAGTACAGATATTATAATTTATTTAAATAATTAGAATTAGAATTCAACCATATTTTAACAAAATAATTTCGTAAAAATAATAGACTTGTCCTTTAAAAAGTAGTTTAAGTCAAAAATACAGATGGAAAATATACGAAATTAATGGTAAACTATATACGGTGCTTGCATTCTTTTGGCATTAAATAAAGGAAATGATTCTACATCACAAAACATAAAAAAAAGTATAGGAACACACGGAAAGAAATTAGTGGGCTCTGCGCTATACATTATAAGATATTTGGTAACAGTGGCAAATTATAGTGATTTAAGCTATAGATTATAAGGGACACAATAACTAATAATGTTAAAAATAAATTGGAAACGATTATATATATTACAGACACGATTATATTTATTACAGGCACTATTATAAATTTACAGAAATTTTATTATATTATAAAAATTATTAGCACGGACAATAATTAAATCTATTTAAGCTATAAATGCCATACTATTTGTTATATTTTATTATTCACTAAACAATTAAAGTATTTCATATAAATTTTTACACTGACTGCCATAATTGTAAGAGAAAGCCTTGTATTTATATAATAAGCGATTATAATTTGCTTGGTATGTGTGTTATAGCGCTCCTAGCTATATTTTTTTTCCGTGCATAGGTCCGAAAACGAACCCTAATAGAGACAACCCTTTAAAATAGTACTAAAAATAAGGTTTTTAACTAATAACTCTGGGTACCCTTTGAGCTAGAGATAAAAAAATGGCGGAACACAACATCTCGTAGCATGTACTTGACAGCTGTTTTACGATTGCATGCGGGTTGCCTACACTCTAGCGCGCAAAATTCAATTTGCTGTCATGGTAACGAGCAGAAAAGTAAAATGCTAAGAAATAGGTTATTTTGCGATCTGAAAACTTCATTTGTTTTTGTAGAAATGTCAACTTTTCTATTACATCGTAGAAAAAATCGTTTTTGTTGGATGACGGTATTATTTTTATGTGTATAGGTTGGCATTAATTTTAATCGCCTTTTCCCTGAATAGAGATTAAAAAATCTGTTGTGTACGCGACAATACTTTCTCCGCGTTATCCATGGACGAAGATAAGTCCTTGTTCGAGGTGTCCTGTAGGGACGCTCTTTCAAGTTGCGAAACTTGAACAAAAGGCAGCGTCGCGACTTTGACGCGTCCTACAGGCTATGCATTTTACCGGGAAAATGCTCTTATCTCCAAAACTAAGCATTTTTACATATATGTTTTTATGAAATTGTGCTGCTGAAACGCATTGCATACACTCAAAAAATGCAATTGTAATTTTAATACTAAATTTTATTTCTAAATGCATATTTGTTATTTATATCGCCACCATTGGTATTTAATTATTTACTTGTGATATTAAATACTACAATTTGTGTATTATAAACAATATGTTGTCATACTACCACATCACAATGTGCTGGTACATTTGGATCTTCACGCAACATGTGTTTATTAATACTAGCATGTTATAGTAAAAATTTCTGTAACATTTGGTAAAGCGTATGTTATGAAACTAGTACTTTAATATACTATAAATTACCTGATATTCCTCGGGTGTAGCGATGTAACTAGTATAAACATTACTCAATCCATTGATAACTACTTTCGTGTTATCCGGTCCCCCATTTCTGATAATTTCTGCTCTCACTGTGTCACGTAACCGACGTCCAGACATTGTCGTCAACTCCCCGGGGACTGCGGTGAAGACGACGTTGCCCAGCATCATCATTTGTGTGGCCACAATCACAGGTTGCCATTGGTACGGTTTGTTAATCTAAACATGATTTTTTTTAATTTTAAGAAAATAAAACGGTCCGAACACCCTATGATACAGGGTGGCCCATAAGTCACTTTACCATTTAAAAATTGAATAACTTTTTTGTTTGTCAATTTTTGTCATTTATTTCTTTTACAATATAGAGTACAGGAAAGGAAAAATTTTTTGAACTATGTCTTGTCTTTTAAATAACGTCCATTTTCCTCTTTGCAAGCACGGGCTCTTTTCACATTTTCCATGACGGCTCCTAACATGTATGGCTTCAGCTAGGGTCATACATCAACGTGAATTGCACCCGCTCGAGGTCACGATTTGGTGCGGTGTAAGATTCCAAATGGTAATCGTACCTTACTTCTGCTAGGAAAATGGCAATACAGTTACGGTGAACGGCGACCGATATCGCGCAATGCTGGAAAATATTGTGCGCCCTGCAGTGGAAGACATGTCAGAGTCATGGTGGCAGCAAGATGGGGCAACTGCCCATGCGACCAGAGCCATAATGCAGCATTTAAGGCAGATTTTCGAAGAGCGAATAATTTCGCGAAATTCGGATTTTTCATTTTCCTCCACGATCGCCCGATTTGACAACACCGGACTTTTTTCTTTAAGGCTACCTGAAAGATCGGGAGTATGTCAACAAGCCCAGGATATTCAATAACATAAGCCAGCCATGTTAGAAGCCGTCATGGAAAATGTCATGAAAAGAGCCCGTGCTTGCAAAGCGGAAAATGGACGTAATTTAAAAGACATGATTTTTCATGCATAGTTTAAAGAAATTTCCATTTCCTGTACTCTATATTGTAAAAGAAATAAAAAAAATTGACAAATAAAAACGTTATTCAATTTTTAAATGGTAAAGTTACTTATGGACCTATTTAAGTACAATATTGTAAAAAGTAAAATTTACTTACAATGACATAGATTAAATTAAAAGTCAAACATTTTCATAAAAACACCACATTATACCTACTATATACCTACTGCATGTATACATATGTATATTATGTATTAATTTAATCCATATCATTGTAAGTAAATTTTACTTTTTAAAATATTGTAGTCTTGGAAATGTGGATAGAAAAAAAAACACGAAATCCGAATTGACAGAATAGAAAATTGAATATATAGGGTATTGGGACCGTTCATGATTATTAGTAGAGCACTGGATAGGCAGGTTTGTTAGGGAGGTAGGCAGTTTACTCAAACTACTCACCTACCCTAACAAACCTACGTATCTAGTGGTTTAATTATTAGAGCCTAGTGATAAAAACCCTGTTAACAGGAACACGTTCTCAGATAGATTTTTTTGTAGCCGCTACCTAAATAACTGGAACTGTTACCATTTATAGGTTGCAGTCACGAAAATTTGACTTAAAATACTACTTTATTGTGTTATATACTTTAAGTATTTTTTAATGTATTTTTTTTTTCAGTAAAAATTAATTTTATCCAATACATAGAGATAATAAGACAATTACCAGCTTTATTTTAAATAGATAAACTCAATAATAACCCCCGCGTGGCTTTTACTTTATTGAGTGGATAATTATTTATTTTACCCACTCAACTGTCACTTGTCAAATTATTTTCTTGTAAATGTCATTAAAATTTTTAATAAAAATATGAATTTCTAAGCTATTTATTGGATAAAACTTTGTATGTCACTCGTGAGTAAACCAATATTGCCCTCTCTAAAATTAGCCCACTCTGCCTCCAGCCTCGTGGGTTAATTTTTATGGGCAATATCCTAGTTCCCTCTCTCGTAACATAAATAACTATAAATAAATAAATATACACCAAATTTTTGGCAAAAATTACTTTGACATAAATATATATGTTTATATTGAAAAAAAATATATTTTCTTGACAGAAAAAGTCACATTAGGGAACGTTCAAGTATTACGTAACGCAAATTTTGGTTATTTTGGTCCCCCCCGTAACGCTATTTTCCTATACAATTAACATGGGCGTAACACTACAAAATTACCCCCACCCCCCTAGGATCGTTACGTAATACTTGAACGTTCCTTTAGGAAATCTAATACTATCCCCCCTGTGAAGAGTATACTATGGAATACAAAGCATTACATATCTTCACGGCTTGTTTTTAAATTAGACACTTATTTGTCAGTCAGAGCTTGGTGTAGAATTAATTTTTCATGATTAATAGTTTTTTATGCCGTTATCAAGGCCCTTTCTTTCGTGCGGTTTATTGTAACCCATTTATAATTAGGTCTTAGATAAAAGTTATGAAAACAAAGATCATATATCACGGTGGGCTGAAACAAAGTTTTAATCTAACTTCTTGCCAACTCTGATTTTTTGTCATAAACTTTTTGTTTTTAGGTAATGAATTTATCAATCAATTTAAAACCAAAAATAAATAAAAAATCGTAGAGTTTATTTTTGTGCAAAGTGGAAATGCAAAACGGGGTATTTAAAATATAATTTAAGTTAAAAAAAAACCTTTTAAGGGGTAATTTTTACAAGTTGAATAGCTAGTTAATAATGTAATAAAAAGCAAGTGACTTTTTAAAACACAAAGCTTATTCGTTATTTATTACGTTTTGTGACAAGTTCATTCACATTGCCTGGGAATAAAATTTTTAATATATGTCATGTGTTGCATTTTGTCAGACACGGTGCACAGCGAGAGCGGTTGTGCGTCGAAAATACATCACACGGCAGTTAAAGTGTTAAATCAACAGATCCATCATAAACAAAAAGTTTACGACAAAAAAGTCAGAGTTAGCACAAAGTTGAACTAAAAGTTTGTTCTGGCTCACCGTGGTATTTGACTCACCCTTCCTGTGGCAATTAGGATTGGTTTCGGATGATGACACGCGACATCTTCAGCAGTTGGAGGGAAGATAAAATCTCTGACTAAATTCCAGAAAGGGTTGGTGCTGGTGGTGGCCTGGGTGAAATCGAATTCTCCTGGACCATCTGTGGTACCCGCAGCAAAGCTGTAGCCCATGGCTGGGGAACATCCGTGGACCTAAAATACATTTTAATACGTTAAGCTCCAGTATGTTAACAATATATGGGAGTATATGGGAGATTAGCTCAGCGGTCTAAGGAATCGATATAGCATTGACACTGAGCTAATAATCGTGAGTTCAAATCTCACTGGCGCCGATTGCCTTTTTCAGTTAATTAATAATTGAAATTTGGCGAAGGCGTACTTCCTAGATATATTGGTCCGAAAGTCAATTAAAGCCGGTGGTTCCCTCTACTACTAGCCCACACAAGTCCTGGACTTAGGGGATGCTTAATTAAGTAGAATAGTACGAGGTTAAAAATAAACATAAACAAACTTCAGTCCCGCGAGGGTCATATCGTCGCCTTGCATACAAAGGGGCGTATCTCAAATATTTTTAATTTTTTGAAAAACTTCGAAACTTAGCTGAAATTTTAAAATAACAATTTTTCCTGTAAAATACAGATTTTTGAGATACGCCACTTTGTATGCAAGGCGACGATATGTGTCCCTCACAAAGACGACAATGAGGGGCATGTGTACCTCACTGGTTTTGGATACTTATAAAGTAAAAAATGATTTTTTTAATCTATAAAAACTATGTCAACTAACTTTGCAAAACACGTGAATATAAGCGGGCCGTGGGTAAAGAAAGTAAGGTAGGTAACCCAATTATTGGCATGCTCCTAATATAGCCACCTCCTCTGAAACTTGTTAGTTCGCCCTCTGTATCCTAGATGACACTGTCATTGTATCTGTTATATTAAAAAGATGACTGTAAATATCTGTATGCCGTTGGTAATGGCGTACACAACCACGCAGTTCGTGTTTTGTGCTCTTCCACTATAGAAACTTGTTAAATTGTGCTGACTGTAGCAAGCTGGGTAGTATCGATAATTGCACAGTAAGAACGTAATAAGGTAGGCACAAGACCCATATTGTGTTTCATTTAATAAAGAAGCGAAAAGTTAATTTTTGCGATTGCTGTCTATGTAGCTGTTCTTAATATTACTATGCCAAGTAGTTGTCAAAAAAAAAGGACAAAAACAAAAAGAAAACAAAGTAACGAAGAAATTGGAGATTTCTGAATATTGGTTCTGCTTTTTATGCAGAATTATTATGAATTATTATGAATTATTATTATTATTATGAAATAAGAATTAATGGTTGCGCCTTCGCCATAATTGTAAATATATTAAAAATAAAAGTGTTTTTCAAAAATTTTTCATTTTTCGAAAAAAAAAATTTTGAATTGTTTTTTTAATTGTTTTTTAAAATTAATTTTTTCAACGTTTTTGTTTTACACACAGGCCGCCAATTTGTACAGTTCGTTTGGACTTTGAGACGTGGAAATGTAAGAGAAAGTATTCGGAGGAAGAAAGATAGGCGATACGCGCACCTCTAACAACTGGTGAATTTCGCCACTCTCCCTTGTGCACTAGGGGGGCGTGTCCACTTTTAAAAACTCAAGTCTCATCCTAAGTTTGACAAGCTGTAGTTACGCCCAGGTCCGGCTGGGGGGCTTGGTCTTTTTACAATCTCAAATTAAAAAAAAAAACTTAAGAAAACCCTAGCGCCACAGGCGAAAAATTGAACAATTTTGGTGGTGTTTTAAATTTAAAAAGGTATTACAATTTTAAATTTTCTAAAAATGCAAAAAGCTCTATAGCCGCAGGGAAATTTTTACAATTTTTACGGTTAAGTTTTACAGGGCTAGCGACGCAGGAAAAAAAAATTACAAAGTCCAAAAGGTATAAAGTTTTCCAAAAATGCAAGAAAGCTCTAGTTCCGCAAGCAATTTTTTACGAATTTAAAGGTTCACTTGGAACAGGCCCTGTTTATTTGCTCGTTACGCCCTTATCGTCTTGGGGGGGGGGGTATAAATAAATAAAGGATGAACTGTTTATTATAAACTAAAAGAACGCTGGGTGCCGGTAAAGCTTTTCCCTCACCCCCTGAATCTGGCCCTGGTCATGCCACTGAAAATTCATATGATTACATTCAATTTGTGCTTTATTGGAACTTATTTTATAGGAAAATGTCTGTCATATATTTTCCGCATTTATTACATTTTTTATTAAAGCAAGTTAGGAATGTAATAATAATGTTACTTTTTCGAATGGCATCCTAAACAATACAAAATGTTTGATATTTATTCAGAAATAAAAACTTTATTTTTATGTTTTTATCAAGGCTTTTATTTATTACTAATGTATTATGTTTATATGTTTTTTAATGTCGAATACGATTTAGTAGAGATAAAATTTATAGTGCTGGTGACCATTATTTCATTCTTTTCTCCCGGCTGTGTTTTATATATGTCTCAAAGTACATTCAAATTAAGCTATTTTCAAATTGCTAGGCTCCGGGTCCGGTTTTTTTGGGTGCTAGGAGCTCCAAAAGCTCTAGCAATGAGCTACCAAAAATCTATTTTTAACTTGCCGAGTCATATACAAACATTACATTTATTACATTCAGATTAAGCTATACACAATACTATAAACAATAATTCTGAGGCCAAGGCGTAAGAACAGTGCCTTTGACATATGTGATACTTTTTTTTGACGAAATGAGAATTTATGAAATGACATTTTGATTAAATGAAATTTCTTTAGACTTCTTTGTGTTAGCATGTGTCAAGTAAACTTTTTAAAGCCTTTTTTACCCCTTGACCTACTGAATAATTGTGTTAAACTGTGAAAAAGGACTAATCTAAATGTAATCAATGTGATGTGCTTGACTCAGTACGTTATATATATTTTACGGGGACCCCATTTCACCACCTTTTCGGGGCTTCTGGAATCCAAAGGAACCCGATCCGGGACCTGGAGATTTGCAAATAGCTTAATTTGAATGTACTTTCAGACATATATAAAATACAGCCGGGAGAAAACAATGAAATAAAAATGGTCACCAGCTCTTAGCCTATAATGGGCTTTCTCCAGAATACTAAATTAACCGGTTTAATCCAGTCATTAGGCCTATAAAAACGCTTTTCCTGGAAATAATTCAAGGAGTTTTTATTTTTGTTTTTTTTTTTGCTAGAGCCGTTAATAAAAATCCAATTTTATGACCTTAAACTCGATTTGGGACAGTCATTTTTTTGACGTATTTTTCACAAAAAAAGATCAGTGCTCCTAGGATGTTATTATTAATATAATAAAAAATTATTCAAACAAAAATTGTTGGAATTTTTTTCCTGAAAAAAATTGACGATATGCATTTTTATCGTGAGATGCATATTTACCGAGATAAATGCACACACCCCTAAAATTCAAGGTGGCGGACACCCCTTAAGCAATATCAGCCCGTGTGCATTTTTTGCAGATTAAAACTTATCATTTGACTGGACTAAAAATTAACCTTGAACTTTATACATGAAAGTTTGCTGCGAGGTTAACCGAAAACTTTTTATATTATATAAATATTTAGTCAAAATTAATTTTTAATTTAGTTAAATTTAAGTTTAATTTAATTTAAATTTTATTATACCCGTCACGGAATTACGTGCTAGAAGAGTATTATTAATGTACTAGTTGCTTTCTGCGAGTTTTTTAATGGAAAAGTGCGACAATTGTATGTATAATGAAACGAGTACTTTATACTTTTTTGGGTGCTCTGTAAAAAATAAATGGAATCATAGGTAATGTAGAATCTATAATTTATTTGAGGCGTATATATACAGCCTGTCCCAGAACTCGCGTACCGAAATTTAAGAGGTGATTCTACATCCAAAAATATAAAAAAAAGTTTTTATAAAGGTTGGTCCGGAAATGAGCCCTAAGGGAGCTACGGCCCTTCGAAGATGACGTATTGAATGGGGAACAAAAAAAAAGCACCAATAAAATTTTAATGCTGCAGGGTGATTCTTCATTTAAAACTGAGCAAAAAAGTATTATACACCAAAACACCTAAATTTAATATTAAAGGAGTAATAGCCTTTTAAAAAGTAACGTTTTTGGTGGCACAAAATGTTACTTCCTCTTAATTGCATTTTTTTTTTGATAACGGTTGCTCCTACAGTGTTACACTATATGATATTTTATATTTATTTTTACTCTAGAAATCTATATTTTTAACAACAAATCCAAAAAACATACACATAGAAAAGTTTGGAGCAAAAATGTTTTAAGCCTCATATATTTTGTCCGTCTGGGCACGCCTCTGGATAAATTAAAAAAATAAATTAACATAAACTTATTGCCCTTATTAATACTAGTATACATGCAAAAGCTCGCCGCTCTAGCTTAAACGGTACCCGAGTTATTAATTAAAACCCTTATTTTTATTACAATTTTAAAGGGCCCTAGATCCCTTAGGGCTCATTTCCGAACCAACCTTTATAGGAACTTTTTTTATATTTTTGGATCTAGAATCACCTCTTAAATTTTGGCATGCCAGTTATGGATCACCCTGTATATTTACCAACTCTTCTCTCTAGAATAGGCATTTCATTCGTTAAAACTGACAAAAACGTCGGCAACATAAACATTCGTCTGTCTTACTCGCACATCTTTGTTCTAACAGAGACAACAATAACAGTTACTGGTAATTGTTATTGTTCAGGCCTGAATATACCTACTATTTGTTTACAAACAAACCTAGACGTTGGCGATACTTTATTTTAACGTTATGCGTATTCTAGAAAGAAGAGTATTAGTTCGTTGATATTTACAGTATTATTAATTTGAGCCATTTCGCCTCAATGATTATTTATATCGATAAAAAATCTAAAACAGAAAATAAAATTAAAGTGTTCTTATCAGGCTCACCTGTTTCTAGATGCGCGGGTAAGGTATTGCGTTTAAAATAATACTTATCTGCTATATCTTCTTTACCTAAAAAATATTATTAGTCAATACCTTACCAAAGTTTAAAAATTTTGCCTAAATACAGAATTTTTAATAAAATTCTTGATAAATCGTTAAAATAATTAAAAAAGAACGCAGCGCATCTAGAAATAGGTGCGCCTTATAAGAACATTTTAATTTTATTTTCTGTTTTAGATTTTTTATCGATATAAATTGAGGCGAAATGGCTCAAATTAATAATACTGTAAACATAACGAGATTTTACTTGTAATTTTACAATTTTATATGAATATAACATGTAATTTTAAAAAAAATATTAAAAATAAAAGGAAAAATTCGAGAAAAAGTCCCTTTATAACCAAAAATAGTTAAAGAGGAAGCTCAAAGAAATCATTTTGGAAAATAAATGGAGATAAAATGCAATATCCTATCCAATGTTAAGCATATAAGCTTGAGTAATTTGTCTTTCGTTTCCGGCTTTCTATCATACATGGAAACAAAAAAAAATAATGATAATAATAGACTGTCAATAAGAAAAGGCTATCCCATTAGTCAACAACATTTTGTGCATTTAACGGACTACACGGCTAGTAGTTTATTAACATCGTTATTTTAAACTGACAAGAGGAGCTTATGTTTTCAAATAACAAGCTTCTACTGCTTTTCATTAAGAAGTTGTCGAAAAGAGAATACTAAAGCTTTAGGGGCTCTAGATCTCAAGGACTGTCAATTCATCTTTCGAAAATATCATTTTCAGTAAACAACTAAAATCGATTGTGTCTAATATCAGTGTGAAAAATTATACTTTCAGCACAAATGTAATTTTAACGAGGTTTCATATTTTTCTTAACCCACGACCGAAAGCGAAGGGTTAAGCTCTTCGTGTGCACCTGTACTTGGATTTGTTTTTTTTTTGTTTATTTGTTTTCCTACGACCTAGTTAGTAGTTAGTGCTTATTTTCCACCCGTTGCCATGACAGCGGTCGGAAAGTGACAGTTAGCTGATTTTACATATCTGCTGTCAGAAAACAAGTGAACGCCAAACACAAAACTTCAAATTAATAACAATTTTTAATTTTTTTGGATGTTTAGGTAGTAGGAAAAAGAGTATACGCACCTCGACGCAAAACTATTCGAGTGCACTGAAAACTATTTAATTAATTCAAATAAAAATTACATTTGCGCAAATAAATGCTTTGAACTGAGATTTAAAAAATTTAGTTGTAATTAATGAATTATTAGGAAGGTAAATATAGTAATTATTAGAACTAGAATTCAAGAGGTTTTGAAATGTTTGGATTTAAAATTGTATGAATCTTTCGGGTGGACCACTTCAACTGCTACGCAGTTTAATTCATACATACATAATTTATGAAAGCTTAACCAAATTAACCTTATAAGTTATGAGGTTAAAAACCAACCCAAATCAACGCTATAAGTTATATGTGACACTTAACTTCATAAAGTTTCCCATTTATCAAATTAAATTAAATTAAATTTAAATTTGAACAATGCACAGGGTGATCCAACATTAAGTACACAAGCCAACATTTCAGTAACAGCTCAAGCAATTGTGAACATTATTTTTTTTGCTTTTAGGAAATAAAAGTCAAAAATAGTTTACGCTCCTAGTAGAGGTAAGTGAATTTTTCTGTGTGAAGTCGTATTTTGTGGACCGAAGCGGAGCCGAGGTTCATAAACACGACCGAAGACAGAAAAAAAACTTATCTTCGAGTTGCGCATTACGTTTTTCTCACTACCAAGGAGTTAAAATCGTATTTTATTAATAATATTTTCGACATGTATATGTGTGACAATTCAACAAATCATTTTTTTTATGAAATCACTATAAAATTAAGAATAGTAGTCTTGTGTCTAGGTGTCCCCCTTCGTGTCCTTTAGCGGTAAATCGTTTTTTCTGTTACGGTTTTGTTTGTTTTGATTTTATCTATCACTAAGTGTGCTCGATATAGTACTTTGGATTGCTGTCGGCTTTTTGATCAAGTAATGTCAACTTAACTAGTTGGTAGTGAGATAAGAATTTTTGAAATTGCTTTAGCCGTTACCAAGATATTGGATTGTGTACTCAAAGTTGGATCGCTCTGTACAAGAAGAAAATAAACAAACCTACAAAATTTTACAATATATTTTATCTTTCTATATAAATAAAAAATGTTTAAAAACAAAATATTTTTAAATTTTGAAGGCAGAAAAACAACAAATATTGCGAAGCAGTCTACGTTTAAGATATGTCATGGGTGTTTTAACCCCACCACACGTGTGTGCACACACGCGCCGGGTTACCATTACTTCAGGAATACATAAACTTTATTACAGCTTTAAGCACTTAAGTTTCAATCACCCTGTACCTATTTTACTTACTTCTTGTACAGTTCCATTAGCTAATGTAACCTCAGCCACTTCTTTAGGCATTTCTACAAATCGGTGAATATACTTTATTGGTCCTGTTACTTCTTCTGAATTTGAAGTCTCGATCAACTCCTGAAAATTATTTAATTCATTTATTTATAAATGGTATCATACAAATTTCTACCAGGGATTTAATTTATATAGGATATATAAAAATTTCGAAAAACTAAATTGCTTGGGGTGCCTTTTTTTTCTTTTTTACCAAAAAGAAATACGTGTGAAGTTACACAACAATCTACTTACTTCGTCACGGCAAAAGCGTGGGTAGAGTCCCCGCGGTGGATGACAAATTATTTAATTTATGCAATGAGGCATTGAGATTTGTGTCCCACTGTACATAACGGCTGTTCTCTTTGTGGCATGCAGAATTGTGGCTGACTATACAGTAAGGATGCTCTCTTTGCGTTGTTACCTTGAATTTTTTTTGATTCTACTTGCCTTAGATTGAACTAGGTGGCAGAAATAATAGTATGTTCAATTTCTATAAAAATAATAGTTGAACAAAAATTGTATCTGTGCCTTACAAACAGTGGTTCGGAAGTCACTATAAGCCGGTGGGCCACAGAAGGTAGTATGCACAATGGGCATTTGGCCTGCGTGCAAGTGATATTATCATGCATTACTGTGATATTATCGCCCTTCAATGTAACTTTGCCAAATTCTTCTCCGATTGTTGTGTAACTTCACACTTTTTTCTTTTAGGTAAAAAAATGGCACCCCAAGCATTTGGATTGATTATCCAAAGTTCTAGGCTGGGATTGTTTTTCATAAAAATCGGGTTGGGGGTAAGCGGGTAAAATCGGGTAAAAACAGACATAATTTTTTTTGTTTTTATTTATAAGATGTAGATATTAAGTGGCCATGCCTGGACATAGCTAAAGTTGCCTTATATATAAAAAACAGTTAAAACATTAGAATTACGGCAATATTAATAGTTAATTAAATATTTTGAAAAAAAAAAACGTTCAAAGTATTTCATTTTTGACTTTTTGTCAAGATTCTCGTTAATTCAAACCACTTATACGGCTGACAGACGGACGGATGTACAACCGAGCGATCCTTTAAGGGTCCGTTTTTCATTTTTAAGTGCCTATTCACAAGCTCGCATAACAACATAAAACATAACAATGGGCCGCCATGTATCTTGTAAGCCAATCACGCCATAGCATTCTTATGTTTTATGTTCTTATACAAGCTTTTGGATATGCCTTAAGGTACGAAACCGTAAAAATGTAAAAATAAACTTTTTTTTTTGAAAAAGTACATTTTTGTTATTGTGTTCACAAGTTTTTCGGACATTCATAACTTTTTTGTCGCGTAGAGCACCTTTTATTCATGTAAAATGTCGAGAAATGTAAAGAAAACAATTTTTTTTTTAATTAATTTTACTAAGACTTTCATTGGAAAAGGTTTTATTTACAAATTTTATCAGTTTTTTTCAGCAGGGGGTGAATTTTCGCTGATACCCTCCTAATCCACAACGTCAAATGGCTTTTAATTTTACGTACCTCATTAAATATTTTATTATGATTTAGTTAATGACATTTAGCGGATTTTTTTATTGAGGCTCTAAAATTTATTACCAATAATAATGCTCGAGAAATAAATAATGTTTATATTCTTGAGAAATTACTTTGGAACTAAATGAGATTTTTTTAATGAAACAGCTAGTTATAAAAAAATGGTTAGGTATATTATATTACGCTCTACACACAGAGAAAACACTGCTGAAAATTTACCATTAGTGATTGTGGAATACCCATTTGTTTTATGAGAAAAAAGTTGAAATTGTTGAGAGAGTTGAGAGTTGGGAATTCTTTCTTGGTGAAGTCTTTTTTTAGTCATCAAAAAGGGGTAAAGCTTTTTTTTGAGTTGGGAAATATCACAATTTTAAGTTGGCAAATATTTTCTAAAATAGTATCTGATAACAAAATAGATCCCTAGGAGGTGGAAAGTAATTATTTTAAATATTTAAAAAAAAATCCTGAAAATTGGTATAGTAGTCGTTTAAGAGGTCACTTAAATTGCAGTATATTTTTACATTAGATCATATACATAGATATAGCATTAATGTTGATTTGTTTTATGTAGAACATATACAAAGCCAATTGTAAACAAACCACTATAGCGGTGAGGTTGCGAGGAGGTGAAGTATATCATATTTGCCAACAAACCACTATAGCGGTGGGTGGTGACCAGAAGCGGGAAGGTGAAATGTATCTGGATATAGCAATGAAAACATTTCGGTTTGACGTGGACTCAAGGCACATCTATGTATATATGATCTAATATTTTTACTTACTTTAGCTTTGTTAAATAATCTCGTTGCGATAATTTCAGTGCTCTCAAACATATTGTCACCAGGTCCAAAAGCTATGCAGTATTTTGCATTTCCGTTGCATGTGCTCGTAGTGTTATCACATCGTTCACCGGTGTCGATACATCTGGGTCCTTTAAGATTTGGCGATACGTCTCCAAGGTTGGTTGAGGCGAACGCTCCAACAAACTCACCCTGTAAAAAATAAGATTAAGATAAAAAAGTCGTAAAGACAAGGGCCTTTCGAGGGGGGTCTGAGGGGGTGTCCGAGTTAAATCGGATTCGGATTCAGCGACCCCCAAAACGTATAGAAATGTTTGTCTCGTCTGGTGGACAAGACCTTTTTTTTTTCGTGTGCCTGTTATTTTTAAATTTTATATTCGGGCCTCCCAGGCCCAGGGTATGTAAATGTGTATATTTTTTAGGGTCTGCATCCTAGGGTTACTCTGAATTTAGACCGCTTTAGACCCTCAAAAATAAATAAATAAATTGACACTGTCCATTGGGCAGTGTCCATTGGAGAGACAGACCGATATTTTTTTAACAGCGATTCGTAAAAAACATACCTGTCCAGGTAGAGAACCCTTATTTACGCTTTGTTCTAGCAAGACCGAAGCGTATCCCACATTGTCGGAGGTGACCAGACAGTTCGTGTTGTTCATGGAAACCGGATGAACGGCAAACCAGTTGACTGCACCAATCATGACATTGTCCGAAGATCGGACGAATTTCAGTTGAGCCATAGTTTTGTCCACATTATGTTCGTATCTGAAAAAAATGAATCAAATTAGCAACAATAACAAACGGGAAGATATACACACGGCGTTTGCAGTCTTTTGGCATTAAGTAAGTACCAATACCTCTTCTTGGAAATAAATACTACTTAATTACCCTAGTAGAAATTTAACAGTAGAATAACGTTTTGCTAATGTTAGAAAACTGTATAAAAGTACGTTATAAAATATGTGCAAAAGTCCCGCTTTTTAACGTTAGAATCTAATTTTAGTTACAAACGTTAGATTTTTAAGTTAGAAATACGTTATAAGTACGTTTAATTTCTAACTTTCGGAGGGGACGTGGCCAACTAGGAAATTTCTACCTGCATCATAAAATGGCATCTGGAGATAAATTTATTCATATAAATAAATCTTAATATATTTTAGCAATCATAATATTTTTAAATTTGTATAACGTTTGAAACTAAACATAAAAATGTCACTAATCCAATGTTATGTTAAGTTAGATTTATGTACTTTTCTACCAGGGTAGTTAATTATATTAATTAGTTTTTTATACTTGCAATAAATTCACAAATACTTCATATTAGACATTTTTATCTGTCTGTACTTAATTTTTGTATCGTTTTTTTAAATGTCTGAAATATTTTTTGTTATTTTTTGTTTGGTCAAAATATTTTTTTCTTTTTTTTTACTTACTTGGCTCTCTCCTCAGCAGGATTTTTTAAGTATGAAGCAGGACTGCGGTTGATGTTTGCTTCCAACAATTCTCCAGAAGAAAAATAAACTTTGCCTTGTACCATATTTTCATGTGCATTTATTATTGCCTGAAAAATTAATTAAATAAACAAAAAGTCTCAGATTTTGAGATTTGGCAGAGGAATTTCTTTTAAACTATAATACTATAATAAATATTAAAAAAATAATTTTTTAAGTAATAAGTATTAAAAAAATAATTTTTTGTCACTACTAGCTTTAGAACATACCATTATTTATCATGTTTTCAGACTGTGAAACGAATTTTCTTCACCTATAGCAATAATAATTTTTTCTCTCCTAGTAAATTTTATAAACAATTGATTGCTGTCACTTTAAGTGTTTCAGTTCTTTGTGAAATTTTTACTAATTAAACCCAAGAAAATAGCTTTAAATAACTTTTTATTTATTAAATATAATTAATTATAATTATTACCAATTAATACAATCAATAATTAGCTAAATATTATGAAAAAAAAATAAAAAAAAAACTAAATTTTTAAACATCAGTTCAAAATATTTATTTGCGAAAATGTCATGGATCAAGGCTACTTGATTTTTATGAAAATTTCAAGAAAAAGTCCAAACGAAAATATGAAAAAAAGTTTATATAAAGGTTGGTCCGGAAATGAGCTAATTATTATCAAATTATAATTAATTATATTTAATAAATAGAAAGTTATTTAAAGCTATTTGCTTGGGTTTAGTTAGTAAAAATTGCACAAAGAACTGAAACATCTAAATCAATTGTTTATAAAATTTACTTCTACTAGGAGGAAAAAAATTATTGCTATAGGTGAAGAAAATTGTTTTCACAGTCCTAAAACATAATAAATAATGGTATGTTCTAAAGCTAGTAGTTGGCGAAATCGGCTTTAAACTTACATTTGTGTTTACTTTTCTATAATCGTTGAAAACTCGATTGAAAATAAATGAAAATAATCGAAAACCTAAAACTTTTTCCCTAGAAAGTAAGCGCGGCGAAATCGTATTATTCTCAGTTTATTTTGCTTTGAATATTTGAATATTTTGTGTAGGTAATAATTTTTAAGCTGATTTCACAGTCGTCTCACAGCATTTAAATAAATCCGTTAATAAAACACCAAAAAGCTTAAATTCTAAATACAAGACTAGACAATCAGGCCCGGACAGAGCGGCAAACACCGCTGTGACGAACAGTTTTCAAATAGTATATTAGATAACGCGTACGAAAAGTTAAGTGACGTCGCCAATGCAAGAAGGATACTGTTTAGTTTTCATCTTGTATATAGTAGATTTTGATAAGTCCCTTATGCGGACAAATATAAGGTTTCGTGCGCATGACGTACTAGCTGACTTAAAGCGATATTTCACTAGTTTGAATGAGTTGGTAAAACAGCACGGTACGGATAATACGTTAAATTCGTCAGGGGCGCGATACTCACGCCACTATCGCTTTCAAAGAACAAAAATAGCAATAGTTATTCGTAATGAATCACGCTATGGAAAATACATCCAATAAATAACATTTCGCGTAGAACGAGTGCAAATAGGTACTTTCCGACAAGTTATGTACACTATTTTTCCTACGACCCGAACAAAAATAAAATAATTTTAAAAAAATAGTAGCTCAGTCGATGTTATCTGGTCTTTTAACCAAGAGGTCCGAGGTTCGATAATCGGTCATGGAACAAAAAATTTCAAATTTAAAATTCCACATGTGCTTCCGAGGGCACATAAAGCCGTCTGTCCCCCTGGGTTAGTAGGCACCGCTACTAACTACCTAAAACAGGGTTAAAGATGCAACAGGCGCCGGAACTACCCACTGCGGTGGTATGGCATTATTGCCGGGGACACTTCTAATAAAATGGTAAATATTTATAAAAGAACATCAGGATAGCTTTGCTTTTTCACACATGTATGATATTATGATTTTAATTAGCAATTTTTCAGTACCCGGTGGCCAAAAATGTTACAAACGTGGCCATACATGATCCGTGTCAACAACCACGCTTTAAATGGAGGTCAAATTATACCAAATAGACTCTGTCCAAATTGGCTCAGTCCAGGCCTGGAGACAATTTTAACACTCTCCCAATAATATTTGAAACCCTTTTAATTCCATTAATAGGTATCACCTCCACGGTTAAGGCTCTTGAACTCTTTATCTTGTAAAGTAGAGTAGTTAAACTTTAGTAGAGAACATTTTTTATACTCGAGCTGTATTGGGTATACAGGGTGCCTACAAACTATCTCCGTAACCATAAGAGACAACTTTTTAAAATTTACAGAGCTTGTATGAACCGTATTTTGGCATGGTCATTATAAGAAATATCACTTCCTATCTAAGCGGAAGTGATACCAACTTTTGATTTTCAAATGGAACCCCATATATCACAAGTCGATATTTGCATTAAAGATGGAAAATAGCGTTACGGGGGGGGGTCCAAAATGATCAAAATTTGCGTTACGTAATTCTTGAACGTTCCCTAAACAGTAAATTCTTAGCCTAAAAGATTTGAAATATCAAGTTTCAGAAATATTCCAATTTGGACGTCATAGGACCACCATGTTATTTTTATGAAAAGTGGCTCCTGTAGCGCTATCTTTAATTCAAATATGACTTGTGATATATCACTGAAAAGAAAATTTAAAGGCAAATCTAAAAATCTAAACAAATATATAGGGGTTTATGTTTGTTTTTATGTTTGTTTTTAATCTCGTACTATGCTACTTAATTAAGCATCCCCTAAGTCCAGGACTTGTGTGGGCTAGTAGTAGAGGGAACCACCGGCTTTAATTGACTTTCGAACCAATATATCTAGGGAGTACGCCTTCGCCAAATTTCAATTATTAATTAACTGAAAAAGTCAATCGGCGCCAGTGAGGTTTGAACTCACGATCATTAGATCAGTGTCAGGCTATATCGATGCCATTGACCACTGAGCTAAATCTCCCATTTAAAAATCAAAATTTGGTATCACTTCCGCCTAGACGGGATAGTGATATTTTTAATAATGACCATGCAAAAATGGGGGTATTTAGGGTTCATACAAGCTCTGTAAATTTTTAAAAGTTAACTTTTATTGTTACGGAGATAATTCGTAGGCAATACTTCTTTTGACACCCTGTATATCGATATGTACATTGTAAAGGAATATAAGTGGGAGGCTATAAATTATAGCCTAAATTGAAAAGTCAAAATAGATAAATAGTGCATAGTGCTCATGAGAAAAGTCTGAAGCCTAATTTTTTTTTTGCTTGTAAGATTAAAAATAATTAAAAATAATAATTTGCAAAATTGGCGAAGGCGCTCTTGTTGAAAACTAACCCGGGCTTAAATATGAGCTGCATTTCGAGGCATATACCAGGTGTCCGAAAATGATGAGCAAAAAACTCGGGTTTGATTCTACATCAGAAAATATGACAAAAAATTCCTATAACAATATTTCTAAAAAATGCGTCGTCAGGGAGCTAAGCCCCTTTAAAAGTGGCTAAAATATTCGGTTTTTATTTAATAACTCAGGAACTCTTTGAGATATAGCAACGAGGTTTTGCACGTGAACTAATCCTAATAATCCCATCTTCGCATGTTATTTTCATGTAGTTATTTTAACCAGGGGTGTGCGAAACGGGGGGCCTTATCACCTTATCACACCCTGTATGTTCTATATTTTCGTTGAGGTTTAATATTTCCACAAACGGTTACAGAGATACTCCAGTCTTTTACATAAAGATGAGCAGAACATATTTCAGTTTTCTCCTATTCAAGTTATGTGTAAAACATAATCATATTCAGCAGAATCTGGACATTTTCAGTACTAGCGTATCCGAGATTAAGAGGATGGCCTTTTAGTCATACCTAGTATATATATATAAGGTTATTATATTTTTTTATGTAAATTCATTAACTATAATATGTACGTATCTACTTTATTCTGTTCTTCATTTAAGACTAATTCTGTAATTGGGTGTGTACACCTGTTGAGTTTTTTAAATATATAAATAAATGAAAAATATATACCCCGAAACGCAGTCTGTGCAAAGTACGTTCGGGACATACAGTGCGGTCCAAAAGTCACCCCCCCCCCTTTTAACTTTTGAACGAGTTGAGATATCGACTTCAAATTTAGAACTCTTAAATAAGACAACTTAAACTATTTTTTAGCATATATTTGATATTTTCAGCTTTTAAAATGTGAGCAGGGGGGCATGGGGGGACATTTTTTTAAATGGAAAGGGGGGTCGTGTGATACATCATTTTAAAGCTTATAAAATCCTCTATTTAAACTAACATTTTTAAATTTTTTAACAATGTTTTTTAAGGTTTGGACTTTTTCAATTTTTTGTGCTAAAACATTCGATTTTTTAAGTTTTTTTTATAAATTTTTATTTATGTCAACTAAAATTAGTTTAAAAGTATAATTAACATTTTTTTATGATGAACTTAGGCATTTTTAAAAAATTATTTGTTTTTTTTTTAGAGGAATTTTGACATTAATACCCATTTTCAACCCCATTTTAAACCCAAATTTTTTTTTTTTTAATTTAAAAATATGGAGTTCAATGGAGAATTTTATAAGCTTTAAAATGATGTATTACACGACCCCCCTTTCCATTTAAAAAAATGTGCTCACATTTTAAGAGCTGAAAGTATTAAATATATGCTAAAAGATAGTTTAAGTTGTCTTATTTAAAAGTTCCAAATTTGAAGTCCATATCTCAACTGGTTCACAAGTTAAGAGGGGGGGTGACTTTTGGACCGCTCTGTATATGCCCTGAAACGCAGTCTGAACCGCTTTCAAGAAAATTGCAGGTTAAAGTGATAATTTCACGTTATGGGTATCAAAAATAGGAACTAAAAAAATTACTAAGAACAAGTGAGAAAATACGTCATTTTTGTTCCTAATTGCCTTACAACAACTCAAATGAAGAAACAAAAGAATATCCTTATAATTACCATATACTGAAATGAATGTTAAAATTTAATTTTAAACTTTTATGGTTTTGCAGCGATAAAGCAATCAAAATTTACATTTTAACTTTATTAATTTTTTACCCTATGTGTGTGGGTTGAAAATATGTTAGCGCGACGCGTCGCGACGGCACAATTAATATGAATAACTTGAATTTTATTCTTTAATATATGGGAATATTACTAGTTATTATGTAGTATACTACCAATGAAAAAATATCTTAGGTTATGTGTTTGACGTTTAGTAGTTTTCTGACAGTAGATATGTAAAATCAGCTGATTGTCACTTTCCAACCGCTGTCATAGGCAACAACCAATTAGGCACTAACTACTAACTAGTTCGTAGGAAAAACAATTTTTTCTACTATCTAATGGAAAAGTTAACATTTCTACAAAAGCAAATGACGTTTTCTAACCGAAAAATAACCCTTTTCTTAGCATTTTACTTTTCTGCTCGTTACCATGACAGCAAGCGTAAAATTGAATTTTGCGCGCTAGAGTGTAGGCAACCGGCAAGTCAATCGTAAAACAGCTGTCAACTTGACAGTGTCAAGTATATGCTACGGGATGTTGTATTCTGCCATTTTTTTTTTAAATAAAATTATTATTTATCTTTAATCAAATCTAAATTTCGACTGCTAAATATTTATGAGTTAAATATTTGTTAAGGAATTATGAAAAGTTACAGTGATGAGGGTTTTTCTTCCAAACCACTAGATTAACGTCTAGCTTTGTCGGTTTTCGCTCAAAAAAATAGAAACGAAACTCGGGATTTTTAACTTTTTTACGATAATTAAAAAACAAAAAATGTCAGGACAAATTTTCTTTCAGATTATTGGTCAGCATAAAAATGCGCAACCTTTTTCAAATTTAACCGATATTGTATGAGAATCCAGATACCCATGCTTGAGTTCGAAAAATGGGCATCCTGTGTAAGGGAATTAAAAATAAAAAAAAAATAAAAAAAGGAATAAGAGGCTAGTGGCGAACTTAAAACCTGACTGATTTGCCAAAGAGGCATTTTAGGGTACTTTAGTACTATTTTCGAAGGGTTTTTTTCAACAAAACCACTGGGAAGTAAAGGGTTCTACAATTTTTCTTGTGTGCGCTTCAAATAAAATGCACAGACAAGTTAATCATGTTCGCCTACTGCGATTTTTTTTTTAAATTCGTCGAATTTTACGAGAGGAAAGCCATAAACTAGGTGGTTAATGGGCCATGATTCGGAGTATATCTGAAGTATTACTTGATAAGCATAAAAATGATTGTGGTTGAAAGACTCCTATTTAAATGTTAATAACCTAAGACGCAATTTGAGTGACATAACTCATAAGGACAGACATTTTTTAATTGTAATCAAACCACTAAAAAAAAGCCTCCTTTTCACTTCCAGGGGATGTATGTTTTTCATAATATGTTAACTTCACTCTTCAATTATGGTTACTCTTTAGATCCTTTTACGGCGTAGTGCGTAGTGCGTAGTCAAATAACGATGAATTCCTATGTTGAAATTGCAATAAATGCACACGAGCTGATATTTTAAAGGGTAGTAGTGGATGATAGCAAAACACTCCTATTAATTTTTCATCGGGTGATTTGCGTAAGGGGTGTCCGCTATGTTGAATTTTAGGGATCAGTGCGGTTATCTCGCTAAATATGCATCTAAAAATGCATATTATCAATTTTTTTAAAGAGAAAATTTCCAACAATTTTTGTTTGTATCACTTTTATATAATTAATATGTTAAAAAAATGATCCAATTAATATTATTAATAAAAATCAAGTTACAAATATTCAGAAATGGCCATTTTAGGGGTGAAATTGTTTTTTTCAATTTTTTCTTACGAAAATCACCCGGTGAAAAACTAACAGGAGTGTACTGTTACCATCCACTACTACAATTTAAAATATTAGCCCGTGTGCATTTATTGCAATTTACATTTATTATTTAACTGGACTTTGACTCTAAGTGCACATCCACAGGCTCGCATAACAAGCATATTACATAAGAATGCGATGCCGTAATTGGCTTAATGTGCCGTCATCTATCTTGTAAGCCAATCACGGTATCGCATTCTTATGTATTATGCTTGCTATGCGAGTCTCTGGATGTGCCTTCAGGTACTTACTTGCGTTACGCCATTCACATAAGCATTGAACGTTTCTTTGCAAAATCCAAAGATCGAGATGTCGTAAAGGATTTCTTGATGAAAACCACCAGGTGCTCCATGGGTGTGTGTACCACTTAAGATCAAATTTTCTTCGGTGTATGTGTTATCGTATTTCTTTTGTAAATTTTTTAGCACCTGAAAAAAAAAGAAAATTGAAAAACTAGATTGTCAAAATTCAATAATTTACGTGCTAGGTAACGTCAAAAGTCAAACTTTCGATAAGGGGCTGTCCATATATTACGTAACGGAATTTTTCAAAAAAAAAATGACCCCCCCTCCCCCCTGTGTAACAAACTGTCACATTTACCAACACCCCCCCCCCCCTATGTAACGCGTAACAATATAAAAATTTTGTTTCGCAATAAATTTAACTGTATTCTCACTATTGATTCGTTTTTCTCGACAAAACAAACATAAACCTAAAATATAGTATAACTTAGCCTTAAAAAAAATTTACACGAAAAAATCACTCAAACTTTAAAAAAATATTCATAATCAATATCACACAGGGAAAAAATACTAGGTACCTCTTACACTGAGTGTCACATAACACGTATATTGTTTATGCACAGGTACACAAAATTGTACACACATTGGTGTTCTGTGAGTATTCATTCCGCGCGAAAATGTATCATCGCCGATGATTCATCGGCAAGATCACGCAAGAACAGGGCCGTAAGATTTTTTTTTAATATCAATGTCAACAGTTTTTTTACTAATTACAATATTATTTAAATAGTTTCGTCAATTTTTGTGTGAAAAAGGGAATTATGGGCCACTAAATAGTAATTTATGTTGAAATAAAAATACGTCTGCCAAGCTTAGGAAATAAACATTGAATTTATTAAATTCCATTACGTAACGTTTACCTAGACCCCCCCCCCCTCCCCCCTTTCACAAACTGTAACAATTTCTCTGACCCCCCCAGGCGCGTTACGTAATATATGGACAGCCCCTAAGTGTAACTCTTAAAAAGCCGAATCACATGAAATGCGCCCAGATACGGGTACCCAAGTAACACAGTAGCTATAAAGTATTTCTTGCCGCTCTTTCGCAACAATATTACAGCTATATGGCTGAAATTCTTCTTCGAAAGAGCGTTAAGAGATACTTTACAGCTACTGTGTTAATTGAGTAAACAATTTAGGAAGCCGAATCAATCATTATTATAATTGTTTATAATAGTTCCTTTTACAATAAAATAAAAAAACAGGGTTCCGAAGCAACATACCTTTTTCCTTTCAAGTCACTGCGACCATAAACATGACTGTGACCAATGTTCGTTTATAAGGACAGGAATTTTAAATTTTTAAGTTGGTATCTTATGGGCTACCACGTTTGTATAGTTGGATAATGAAACAGGAGGTATTATGAATGAATGTTTGTTGGTACATACAATGAAGTTTATTACGCGAAATAATCGTATTGTGAAAAATCAAACTATAGTAGCCTTTGGCGAACAATGCTTTGCAATAACTTCGCAGAAGCAGATAATGTATTTGACCGTTTCTGGTGCTTCTGAACATAAACGGCAGGTGTCGATTTCAGACTTTTAGACCACCTTTTTAAGATGATATCGATCTTTTTACAGACTCTTAATTATTTTGCTGTTTTCAGGAACGATATTCCGGCTTTGTGTTCCGGAGGGTTTATCTTAAGAGCAGTCCGAAAATAAAATGTTTGAATGTTAGTTTGAGTGTTAGTTTAGACTTTAATTACCTCTCGTCTTATGGAATGTGTCATCATACAGGCGTCTACAGTTACAAATGCTGTCCTTTTTATTCCATCGTCAAATATAAAAGCCCTTGCAAACTGTCTCAAATGGAGACCACAACCTTTTTGTCCACTTTTGGCATAACCCATCTGAAATAAAATATAAACAGTTATTTACGGTACTATACTATAAACTAGATGAAACGTTGCAAGCACCCTGTCAAAACATCGGCACTATTGTACACTAGAGCCATCTAGTTTGTAAATTTCAAACTAGGTGTTTTGTTTGATTTTAAATTCTGTATCTTTAAAACATTATATTCTAGCAAAAAACTGTATATAACATTTTTTATAGGGCTTAAAAAGAGCTTTTATTTAAAATATAATTTTTTGAAATCGGGTTATAAATATGTGAGAAATGCTAAAAAAACCTTTTACTGCTTTAAACGCCAATATCTCGAAAACATTGCGTTTTAGGAAAACGTTGTTTATAACATTTTTTGACCAATTTAAAATTATCTTTTATATAAGTGCTAAATTAACCAAATACAATAATAATTGCCTTAATTATAAACAAAAAACGCTAAAAATAGGAGTTTTACCCTATTTTTACCCATTTACCCCCAATCCTTTACCCCCAAAATCTAATCAGCTCTTCGGAATACGATAAGAAATAATTATTTATATATATTATAATATACAAAAAACCGCAAGTCGATATCTCATGTAGAAATTGAGTTAGATAGTTTACACCCAGACAGACAGACAGACAGACGGACGCAAAAATTTGTTTTATTGATTTCGACTAAAACGTCGAGAAATGAGAAAAAACGTGGTCAAAGATTTTGACTTTTCGGCGAAGATTTCAATACCTCGGCACTAAGCACTAAGTACTAAGTGCCGATGTAAAACGTAGTGAAACGGAATTGCTTATAAAAAATGTTAAAGATTGGCTTGAAAAAAATCAACTTATTTTAAATGAAGAAAAAACTAACTATATAATGTTCAAGTTACAAAACCAGCCAATTGGAACCATCAATATAAATATCAATATAAATAATTCCGAGAAAACGTTGGAAAATAATGTAAAGTTCTTAGGTATTCACTTGGATGAACATCTAAACTGGGATACGCATGTGGATCATTTGCAGAGAAAGTTGAATAAGGTGACATATTCCTTATTTGTGCTAAGGAGGTACCTAGATTTTGAAACGCTCAAGACCATTTACTTTTCTAACTTCCAAAGTCATTTGAGATACGGCATTATCTTCTGGGGTAAAACTAAGGAAATGGATTCGATACTTGTTTGCCAAAAACGAGCTATAAGGACAATATTAAATCTATCATACAGGGAAACTTGTAGGGGCGTTTTTAAATCAAACAGGTTACTTACGGCTGTGGGCTTGTACATATACGATGTAATTTTGTTCTCTCTTAAAAACCAATATTTATTTAAGGAAGCGGCTCCAAAATCGCAAAGAATTTTGGACTATAATATTCCAAAACATAGATTAACTTCTTTTGAAAAGAGCTCGTACTACTCTTCTATGAAATTCTTTAATGACCTACCAAGCGAACTAAAGAATTTAAGTAAAAATTTAAGGATTTTTAAGAGAAATCTGTTTGATCACATTTGTGAGATTGAACCTTATACAATAAGAGAATATGAAGATTTAAATCAGCAATTTAAGCACAATTAGACTGTCTAATTTTTAATTTTTTATTTTATTTTTTTTCTTACTATTCCTGACAATGTTTCTCTAAATATTTATTTTTTATGTGTAAGAAGTAGATTTTTTTTGGAAATAAACGATATTATTATTATTATTATTATAAAAGATAAAAAATACTGCTGCCAACAAAATAATACTTAAGACACTAAATTTTTCCAAGTGGCGGAAAAGTTTCCCAACCCGTCTAAAAATTCAAGTGCCACAAATTATTTTGACTAAACTAGGAACTAAGACTTAAAAATCACTCTTAAAATTAAATAAAATAAAAACACTCATCAATTTTGGACAAGTTTGAGTCAGAATTTATTAAAATTTCTCGGACAATTAAAATTAATAAGGTTGCATAATTAAAAGTAAAAAGGTTGCATGCAAAACCCAACCGTTTCTGAGATTTTGAAGAAAAAACAGATTTAGGTCATAACTTTAAGGGCTGTAGTTCCCTTGGAAAGCATTTAAGGAGGTAAATTTAATGTCACCTAAGAGACTTAAGTCACGTGAACCGTAAAATATTGGGCGTTTTCGAGGGTTAAATTGTTTAAAAATCTGAAAAGTTTTTTTTCATGATTTTGGTTTTTAACCAAATTTTTTAGCCACTTTCAAAGGGGCCCAGCTCCCTTACGACGCCTTTTCGGATATATCGTCATGTGAGGATTATAGTGTTCTATATCCATAGCAAATCCAATGGATATAGAATACTATAATCCTCACATGACGATATGTTTAAAGGAACTTTTTTTTATATTTTCCTTTGTAGAATGACCCCTTAAAATTAATTACCCTATTTCTGAATAACCTTGTATACCGGGTGTCCCAGCTCTATTTACCCTGCGATTTTCTCGAAAACTAAAAGAGATAATCAAGTTCTGCGAAAACCATCTTAAATAAGACAACTTAAACTATCTTTTAGCATATATTTGATACTTTCAACTCTTGAAATGCGGGTAGGGGGGCATAGAGGGAGAATTTTTTTAAATAGAAAGGGGGGTCGTGTGATACATCATTTTAAAGCTTATAAAATTCTCCATTTAACTATATATATTTTTATTTTTTTTAAACATTTTTTTTTGGTTTAAAATGGGTATTTTTGTCAAAATTTCTCTAAAAAATCAAACAATTTTTTTAAAATTACTAATTTCATGATGAAAAAACGTAAATTATACTTTTAAACTATTTTAAATTGACATAAACAATAATTTATAAAAAAAAAAACTTAAAAAGTCGCATTTTTTAGTACAAAAAATTAAAAAATAAAAACCTTAAAAAAATGTTAAAAAAATTAAAAAATATAGATAATTTTATTTTCCTTAAAATGATGTATCACACTACCCCCTTTTCCATTAAAAAAAACTCCCCCCCATGCCCCCCTGCCATATTTTAAGAGCGGAAAGTATCAAATATATGCTAAAAGATAGTTTAAGTTGTTTAATTTAAGATAGTTTTCGCAGAACTTGATTATCTCCTTTAGTTTTCGAGAAAATCGCTGGGTAAATAGAGTTGGGACACCCGGTATAGTTTAAAGTTTATTCAAAAATAGTCTTAATGAAATTCTGACTTTCGCGAGCTCCCGGTAAATGAATACTAAAAATCCAGACTGTGATTATGTCTTTCATCTTTTAGTGGAGTGGTAATTTGATATTTTTATTTTTATATTACGAGTATATATTTTTAGTGTAAATCTTTTGCTCTTGGGAAGAACTTTTTAGTACTTGGTTTATCTGCACCCTGGTATTAAATTTTGACCCATTTTTGGACATAAATTTTTTATTAGTTCATTATCGTTTCGAAGTTGAGACAAAGAAGATAGAAAAACAAAACAAGGCTGATTAGGGACACTGAAAAATGACATTAAACGTTTAATGTCTTTATACAGGGTCCCTAAGGCGAATACCTATATAATGCTTCGCATTCTTTAGTATACTCCTCGCAGTTGCAAGTAGCTTTTTCCTGGTGAAGTTTAAAGTTAAACTTAATTAATTGGTATTGGGATACTTAAAGTGGCGCCCCCTTCGACCCTATAACTTTTTGTTTTTAAATGGAATTTTTTTAAATCTGATATGATTGACTCTTTTAATAAAGGGATTTCTGCAAAAATTACGTTGATACACTGAAAAAACAGTTTATTTGCGTCAACTAAATATTTGGTTGGATATGGACAAATAAATATTTGGTTGTGTCAAATAAATTTTATTTGGGTCAAATAATTTTAAATTCAAAATGGGAAAAAAATGTTTTATTTGACAGAAATAAAATGTATTTGAGAGAAATAAAATATATTTGTCACAACCAAATATTTATTTGTCCATATCAAACCAAATATTTAGTTGATGCAAATAAACTTTTTTTTAGTGTAGCACTTTTCCTAAGGGAATTTTCCTTCTTTTTTTTTTGTAGCCCCTTACAACTTCTTTGGTTTTGGGGGGAGATTTTTTTTACACAAAAAAATAAATTGTCATTTGTCATTTTAACCTTGGTAAATTTGGCAAGCGAGATAGGATAGCAAGGTAAGCCTCACGAGTAGCTCGGATAAGGGTTTTTTTTAAATAATTTTTTTGATTTTGTTTTAATTCTTTTTGAAGTTCCTTTTTTTTATGACCCTATTTCTAAATAGGCACACAGGATTCCCCCCTTTCCCCTACTTACAAAAGTAACTTCGGCAGTTGGTCCTGTAGAATCGGCGCGGCCCACGCCGATTTGATAATCTCCATTACTCAAACTTATATATTGCAAAAATATAAACAGACATATAAAGGAAGCCTTTAAATCTCTAAAGGAGCCCATTCTGAAAAAAAAAATAATTTACATCATTGCGGCATCCTTTGTTTAAAGCAAATAAATAAAATTAATATAATATTTCATTAATCTATGTTTTAATCATTGCACAGAGTGATATTGGTAGACGGCACAGTTTCGGGCTGCTAGCCCTCGTCAGTATCAAGAGTGAACTCTGTACGCCGATTGAGAAAGACTTTTATTTAGAAATAAAGTCATTAGATTGATGTATACTTGTGCGCCATCTATTCTAGACGTAGACAACTACTCATACTTCTAATCTGGGGACTTTAAATTGTAGCCACAAATTCCTAATGAGGGCCAGTTGAAAAATAATTGGTAAAAGTTCTTTCTTTTAAACTTATTTATATTTGGGGCAAGTGTGTGCCCCCAATGGAAAAGCTTAATAAAAAATAATATAAATGCAATATAGTTAATATTATATATGATGAATCACACATATCTTTATACTCGTGTCAATTTGAGAATGCGTCTCTGAAGTCACAACACGTAAACTAAATACCACTCTGTAGGGTAATTAAAACTTATTTCTTAAGATGTAATAAATGATTTTTATTTATTCACATTTTCTATAAATAATTATGTATTAAGTCTTAATAAATATGTTTCAGTTTCACTACAGAGTGCTTTTTAATATACGCGCTGTGACGTCAGAGTCGCATGCTTAGATTGACACGAGTATACTATAATTTTATCATATATTGGATATTTATGCATAAATGTATGCTTAAGCAGTATTCGAGGCAGTATTATTATGAAAGTAAATGCATATAAAAAAAATAAAAACTGGAATTCTCATAACATAACAGTTTTAATGAAACACATCAAAACTTTATTAAATTTTAATAAATAGGTACTTTATGAAGTAAAATTTTATAAGTGTGTAAAAAAGTAAAGTTACTTATTGTAAAACAAAAAATCGAAAACTAAGAAAATATTCTAAAAATACTGAAACTTTTCATTGTTTTTTCCAATTCTCCACAAACTAAACAATCAATCAATATAGTCTAATTCATCATCTTGGCACTTTACGCCTTAACGTATAGCAAATGAAAATATGATATTAATTAAAATATAAACAACAACATCAGTTTTAAATTAATCTTTCGAGAGACCTTTAGGGATTAGCTCTCTAGTAGTAAGAGACGAAACGTAGGAAAGTGAGAACCATTAACACGGTCTAAACCCGAAAGTGAAAGTTTTTTAACTACTGTATGTAAAAAAGAAAAAAAAATTGTGATAAGTCAACCAAAAAGTTCAAAACTAACTTACAGCTTTAAGCTGTATTTTAGGGAGCGAATAAATTAGATCCACGTACCTACAATGATTTCATAAAAAGCTATCTACACTATCTACACGCAGGTTGCAATCTTGACTAAACGGCCGACAGTTGTTTACAGTTGTATTTCGTTGTGGCGCAAACTGTTTGTTTTTCAAAAAAAACTTTTAATATTTTAAATATTTTAACACACGAAATTACCCGCTGCGCAGAATTCCCCCTTCCCCTAATACTAATTAGTATTAGTAAAATTATATATAATTTTTGTTATGTACAAAACATATCCAAATAATTTTTTTTTGGATTAAGATATTTTTTTATGTGTGAATTCAACATTCATATTATGTAATGGTGTCATGGTACTACAAAATGATTTTCATAAACATAATTTTTTTTTAATGAACTTTAACGCAGAGATCATTTTTTGTAATTACTTTAAAATCGATAAATTTAATAGTTGTAAAGATATTTACAATTTTAGATGCAGGTACCTTAATATTAACATTTGTTATACTCAAAATGTCAAATCTCGGATGTATACTATATTATATAGTCAAACGTTTAAAAAACAAAGTCCAATTTATTAAAACCAAAATAACGGGCGTTTCACCCGTAAAACGGTAAAAATAGGAGTTCTGCCCAATTTGTACTCTTGGGGGCTGTCCCTAAATTACGTAATTAAAATTGCCTTACGTAATTACCTAACGCAATTCTTCGAAATTTTTGACCCCCCCCCCCTCATAAGTTGTCACATTACTAACACACCCCTTTCTTTCAGGGTGTGACGTAACAATATCTAAACTGGTAATTTTTTCCTAATATACTTTATGATACAGAATTTCGGGTAATAATTACATTATGCAACTTGCATTATGCAAGATTTTATAGTGTAAAAATTATACATATTTATTATGCACTCAAAGAATACATTTTAAATCACTTTTAATTCAATACTAAAAAACTTGCAAAAGTAAAATATTATTCATTTGCCCACGGATAAGTGATTTGTTTCTTCACGTCGACACACGGCATTAACATCGGTACAAATCAACGTCCGTTATGTTACATAACTTATGTAATATTTTCCTAGACCCCGTCCCTCCCCCTACACAAACTGTCACATTTTATGTGACTCCCTCACCCTAGTCGCGTTGCGTAATATATGGACAGCCCCTTACCACTAAGCATTTCCCCCCAAAACCTAATCAGCTCTTCGAAAGATGATAAGGAATAATACAAAAAAAAACCGCTTGTCGATGTCTTTTCTAGAAGTAGAATTATCGAGTTTACAGACAGACAGACGCCAATTAAATTGATTAAAATTATATATAATATAATTATAATTCATTAAAAACATTATAACGTAATTTTGTCCATCTAAAAACGGGTCTTGGGCCTACTGTGCGACGGCGGCTAAAGCCGCCGCTAAAAAGAGTGACTGTAGTACCGTCAACTGGGGTGACTTCGGACACTTTTTCGCAAAAACCTCTGAACCAAAGCACGTGTGCACACGTTAAGTTGTGCAATTGAACCCTACAACTCGTGCACATAACCCCACAGCTTTTGCACACGTGCTTTGGTTAAGGGGGTTTTGCGAAAAAGTGTCCGAAGTCACCCACACCGTCCAAAGTCACCCCAGTTAACGATACTAAGTGTCGATGTAATTTCCATTTAAAACGTACCTCCAATACTATACTATAAACCTTATGTAATCAAAATACACTTCGCGTGATACTTTCGCTTGGAACACAGAGTGTACTGGTATTTTCTGTGTAGTATGAAGAGCAAACACACCTGATTAACAGGTAATCACGTAACAAGTTAAAAAGTGAAATTTTTTATCTTCTTATGTAAAATATTTATAATATATCCCATAATTTTATCTAATCAATAGTTTAGGTACTTAAAAAACCATACTTGTCAACTAAATTATGAATTATATATGTACCTGATAAAATATTGTGTAGTGAATTACACAAATATAGATTTGCAGCAAATCATTTGTAGGCAATTATAAAAAAATCGTTTGTTTATTAATATTTTGCAAAATGATAATACATATACAGGGTGTAACAGAGTCGCATGTAGATATTTTAAGAAATGATTCTACATTAAAAAATATGAAAAAAAGTTTCTATAAAGGTTGGTCCGGAAATGAGCCCTAAGGGAGCTACGGCCCTTTAAAATTGTAATAAAAATAAGGTTTTTATTTAATAACTTTGATACCCTTTCAGCTAGAGCGACGAGCTTTTGCACGTATACTAGTATTAATAAGGGCAATAAGTTTGTGTTAATTAATTTTTTGAATTTATCCAGAGGCGTGCCTAGACGGACAAAATATGTGAGGCTTAACACATTTTTGCCCCAAACTTTTTTATGTGTATGTTTTTTGTATTTTTTGTAAAAGATAGATTCAGTAAAAATACATAAAAAATTTCATATAGTGTAACACTGTAGGAGCAACCGTTATAAAAAAAATACAATTAGGAGGAAGTAACATTTTGTGCCACCAAAAACGTTACTTTTTAAAAGGCCATTACTCCTTTAATATTAAATTTAGGTGTTTTGGTGAAGAATACTTTTTTGCTTAGTTTTAAAAGAAGAATCACCCCGCAGCATTAAAATTTTATTGATGCTTTTTTTTTGTTTCCCATTCTATATGTCATATTCGAAGAGCCGTAGCTCCCTTAGGACTCATTTCCGGACCAACCTTTTTTTCATACTTTTTAATGTAGAATCATTCCTTAAAATATCTACTTGCGACTCTGTTACACCCTGTATAATAAATTAAGAATCGACAGTAAAAATTGATATAAAGTCGGTTATAAACCGATAGAAAATTAGAAAATTATCTATCTTTCGTTAAAATCAAATGTACAGGAAACAATATTGGTGCTAGTCGCGCGCACGCGAAAACAAGGCTCTACCTAGAGTGATTCACCTGTAGGTTAATTAAAACATTTCTTAAGATCCAATAAATCATTTTCTTTTATTTGTATGCATTTTCTATAAAATAGTATATTAAAGTACTAGTTTCATAACCCCCGTTTTTAGCGCTCTAAAAACGTGTTATGAAACTAGTGCTTTATGCTATTTTTTCTATTTTACTCTAAAATTAAAAAAACGTACAATTTAAATGGAGATTTCTCCCGTTAGATTAGACAGGGACAAAAGTTCTACCCAAAAAGGATAGAAGACATACATACACTCCCACTTCCACCCAACCAAACAAATTCTGTATTTGTTCTTTGTTGAACAAATACAATATTTACTTGGCCGGGCGAAAAGTGTAACTATATTTATTTTTATTAAAGAAATTACTGGCGCCATCTAAATTTTAGTAGTATTATCTTATTCTACAGATTCACATTAGCTATGTTCGTTCGTGCCGCTCGGCCAACCAAATAAATACTGTATTTGTTGTATGAAAAACAAATACAGTATTTATTTGGTTGGCTGGAAAGTGTAGCACAAATGAGATAGAGATAGGGTAGACGTCTTTTGTTTCATAATTCTAGTTGTAGAGAGCTCCATTGATTACTGATTTAGGGATTTTTGTTTTGGGATTTCATTTTTCTATGTTTGAAATTTAAAGACAAATTATATTTTGATATCTTTTATAGCCAAATAGTCAGCTCTTCTCTTTACACTGGAAGTAATCAAGCCACAATTTTAACACGGTAAAAATTAAACTAAAAACAAAATTTTGTAAAAAATTAAACTTCAAAGCGATGTTGATATTTGGACGGAAAACGTCAAGCGATATTTATTTGTTCTGTTGCCAATCCAAAAGAAAAAAAGTACTAACCTCTTATGTGCATATAAGAACACCAAAAATGCGTGTGATTCTGAGCGTATAATAGTCGCAAAACAGAAAAAAATATTTATTAAGTTTTAATAAATAAGTTTCACGTGCCCTACAATGTCACTTGACGTCAGAGTAGTATTCTTTCGTTGAATGGAGTTTATAACAATATGTGAATAAATCCTTTAAATTTTAATTTAAGACTTTTTTTGTAGAATAAGAGTGCCAAGATGCTAAGAAGTTGGAAACTCAAATTGTCAGATATATCTGCAGCTCTATTCTTGACCATTCGCAAACATAATACGCATACGCTGTTGCTATGATAGCTAATATGTGATTGGTTGTACCATAACAACTGCGTATGCGAATTATTTTTGCGAATGGTCAAGAATAGAGACCCTAGTCGTATACGACCTTCTTGCTGAGCGGGCAGTTTAATTGAATAAAATAATTTGACTATTTGAAAAGAAAACGATGCATCCGTGTATACGTACTTTTTACAGGAATTAACTCTTTTGAAGTAAACTAATTAGGGGTACGTCCACAAAAACGCACTCCCTGCTATAGAAAAATTTAATATCGCATATCCCAAAGAAAAGTTCTAAAAATTAGGTTAGGAACAGGAATATAGGAACTTTTTGTCATATTTTCCGGTGTAGAATCATCCCTTAAAATTATTGACGCTATTTAAAATACACCATGTAAAGTGGAGGTGGAGGTAGCTTGCAAAACAACTTTGCACTACAATATTTCAAGAACGCTTTGATGCAGGTTTGTTCAGAAACGTGCTTTTAATCAAAAGAATTAGAACTCAATTGAGTACTAAAAAATTGTTTTGTGTGCAAGTAGATATTATTTAGTTTTGTATTCGTTTTTGTTCTTCATGTGCACAATGTTTTCGAATGGGTTTGAAGAAAAAAAGTATCAATATTTTTGTGGTAAAACAATTATTTTTTTTTATGAATTATATAAGTCAAAAGACGTTTTATAAATGTTTTTCTTTGCAAAATAAAATTATGTGCAATATAAGGTTATAAACAATTCGCCACTTGGTTTTCCTTAAATTGCTTATATTTCAACGACTAATAACTCTTCTCTCTAGAATAGGCATTTCATTCGTTAAAACTGACGAAAACGTCGGCAACATAAACATTCGTCTGTCTTACTCGCACATCTTTGTTCTAACAGAGACAACAATACCAGTTACTGGTAATTGTTATTGTTCAGGCCTGAATATACCTACTATTTGTTTACAAACAAACCGAGATGTTGGCGATACTTAATTTTAACCTTATGCGTATTCTAGAAAGAAGAGTTATTAGTTCGTTGTTATATTTTCTATTGGACAAAATTCAACAATATTTTGCAATTGGATAAAAAATGAGCATGCTAAATATTATAAATGAATTAATTATAATAGATTATAACATATTATTTAGTAAATAAACAACTTACCTAAGTTTTCGTACATTTTAAAATTATAAAAACGATACCCACCAGAACGGTCAACTTTTAGTAATTAAATTAAATTATTCATTCTTTTTCAAAAATGGCGATTTTTAAGGCTGCTTGTGTTTTCGCGGTTAATTAAGATCCAGTAAAAATTTTAGTTCATTACTGATATAAACATGTATAAATACTAAGTATGTTAGTAGTAATATATATAAAGCACGGTAGAGAAGGCTAGTATAGCCGCACTCTTATATCCCTCGATGCTACGCATCTCGTGATGTAATGTGCTGGGCTAATAAAAATGTCTTGTCGCTCCCGAAACTATGGACGTGCTCTTGTATGTAAATTGCAATGCAGTCCGCAGACATCCAAACCTATAATTTTGCTTCTCTTTTTTTAAATGGACGCTCTAGACGCTATTTTGTTTTTTATTAACTTGGGTCATTGGCAGACGGTAAATAACATATGGGTGTATACAGATAGTAAATTTTGGTCTGTAATAAAAATACAAATTGAAAATGTTTGTCTGTAAATGCGAGTGAACAGGGGTTATTTTAAGGCTTTTTTCTCACTGCAATCACTGCATGTTATTTCGTTTGTAATTTACTATTGTACGATATTACTATGCATACGATACATACGCGTACACAATTTAAGCAACTTTGTTGAAAATAAGATGAAAAAACTTCTACTTTTTTCCGAAATGGAAATCAACAGACCGTTTCTGTGAATGGATTTAAATTATTTGGTCAAAATTTATATAGAATAAGCTAAAACAGTATAAAATGAAGAACTATTAAGTCGACTGTGGTCATTTCTGATGACAAAGTCCATTATCTTCCGAAACGGAGCACCTCAGATTTAACCGTCAATGATTTTATAATTTGTAGACTTCATACTAACAGAACTAACTGTTGGTTTGCGTTGGCAAGTCACTAAAACTTAATTTTTATTAAAGACAAGCGCGAGAACAGAATGGAGCTCTCTACAACTAGAATTATGAAACAAAAGACGTCTACCCTATCTCTATCTCATTTGTGCTACACTTTCCAGTCAACCAAATAAATACTGTATTTGTTTTTCATACAACAAATACAGTATTTATTTGGTTGGCCGGAAGTAGCACTGAGCGGCACGAACGAACATAGATAATGTGAATCTGTAGAATAAGATAATTCTACTAAAATTTAGATGGCCGCGGTAATTTCTTTAATAAAAATAATATAGTTACACTTTTCGCCCGGCCAAGTAAATATTGTATTTGTTCAACAAAGAACAATGACAGAATTTGTTTGGTTGGGTGGAAGTGGGAGTGTCTTCTATCCTTTTTGGGTAGAACTTTTGTCCCTGTCTAATCTAACGGGAGAAATCGCCATTGCTTCAAAAATTAGACAGTTATGGAGGCCTAAAAATTTAAAAAAAAAATCGAAAAAGTGAAAGAAAATCTCCGATCGACTAAAAGGCCAAAAAGAGAATTTAGTTTAGTTTAGTTTAAAAATAATGGTCGGGTTTTATTTAAAAAATCTTGCCCCTTGCCCCCTGTCTCCACTGTGCCCCCTTAACATATTAAATATGTACCAAAAAATTATTTGGGGTATATCATTTAAGTGTTCTTAATTTCAAGTTGATACCTTTTAAGAGCCGTTCAAAAGTTAAAAGGAGGCGGATTTTAGACACGCACTCTATTTTAAGTACATTGAACAATTCATTTTTTAATTATCTGAATTTATGATTTAATAACACAGGTTTACAAAAAAAAAGTCAGGACTATTTGACCGGACCATGGTATTCCTAGGTATTTTGGCGCCCTGAATCAGATCCCGGGGTCAGTTTTGCCGCATCACGTCAGGAAAACGAGATTTCAAGGTAATTTGGAGGTCAAAATGGTGATTTTTTGGGAGCGGCCCGGGACAACATCTCAACGTTCAGAAAGTATTCAAGACCTACACAGTTACCCGTGAAGTTAACAGGGCGCTTGAGATATTGTCCCGGGGCCGCTCCCAAAAAATCACAATTTTGACCTCAAATGACCTTGAAATCTCGTTTTCCTGACGTGATGGGGCAAAACTGACCCCGGGATCTGATTCAGGGCGCCTAAATACCTAGGAATACCATGGTCCGGTCAAGTAGTCCTGACTTTTTTTTAGTTTTGTAAACCTGTGTAATTACTGTTGATTTAATTGATTTAACTTAAAAGTTAACCCTTTCCAGACTAACGGTACGCATAGGTGCCAGCAATTAAAACATGACATGTTGTGTCAGCAATTTTTATTTATTTTATTTATTTATTAGAATATTTACACAGAATCATGGAGAGCCCCAAATAAGTTATAAACTTGTGCTAGGGGCTCTTTTAAGAAAAAAAAGTCCAAATATTTAGTTGATAACCCAACGTAAAAAATAATTTCAATCTTCCATCTTCGCCTTTCCTCCTTTTTTACAGGTTCCTCGTTCTTCAGATACTATTCCCACAATCTCCTTTCCAAATTTTTATCAGTATTCGACTCAGGAAGTTCTAAAACGTCGAGAAATGTGAAAAAAAGATGGTCAAAGATTTTGACTTTTCGGCAAAGATTTTAATATCTACATCGGCACTCTTAGTAGCACTAAGTGCCGATGTAATAATAATAATAATAATAGTAATAATAATGTTTATTGAGGCACGCTGTGAAAAGGAAAATAAATATGAAAAGAAATATCTCATAACTGTTTGACCCTTCAAGCGCCTTAAAAAGAAATGAACTAATCACCGCACTGTAATTAAAACTGTAGCACCAAGTGTACGCCAACAAAAACAAATACTTAATATGGATTTCATCTTACGTAGGCATTGAAAGGAATAAAAAAGTGGATCTAATTGCAAAAAACAACTAAAGGGAATAAAATTTTATAAAAGTGTTTAAAGTTGACCCTTTGCGTACATTTTTTAAATAATATTGCTTTAATCAGAGTGAAAATACACTCTGGCTTCAATATTCGTACCCTAAGATAAGATAGACTTTAATCGTATAAAAATAGTTATTTATGGTACTAGTGGGTAAAGTAAGATATTGCCCATAAGAAAATTAACCTGCGAGGCGTCAGCCAAGCAGGTTAATTTTCGAGAGGGCAATATTGGTTTACCCATGAATGCCATACAAGGTTTTATCCAATAAATAGCTTAGAAATTTATATTTTGACATTTGACATTTTGACATTTGACATTTTGACATTTGACATTTACAAGAAAATAATTTGACAAGTGACAGTTGAGTGGGTAAAATAAATAATTATCCACTCAATAAAGTAAAAGCCACGCGGGGGTTATTATTGAGTTTATCTATTTAAAATAAAGCTGGTAATTGTCTCATTATCTGTATGTATTGGATAAAATATTTTTTATTGGTATCTTCTGAATTTATAAGTCTTTCATGAAGCTGAAGTTTGCAACGTTTTTTTGCATCGAAAATTCAAATAGTATATTAAAGTACTAGTTTCATAACATACGTTTTTAGCGCACGAGTAAAGTTTAGAAAACAAGCGTTTACGGCGAGTTTTCTAAAGTACTAGTGCGCTAAAAACGTGTTATGGAATAAGTGCTTTAATATACTATTTGAATTTTCGATACAAAAAAACGTTGCAAACTTCAGCTTCATATTCTGGTTCGAAAGTCAGTATAAGCCGGTGGTTTCTTCTATTACTAGCCCACACAAGTCCTGGACTAAGGGGGACTATTAAGTAGAATAGTACGAACGAATACCGATTTCTGTTTATGACATTCATAATTTATAAGAATCCAAATTTTATTTAAAGATAAAAACACAAAACATAATTCTACTTCAAAGGTAAAGCTTCTTACAAAGAAGATTATAATATATAAATTGGTATTATACGTATACTTTGTTATCAAAAGTTCTGATTCAGAACGAAATAAAATAATAGCGAATTAGGAATTCATTTACCGGGAGCACGCTAAAATTAAATTAAAGTGAATAATAGTTATTTATGATACTAGTGGGTAAAGTAAGATATTGCCCATGAGAGAATTAACCTGCGAGGTGTCATCCAAGCAGGTAAATTTCCGAGAGGACAATATCGGTTTACCCATGAGTGCCATACAAGGCTTTATCCAATAAATAGCTTGGGAATTCATATTTTTATTAAAAATTTTAATGACATTTACAAGAAAATAATTTGACAAGTGACAGTTGAGTGGGTAAAATAAATAATTATCCACTCAATAAAGTAAAAGCCACGCGTGGGTTATTATTGAGTTTATCTATTTAAAATAAAGCTGGTAATTGTCTCATTATCTGTATGTATTGGATAAATATTTAAAACTATGCTTTAATAATGGTTCTGTCATATCGACATCGAGAACACTTATTACAGTTCGCATACATGGAGCATATAATATTTTTTCTACTACCTAAAGCTAGTAACTCCAAATATCAGTTTAAAACATAGTATCAAAATTATTTTGACATATCTCAGTTTGACAAATAAGTAGAAAAAGTTAGCAGTTGTCTTAAAATTTTTTCATTATTGTCCATTGTCAATAAACAATGCTTAACAACGGTCAATAACAAATGAGTTCTCTGATTTTATCGGTTGCCAAGATAGACAAGCCTTAAAAATGGTAGATAATATGTAAACTAACACTTAATTAGACAGTAAAAAAATATTTTTTGAAAAAAAGAAAAGATTAATATTTTTTTCATTTTTTTTTAAATTTCAAATGACACTGTGCACTAACAAGGGCATTTAAGTGCAGTGTCAGGTCAACATCAACTATCAAATTTCAGCTGTTGGCTGAGATTTGCTGGCAGCCAAAAGGTTTGTTTTGGTTCTCAAAAATCGCAGTTCTGAACTGATTCGGAACCGGCGTAGTTGCAACTGGGCAATGCTCAGTCGCAAATGCGCCCGTTTCGAACCAGTTCAGAACCACGATTTTCGAGAACCAGAACGAACCTAAAGTAAGCGACCGATTCTATCACTTAGCTTTAAGTCATAAAGTTCGTAAAAAAGGAGAATAACCTAAAAAAATACTCACAAGCTTGTAGTCTCTTTAACCGTGATTGATTAAAATTCAAAACTACGGCGTCTTATAATTTATTTGGTTTTCCTGTGTTTTTTTTTACAGTTAAAAAACCGTTCAACGTTCACCAAGCAAACTCGGCGTAAGTTATCGTTTTGCTGGCTTTTCATGAGCTTCGTTGAACGTACTTATTATAATTACATCATTTAGACGCGAAAGTCACCACAAAATAATTAAAAACAACGGCAATTTGATTAAATGCACATATACGTTATTTCAGAGAGAAAAAAATGACACAAAATAAAATAAAAATTAAACAAAACACACCGCATCAACGATAAACTGCCGATTAAAAAACAAAGGATACACGTACTGGATGATTAATTCAAATTAAAATGTAAACAATGTGATTCCGAACCGGACAACGGAGATATACATATTAAGGTGGATGTGAAAAAATAAAATATGCTAATACCCAGACAGCAACCAATATCCCCGGAATATCCCGTTTATGTCCTCTTAATGTCACATGTCACATTGGTCGTATATTTATAGTATATCCTATTTCGTATGTACTGTAAATATATAGTGTTTTGTATATCCCACGGATATTCTACTGATGTAGGGACAAAGACGTATATTCATCGGAGATCTAGTTTTGTACATACTATAAATATACAATTTAAATATCCTAGGGATATCTTATGATGGATTTTCTTTCATCATTTTAAATTTACCAAGTTTTTCGTGACTTTAATGGCGGATGTTTTTGTCGGTGTTTGTGGTATGTTTATGTGTGTAAGCTTTTTCACAATTAAGTATTATTAAATATATATTATGTTTTCCTTTTGTTGGACGACTTCGTAAGTATTTATATCTTATAAAATGAACACCAAAAAATAATATATGCGAGCAAAGACTCTCGATTACGAGTTTAAGTGTACAAGTGTATAAAAGCAATACTATTTGATATCCACTTTTGTCGGGGACAGGTGTACGTAATTAGTAGCTATACAGACGTACAGTATATCCTCAGGACATACCTTCGGGATATCCTTGGAGTATACGGTTCCGAAGTCGCTCGGCTTTCCGTTTAGAAACAAAGTATATCCTGAGGATGTCCTACGAATATCTATAGACGAAATTGTATATCTTGGGGATGTCTGAAATTCCAAACGCATATTCTGTGGATATCCATTGTATAAACATGTGCTATCTGGGTAGCCCATTCTGATTAAATGAAAAAATAATGCTGCCAACAAAAGAATATATTTTTTCAAAACTTTTACGGCTGGAACACCCGTTATAGGAAAAGACTAAACAACCTTTTTTTTGCATTTTCGTGTTTAGAAATGTCAGGAAACGTCGAGAAAATGTTAAAAAAGTAGGTGTTAAAAAAATGTCTGTCTGTCTATCTGTCTGTCTCACTGTCTGTCTGTTTGTAAACCTTATAACTTTTTAACGGAATATCCGATTAAAAAAAAATCTTTTATCCAATACATACAGATAATAAGACAATTACCAGCTTTATTTTAAATAGATAAACTCAATAATAACCCCCGCGTGGCTTTTACTTTATTGAGTGGATAATTATTTATTTTACCCACTCAACTGTCACTTGTCAAATTATTTTCTTGTAAATGTCATTAAAATTTTTAATAAAAATATGAATTCCTAAGCTATTTATTGGATAAAACCTTGTATGGCACGCATGGGTAAACCGAAATTGCCCTCTCGAACATTAACCTGCTTGGCTGACGCCTCGGTTAATTTTCTCATGGGCAATATCTTACTTTACCCACTAGTACCATAAATAACTATTACCAAACGATATTGGACCTTTGTTTTTTTGCGTCGCATCAAGTTAGGTTAACATTGGAATAGGGCAAGTATTATTATAGTAGGACAAACAAATGTTGTTAAATATTTTTATCGTGGAACTATTAGTTTCCGAAATATGGTAATTTAAATATATTCAAATTAAAATGTAAACAATGGTATTCTAAGCCGGACAACGGAAATATATATTAAGGTGGATGTGAAAAAAAATATTTATGGTACTAGTGGGTAAAGTAAGATATTGCCCATGAGAAAATTAACCTGGCGTCAGCCAAGCAGGTTAATTTTCGAGAGGGCAATATCGGTTTACCCATGAGTGCCATACAAGGTTTTATCCAATAAATAGCTTAGGAATTCATATTTTTATTAAAAGTTTTAATGACATTTACAATAAAATAATTTGACAAGTGACAGTTGAGTGGGTAAAATAAATAATTATCCACTCAATAAAGTAAAAGCCACGCGGGGGTTATTATTGAGATTATCTATTTAAAATAAAGCTGGTAATTGTCTTATTATCTGTATGTATTGGATAAATGATATTAGCCCATTCTGAAAATAATGCTGCTAACAAAGAATACATTGATTGTGTGTATTGCTTTTATTATATTATTCACAGCGCATCTCTTAAGGGATTATAATACCACTAAAAAATCAATTTTAGATTAAAGAAAAGAGGGGTAAAAAAACATCGTAGTGAATTTTCACGTATACGTACAGCATGCTGCATACATATTTTTTATTTTTTATAATATTTTTATTTTATCTATTGCAGAAATAATACCCCAGGTAGCAAAATAACATGACATTCACGTGAAAGCCACGTTAATATGTGACATGTGATGTTAAGATTGTAGTCTCATTTAACAAGAATGTAGCATGGTGGGGATGTCCTAAGTCCGCCCCTAATAACATCACACAATGACATCCCGAAAATAACGTGTTTGTGACATCATAAATCCACATTCCTGTTATATCTAATATCTTATGGATGCCGTTACTGGTATTTTAATATTTAAATAATATCCTAGGATATTAGCTTTTTCTAAATAAAACCATTAAAAACGCTATAACCCTATAAAAAAAAATCGGATTTAAAATCAATCAGTAATTGAAACAATCACAGATAGAAACAGATAGATTCTAAATACGAAATTGCAGATTAAGTGGAGAATATATTCCTTTAATCCGTGTCCGTGGTCTTGAGAAGCCCGGCAGAGCCCCCTATCCATTGGAAATCGTATAATGTGTATACAATTTCCTTATAATAATTTACTCTATCAACATCATCTTATATCGATTTTTTTGCTTCGAACGTCGGTGAGAAGCAAAATAACATGACATTCACGTGAAAGCCACGTTAATATGTGACGTGCCATATATTCACAGCGTTGCTAAATATTTGTTATTAAATAACATGGTTGTCACGTCACACGTGTTACGTTGCATAAGTGATGTTAAATACATGTTATTTTTCAATATTATGTGATGTTATGATTTAGTTTAAAAATACACCCAAAAGTGATGTTAATTTCTTGTAATATAACATCCCTTGCTACCTGGGACAGAGCCATGGTGAGCTCCAAATAAGCTATTGCTTGTGGCTGGGGCTCTCCATTAATTTTTAAATTAAAAACATATAATATTGTCTTCTATATCAGGATTTCTACTTACTTACTTCACGGCCATCAGTTTTGCTGGGATTTATTAATATACATTCTTTACCATACATTTTTTCAAATTTAAAAATTATATTTTCAATGTAGAACAAAACAAGTACTAAAGATGCTTCGCATTCCACTGTACTCTTCGCAGCAGGGCCGTCGAAAGGGGGGTCTGGGACCCCGGGACCGGAGTTTCTGGGACCCCGGGACCGGAATTTCTGGGGGGCCCGGATTTTTTTCTTTTTTATTCATCCAAATTTTTCAGGAGTTAGAAAATGGAGGTGATGAGCCTTCTTTTTAGTCATCAAAATTTTTGGGAGGGAAAATTTAGTCGGGGTCCTGTAGATTACTAACCCCGGGCCCTGATTCTCTCTCAACGGCCCGAGGCTTAACACATTTTAGCCCCAAAACTTTTGTATGTGTATTTTTTTGTTTTTGATTTTTTATAAAAAAATAGATTCCTTGAGTAAAAACACAAAAAAATATGATCTAGTGTAATACTGTAGAAGCAACCTTTAAAAATGCAATTATAATTTTGAGGCTCCCTCCCCATAGCTACGGCCCTGTACTTAATTTTAATTAAGCATCCCCCAAGTCCAGGACTTGTGTGGGCTAGTACTAGGGGGAACTACCGGCTTTAACTGACTTTCGAAACAGTTTATAATGGAAAGTAAAATTTTGTGCCACCAAAAATGTTACTTTTTAAGAGGTTATTACTCCTCTAATATTAAATTACATCGGCAAATAGTGCTACTAAGAGTGCCGATGTATTTAAATCTTCGCCGAAAAGTCAAAATCTTTGACCATGTTTTTTTCCCATTTCTCGACGTTTTTTTAGACCTTTCGAAGAGCTGATTAGATTTTGGGGGTAAACGATTGGGGATGAGGGGTAAGAATGGGGTAAAACTCCTATTTTTAGCGTTTTTTGGTTATAATTAAGGCAATTTTATTGTATTTTATTAATATAGCACTTATATGAATATATTTTAAATTGGTCAAAAAATTTTACAAGCCATTTTTTCTTAAAATGCATTGTTTTCGAGATATTGGCGTTTAAAGCAGTAAAACCCGTATAACCCGATTTCAAAAAATTATATTTTAAATGAAAGCTGCTTAAGCCCTATAAAAAATAATACAGACTTTCAAACTTTAATAAATTATGCAGGTGTATTATTGCCTATTCACGTGATCACACAACTTTCTATTTCATAACGTTTCAAATTGGTGCCTAGTGCCCATGTTTTGACAAGGTGCTTGCACTGTTCGGCTGTTTTAGTGCCTATTCATAAGCTCGCACAAGAACATAAAACATAAGAATGCGATGCCGTGATTGGCTTGACGGGCCGCCATGTACCTTGTAAGGCAATCACGGCATCGCATTCTTATGTTTTATGTTCTTATGCAAGCTTCTGGATATGCCTTTAGGTGTTTCGGCAAGGAATACTTTTTTGTTAATCTCAATGACTTACTTTTCGGTTAACATATACGAAGAGTATAATTATAGAAAAACGTCACGATCGATCGAATGCCATTGGCCAATTTGGTATTTTCATTTAAATTTTAATTCACGATTGCGGAAATTTAATCTTTGTGGATGAAGTACTCTCCTGAAGTATAAATACACAGACCTGCAATGAAAAAGTGGTTTGAAACCTTAATACTACTGCCAACAAGATAATACTTTTTCCTATAGGCCTATGTTCATTATATAGTATAGGAGTTTTTGAGATTGCTGAAATTGAATATGATAATACAAATTTTCTAACGTCACCTCCGAGTGGGTGAGTGCGTAAATATTTTTAAATGCTTCCAATATTTTCGTCAAAATTGGTATGTAGAGGTTTTTGGGGTGGACAAAACTAAATCCCAGACAGCACATAATAACTATTAGATATCCAGGGGATGTACTTTCTGGATATACTCTATATCCAGAAAGTATATCCCCTGGATATCCAATAGTTATTATGTGCTGTCTGGGATCTAACAAAAAAAAAAATCTAACTCCACCCCCGGGGTAAGGGGTAAGTTTACAATGTTTTCTTAAAAATTCGTATAAAGAGTTTTTTAAAGTCGCTAAAACTGAATCTTGAAATACATTTTTTCTAAATCCACCCCCTGAATGGTGGGGTACTAATTTTCGTGAAAATTGGTATATTGCGGTTTTTGATGTTGTTGAAATTGAATCTGATAATAAAAAAAATATTTTACGCGAGGGGTGGAAAATTGGGAAAGCTTCTTTACTGGACTTCTTTTCTTGATTTGAGGCATTTTACGGACCTTTTTCACTTAGCCGACCGGGCCTCAAGTAGCCAGTCCGCGCCTTTAAAGATAGCTTTAGAACCAAGCGACGAATTAGTTTAGACTATTTTTGACTATTAGACTATTTGACTAGATATTCTTTCTGTGGTGGGGCTTTTCCATCTATTTGATAAACCGAGTTTATATTTTTAAATAGCGCGCTTTTAGACGTAAGTTTTTCCCCAAGCCGTATGGAGGCGCTGATTTACATGAAACATCAAAACATTTGAGTGGCATACCTCCATGTTTTATCTATGTTTGACAGCTCAGTTGTCGAAATCAGGTGATATTTATTTATTTGTTAAAAATGTGAATTTAACTAGTTTCAACATGAACAAAAATCTACAATCACCTACAAAACTAACAGAGTTTGCCCCCTTGTACGTAGAAGAAAAACCAAGCACTGTAGGTCAATTTATCTCGAAATTTTTCAAGTCGACAAAAGTTGCTGAAGAGGCTGTTTCTGAAACAACTGAGGTTGATGTGTACCAGGAAAATTTGCCCTCTTGGGCAGTTGACGCTGCTGAATCACCAGACACCGATGTTTATCCTGTTGATGGTAATGACGGAAAAGGTGTTACTAATGTATTGAAAAGGATTAGTGGCTTATTGGCTTTAAAAAGTAAGGTGAGTATAAAATGCTGATAGAGGCACTTTTATAGTACAAGATGTCTGGTTTCTTCCCGTCTTTGTAAATTGTGTATTGGTTTTTGGGTATATCGGGTAGAGCAAAAAACTTCAATTTAATATGATTGTGGACATTTCGAATTCCGTTTAATTCATTTTCAACATTCCTTCTAAAAAATTAACAGTGTTAAATTTGTGTAAGCTCGGTTGTTAGTTATTTTTTGACCTTTTGACACAAATTTAACACTGTTAATTTTTTAGAAGAAAATTAATTAAACGGATTTCGAAACGTCCACAATCATATTAAATTGAAGTTTTTTGCTCTACCCGATATACCCAAAAACCAATACACAACTTTTATAGTACAAATGGAGGTTTGAGGCTCTGCAATATATGAAATTTATTGTGAGTAATGGGCATCCTTTATAGACATACAAATGACAATATCTTTAAATGGCTCTATTTTGAAAACTGATTGCCAAAAATAATAGGTATACCTATTATTCCTTGTGTAGGACATTAGGCAATACGTATTGCCCATTTTGCCCCCTTTTCTTATCCAAATTTTAACCATATTTGAAGTGACAAAGATCTTAAATTGGTGAATACGATTTATAGAAAAACTGACCAAAATTTTTAACCCCATCCTGGATTTATTTATTTAGTATTAGAAATACACAACCGTGCATCACAGACGACTGTCAGGTATATCCAAAATGAGGTCTAACATTGTTCTCAATGTCGAGAAAAAAATCAATAAAAAATTTTCAGTTTTTTTACTAATGCAGGACTTTCCTTAGGGAAAGTAATACTTGGCTACTTTGTGAAGTATTCTAAATTGTAATGTCTGCGAACGTGTTGACATAATTTCCCTTGCCAGGCTATCAATTGACTCAATAAAAAAAAAACAGAAAAAAAAACTATAGAAGTTATAAATAAAGAAAAAAATATTAAAAAAATATTTTTTTGTTTATACCGTAATATTGTATTTTTATATTAATAAATGTAAAACAAAATAAAACTTAAGTGTGTAATACTCAGTAGTCGGCGTAAACTCAGTGGTGACTCATCAACGTTAAAAAAAGAAACATAGGCTTAGGGAATAATTGTGCCGAATTATGAGGGAAATTTTTATAAAGGTGACTAAATTGAAACATTTGACTACTAATTTGTTACACACAACAATATTGACTATACATATTAACTATAAATATGTATATATATATCGGTGTTATTCAAAGAAAAAAACCGACATTCGATTTTTGTCTTTTAAGAAAGTGTTTAATTTTTATTTATCGATAACCTTTTTCCCACCTTACTCATTTAAATGGAAACATTAAAAAAAAATCAAGATAAAAAGAAATAAAAATGTAAATATTTAAAACCTCGCGTCAACGCTAGAATCGAGTACTGGAAATTCGCCGACTACTGGTAATAATTTATGGCCCCCAATATTACAATCTAAAAATAGGTCATAAATGTAGAAAATTTATCTGTCATAATAATGACCTTTTAGATTACAATTATTTGCAAAACATAATTTGTTATTTATTTTTTATTCAGGTACCTACTCACTGTGTTATTGTAAATAACCACATAAGAGATCTTATTTAAATATGTTTTAATTAATTAATTCTAATATTATTTTTAATTTCCAAAATTTAAAATTCCAGTGTTCTAGTTTAAAGTGTTTTATTAGATTAATCTTCAGGACTAGTACCTATGTTCGGATTATTCTATAACTATTTGTGCAAAATTTTTCCGAGTGTCTTTCCTTCTGAGAACTCTAAGACACAATCTGTAAGCAAAAAGTAGAGTTCTTAATGTATTTTTACTTTCGAGCGACCTCGGAGATCTCTCGAGAAAAAAAAGTGTTTTACATTGTGATTTATTTATCCGTTTTAAGGCCTATACCTACATTCCGGAAAATAAAAAAATTTTGCTCTCCGTCCGTCGGTTCGTCCGTCCAGAGACATACTTTGAACTTAAAGTTTGCACAGGAGAGTTTTTCTTAGTTTTTCTCTACTTCCCCAAATAAGGCTAGTTTATGCATGAACAAAAATGTTACTTAGGGAACGTTCAAGTATTACGTAACGCAAAATGTACCAAAATTCATACACTTCATACCTCGGTTCTCGCGTTATTTAAGGCTGTAGAGATTTCATATTTTGGCTACCCCCCTAACACGCCCCCTATTAGGGGGAGGGGGGGTAGCCATAATATGAAATTTCTATAATAACGCGAGAATCGTTGTATGAAGTGTATGAATTTTGGTACAATTTGCGTTACGTAATACTTGCACGTTCCCTTAATAGTAAATTACAAATACAACATGTTATAACAACATGTAATTCCTGGTTTTCCTCGGAAAAATCACATTTATAACTTTGGTAAAGGCGACTTAAAAATTAAGGGGTTTCTTTTCCATAATGACCAAAATGCAAACTGATTAGAAAAAAAAAACAAACCAGGTGAACAGTGGCAAGCACCTTGTCAAAACATCGGCACTAGGCACTAATTTTAAACGTTATGGAATAGAAAGTTGTATGAATAGGCAACCATTAATACACCTGAGTGTAACATTTTTTAAAGGGCTCAAAAACAACTTTCATTTAGAATATAATTTTTTGAAATTGGGTTATAAATTAGTGAGATATGCTAAAAAAACGTTTTACTGCTTTAAACGCCAATATCTCAAAAACAATGCATTTTAGTTTATAACATTTTTTGACCAATTAAAAATTATCTTTTATATAAGTGCTAAATTAACCAAATACAATAATAATTTCCTTAATTATAACCAAAAAACGCTAAAAATAGGAGTTTTACCCCATTCTTACCCCCTTATCCCCAACCATTTACCCCCAAAATCTAATCAGCTCTTTAAAATACGATAAGAAACAGTATTCAAAAACCTTTTTCTAAATTTTCTTTTTGTTTAAATTATATTTTTTTTTAGAATTTGAAAGATTATGAGGACACAGAAATGAAACAGTACTGGATGCCAGACTCTGTTAGCAAAGAATGTTACAAATGTTGCGAAAAATTCACCACCTTCAGAAGGAGACATCATTGTAGGGTTTGTGGGCAAATTTTTTGTTCTCAGTGTTGTAATCAGCAGATTCCGGGCAAAATATTTGGTTGTACAGGTAAATCTACGAATTTTAAATCTGAAAATATTTATTTTTATGGTTTGAATAAGTAACAATATTAACTACTAAAATAAACAATTCATCTTTTCCTCGCACGTTATGCAAAATTGGGGGGGGGTAGTTAATCCTTTGTTTAAGGGGATGTTTAGCTTCTAGAACAATAAATCTTGCTTTTTGCACAAGTTCATGACCAGACAAAAATTTTGAGCACTTATATGTTACATTTTATCAATCCCAATTGAAGTTACAGGTGTTTGAAAAACAGGCTAAAAAAACTCTTTATCCAACACCTTCACAGAAACACTTGTTTTGAGCACTATTTTAAATGTCAAAAGTGATTTTTTTTTTCCACTAGTGACTAAAAAATTTTTCACACACTCTTTTACGTACAGCTTTTGATCTCACCCAAAATTAGTTACATACCCTATTAATTAAGTATTATAACTATTCTATAAATAGAATCACGTTAACTAAACCATTAAAATTAAAGAAAACCCCAAATTATTCTTTAGTTTTTGAATAAAATACTGGTTTTATTAAAAATTCTGTCATCACCGCGTCCATTTTGACATTTGTAAGAAATGTAAAACTAGCAATTGTTTATTTTTAATAGGCATACTTAGGCCATGGCTACCTATTATTTTAGTATTAAGAAAACTTAATCTTAATATTTTTGACATAATTTTTCGCAAAATTATATATTTTTATTTAAAAATAAAAGGTGTTGGATAAAATTAAAATCTCAACTCGTGTATTAAGTGATTTTATCCACTTAATACACTAGTTAAGAAAATAACTATTCTTTGCGGTCACTCTTTATCAACTATTATTTTAGGCGATTTAAGAGTGTGCACAAACTGCTGCAAAGTCGTACTGTCCTACCTGCAATCGTCCGACGGTGGCCTAGATCTCACCACCGACCTAAAAGTTCTGCAGGAAAGTCTACAAACGAAGTTCGGCGATAACTACGGCCAAACGTCAAAACAGGAAGAACTGCCTCAGCAACTGGGTGTCAGTTCTGAGACGGGAATGGTCGGCAGAAAAATATCTGTGGGATATCAAGAAGAAAAATTTGTTTCTGAAAGGTATTTAATTTAAATAACTTCATTTAATTGAAACTAGATGAAACGTTGCAAGCACCCTGTCAAAACATCGGCACTATTGTACACTAGAGCCATCTAGCTTGCAAATTTCAAACTAGGTGTTTTGTTTGATTTTAAATTCTGTATCTTTAAAACATTATATTCTAGCAAAAAACTGTATATAACATTTTTTATAGGGCCTTAAAAGAGCTTTTATTTAAAATATAATTTTTTGAAATCGGGTTATAAATATGTGAGATATGCTAAAAAAACCTTTTACTGCTTTAAACGCCAATATCTCGAAAACAATACGTTTTAGGAAAACGTTTATAACATTTTTTGACCAATTTAAAATTATTTTTTTTATATAAGTGCTAAATTAACCAAATACAATAATAATTGCCTTAATTATAAACAAAAAACGCTAAAAATAGGAGTTTTACCCTATTTTTACCCCCTTACCCCCAATCGTTTACCCCCAAACTCTAATCAGCTCTTCGGAATACGATAAGAAACAATATGCAAAAAACCGCAAGTCGATATCTCATGTAGAAATGGAGTTAGAGAGTTAACATCCAGACAGACAGACGGACGCAAATTTTTTTTTACTGATTTCGACTCGGAATGGTCTAAAACGTCGAGAAATGTGAAAAAAACGTAGTCAAAGTATTTGACTTTTCGGCGAAGATTTCAATACATCGGCACTCTTAGTAGCACTAAGTGCCGATGTAATAACTTCACGTGTTTAATTAATGAATTTAATAATTAAATTCTTTTTAGCAGCCCAACTACCTCATACTTAAGCACGGAAGAAAAATACAAGGCCCTTCAGAATTCAAGCTCTTTGCGAAATCTATTCGAAGAGCTAAGCAAGCCAAATGTGGGAGTGCCTCTGGACACGCACAGATACAGATTGAGAACGTATACGGATTGTTTTTCCGGATCCGATTTGATTGATTGGTTGATATTTCAGCAAAAAGCCAAAACAAGGTATGGTACCTGTGGCTGTGTTCAAAAAGTAAAAATTTATACTTTTAGTTTGTTGGAAATTTTTTCAAGTACTTTGTTTTCAAAACGTTTTTTATTTTTTTTTTCACATTTTTTTTATTATTTTTTGTTACAGTTGATTAAAAAAAAAATGGAAAAGTAAGGTTAACTAATGCTCATGACGCTCCGGTGCGTCATCGCGTTATTCTAGAGGGGCGCGACGCTCCCGTGCGTCGTGTTCACTGTTACATTTAAAGGCCAGTGCTGCGAACGTGTCGGGATTATTATTAAACATGTCTGTTTGAAATTTAAATATTAAATATGCCTGTTTGAAATTTAAATATTAAACATGTCTGTTTGACATTTAAATATTAAATATGTCTGTTTGACATTTCAATATTGACACTTTAACTTAAATTTAATGACCCTTAAATGGCAAGTAAACAAATATTTGTCAAATAAAAAAAATACAATTTACAATGTAACAGTTGTTTTATAACCCAATTTTCCCATTTTTATTGAACCCAACTGCACATTTTTTACATTTTTTATTTATTTTTTTTCTTTTTCGCAAAGAATTTTTTTTTATATTTTCCATTTTAGGATTCAAGCATTTTCAATTGGACAAGCCCTGTTTGACGGGGGCTATATTAAATGTGTGGCAGAACCCTGTCCCTTTACAGACGGGGTTCAACTTTACAAATATGGTTCGTTAATGTCCTTACCCTTGAAGCAATGTTTTACGAACAGTTATGAAATTCCAAACCAGGAGGAACCCATTTGGGTTCAGCAGATACCGCACGATTTCAGCACCACTGACTCAGGTAGTTACCTGAAATTTCCCACCAACAGATGAACCGAAGGCTAACTATTAAAAAATTATGCAAACTATGATAAATTTCTCCCATTTTTATGCCTTTTACTGTAAAGTTTTATTTTTTAGAGAATGAAATCGCATCGCCATCTGACGGCGATATGCGGCATTTGACATCTTCTTCCTCCTATATGCTGGATTTGAACGTGGAAGCGAACTCGGCCTATATCACATGTCCGGATAATAGTTATCCGGTAAAAAGTCCGGAATCCTCCGAAATCGACTTTAAGTACGAAAAAGAAATCGATGTCAAACCGTCCGAGCATAGGGAAATTGTTCCAGAGGCCGGTAAGTAACATATTATTGACCAGAAGAAAAAGCAATCTTAAATCTAAAATAAATAAATTTCAGGCAGTAACTCCCATAATTCCTTCATAACAAATATTTATCACATAAATATTTAGCAAACGAAATTAAGATTTGTAAAAGATAAATAATAATTGTATATTAAAAAATGACAGAACACAACATCTCATAGCAATTACTTGACACTGTCAAGTTGACAGTTGTTTTACGATCGACTTACCGGTTGCCTACACTATAGTGCGCAAAATTCAATTTTGCGCTTGCTGTCATGGTAACGAGCAGAAAAGTAAAATGCTAAGAAATAGGTTATTTTTCGGTCAGAAAACTTCATTTGTTTTTGTAGAAATGTAAACTTTTCTATTATATCGTAGAAATTTATTTATTTCAGTTTTGTTAGATTATCCATGCTTTTTCTTACAGTAAAGTTTATGTTAGGAAGGGTAGTAAAAGTGTATTCAAAGTAAATATTTTTTCTGTTTTAGGTTGGCATAATACTCCTACTCTCAGGGAAGACAACGGTGAAAAATTAGCCTATAACTTGTTAACTGAAACTTACGATCAGCACGAGATAAATTTGTTGAGGCAATTATTATCCACAAATGGCTTATCACTTTCTTGGTGCGAAGTCATATTAAAATTGGTTCACGAAGTTATTGACATTATTAGACCAGGTAAAAATACTACCTTTGCTACACAAGTTATGTATAGGGGAAGTCAGGGTTAACTGGGCCACCGGGTTAACTGGTCCACCTGGATTTTATCAACTTTTTTTATTAGTTTTGGCGCCTTAGGGCAAATTCTAGTGATATTTAGTAGTAGTATTGTTTAAAGTATTATGACGGACCGTGTTGTCCACGTGTAAGTTGTAGTAAAAAAAGTTAATTTTTTTCGATGAAAAGTGGGTATTTACCTTAACTTTTATTTTTTAATTAATACTTTTTTATTAATAGGAGGATCTAGATTAATATTTTACCTAATATACTGAGTATTTTATTAATTATTCTGCATAATTTCTGCCTTCTAATATCTTATTAAGTAATAAAATTTTATGATTTTATTCAGTGGTGTCACTCGGGGTAAACTGGTTCCGGGTTAACTGGACCACTTACGTCAATATTAATTAGTTCGGGGTTAAATTGGCCATGTCCAGTTAACCCCGGACCAGTTAACCCTCAGATATATCTAATACATATTATTTAACATATTATCTTGTCTATTTTTATGTTAGAATTAAATTTTATTTGATTTCAAATCGTTTTTTTCACAATAATTACAATACAATACATTTTTGTTAGTGGACCAGTTAACCCTGAGTAGTGGTCCAGTTAACCCTGCCCTATGGGGTTAACTAGTCCAGCGGGGTTAACTGGTTTATCGTTAATAATTTTTTGTATATAAATAATATTTGTCTGAAGTATTAATATGTTCTAACTATAGTATTAATCTACCTTTTGCTATAGAAAATATTTAAAAATTTTTTACAGGTTTTTCAAAAACTCGATATGAAAAAAACCGGCCCAATTAACCCCGACTTCCCCTACTATTATCTTATCTTACAAAAATTAGTTATTAAGGGGTCTTTCTACCTTCAAATTTTAAAAATATCGTTTTTAATTTTTTTTTTTTTTTTAAAGAAAAAAGATTTTATTGTGAAATTTTGTAATTATACTTATATGTTTATTTATATTTAAAGAATAATTTTTTTTTTAGATTTTTAAAGTGCCATCTTTTGCCATATAATTTTTTGAAATCGGACTCTTTTAGAACAGTCAAATAAAATACTTAAAAGTTCAAAAATTTGGCCTTTGCATGTCAGTACTTTCTTTAGACACCCTGTACAAACAGCAAACAAAAATAACTATAAAACTCTAAAATAGACATATTAAGGAATTCTGCAAAATATTTCTGACTGAGTGATATAGGTCCTAGGTAACAGTTTTTTCGACCTATATTATCTCAAGGGGTATTTCTTAACATTTTCAGCCCCTAGAAAAATCCCTATATTTTGTATATGGGTGAAAAAAATTACCAACATTCCTTTATTATATTTTATTAATTTCCCATTCTTAAAATGTGCCACACTAGTGTTGTTATATATTAAAAAAAATAAAATTGTAAAATAACAAAATTAATACTTAAAAGCCAAAGGCTCAATTTTTTTTTAAATCTAAATTTTTGCAGGTGAGTTGCTCTAAACATACTCCACCTTTTTTTACTAGTCCTGGATATTCTCAAAAAACGTTTTTCGGCCCGGTCTACTAATTACCGAACAAATATAATTTTTTTAAACCTGTCGTAAAATATAAATAAAAAAATTAGGTTCTAACTTTTTTTTTATATTATAGATAAAAACCATAACGCTATAGATTTAGACATAAGAACTTACGTGCAATTCAAAAAGCTACCGGGCGGAAAAAGATCCGATACCACCCTGGTAAAAGGCATAGTTTGCAGCAAAAATGTGGCCCATAAAGGTATGGTGGTGGACATCGAAGATCCAAAAATATTGGTGCTACAATGTGCTATAGTTTATCAACGAAATGAGGGGAGACTAATGTCTTTGGAGCCAGTTTTAATGCAGGTAATTTATTTTTGCGTTACCATTTATTTTTTTTAAATGGGGAAAGCCTTTATGTAGAATGTTCAATTTTTTTCTTGCTTAACTCTAGAACACGTCTTTAAATACAACTTAAAACTGTTTAAAATTTTGGTTTTTAACATTTTAGTGTTAAATTTTTAGTCGTCAAAACGTGAAATTTTAGCTAAGGTATTACAACAAGAGTGACCTTTTTATGTATTTAAACCTGAGAAATTATATTCTAAAATTAAATTTAAAAAAAAAGTTACACAGAAAAAGTTTGGGGCAAAAACTTGAAGGAGTTCAGGGTAAAAAAACCGTTTTTTTAGGTTTAATTCGCTGTCACTGCTCAAATTTTTATTTTAATATTAGTTTTATATTTTTTTAAGCTTAAGTAAATAAAAACAAAAAATTAAAAAAAAAACATCAGTTTTTTATAAATAGAATTATCAGCTGAATTCAAAAATGAAAAAACTACAGAGTGTTCCATTACAAAAGAAATATTTATGCCACTTTCGACGAAACAGCAAGTGAAACAAAAAAATTAAATCCGCCATTTTATAGCCAATGTAAAATTATATAAATCACCCAAGTTTATATTTTATCGAATAAAGATTAATCTTAGTTTGGGGGGTGGACATAAATAAAACTCACCCGGTATATAAGTGTATAAAAAGTGTTTAAATTGTCATTTTAGGAGCAAGAGTACTTACGTCACGTGACAGCAAGAATAAGCGCCATGCGGCCGGACGTGGTACTAGTTCAGAGAAACGTGTCTCGCCTCGCGCAAGAGTCCTTGCTGCAAAACAACGTGACCCTAGTGCATAATGTCAAACAAACGGTGTTGGACCGTATCTCGAGATGCACAGCTGCCGATATTGTGACTGCAGTAGACGCTCATATAGGTATTATATATTTTTAAAATAATTTATAGTATTTTTGAAACAATATTTAATTATTTTTTTACGGACTTAGGATTAAAAGTGTCTTTTTCTTGGAAATGCTTCATTTTATCAAATTTTGCTTGGTTGTTATTTTAAATTGTTTGTAACCATAACGAAGGTCCGCCCATGAAAACTTTTTCAAAAGTCATCTTGGGGGATTTTTCTTTATGAACTTGTGGCATTATATTGGCAAGATCACCCCTAAAGACCACGGAGCAATTTGTACGCAAGTTTGACGCTATATATTGCAAGTTAAACAGTGCTGCCAACCAGGCAATTTTGACGTGTCTCTGCGTTTGTTAACAAAACCATAACTTAGCATTTGCTTTTTTAAGGAAGTGTTTTATTAGACAGACCGGCCCAATATTAATAATAATAATTATTAACATGTGCAGTTGCTAATATATTAGTAAAAAGAATCGATTTGGTAACTTTTTTCCAGGTTGGTACCACGAAAATAACTACAGTGCGATTATAAAGTGCCGAACAGTTTGAAAAGAAAATACTCTTCGTTTGAAGCCATGTGATTGCTACGTACAACAGCTCGGTGGCCAGTAAAACGCACACAGCTTTCTTGCATTTTAATCATCGCTAATGCCAGTTTTGCATTAAAAAGTGTTAGGCACTTTATAATCGCACGGTATAAATCTTGCGTGAAAATCGTCGAAAAATAGAACTTGTTCTAATAATTTGATTGATAGGGCAGATTATAGGCTTGTTAAATTTTAAATTGATTAAATTAGGGTCCCTCTATCGAGTCGATTTTTTTGAAGCAACAATCTGCCGCTGAATGGACTGACCCTAGGTCGAATTGTTTGTAAACAAAAAACTGACATTCAGAAATTATTTAAGTCAGTTTCAGTGCACGTATTTAAAAATCCAATTTAAAATGTTTAAACATCATAAATGTAAAATACAGGACAGAACTGATAACGATATTCTCTCGGAATATATAGATACAGGAATACTGATAAACCTAAGAAGAAAATTAAAGTCATTTATCATGATAAGTCGATCTCATCCGCAATCAAAAATCCACCTGAAATCGAACCTGATGATACAGTCCGAAATGATTTACCATCTTCTCAAAGGAGGAAATATGATTCATCCGTTCAGCTTGTGCAGTTTTTGGTTCGAAAATTTTTGTATAATCTATTTCCTTTTCATATTTATCGTCATGCCGTTGCAGTTTCCTTATAACGCATTTCTTCAAAAAATACTACTTGGAAAGTTCAGAGTCTATACAGGAAGAATATTCTATTTTATATACATCTTCTATAACTTTAGAATAGGCTACTATAATAAGAACACTGGTGTTACCGAGTTAAGTTGTAAAAAATCTGCGATGAAGTATCTCAAAACCTTTTTCGTGAGTGACATGATCTCGCTTGTACCAACCATTCTGCGAATGTTTTCACTGCCGATTCCAAAATATATAACGGCCTGTTTCATGTTTAGATTGTTCAGAATAATCTCTTTGTATGAATACATAGAACAGTTCAGATTATGGGCTAACTGGTCTTCTGTTAAAGTCAAGATAATCAAAGGCGTTTTGACATTGTTTGTCTGTATTTTATGGATTACGATGGTGTTGTTTTTATTTCAACATGACATTATTGTAAAACATACTTGGCATGAATATGGCGACGCGGAAAGGGAAAAATGGTTTTGGGAGTTGTTTATCGAATGTTTCTACAGAACTATAGAATTGATATTGTTGGTATCGACTAACAGCACACAGCAACTTATGACTCAAGCTAATATGGGACTTTGTTCTTTGCAAATAGTCATGGTTTTTGCGGGAGCCATGATTTACTTCTTTATTTTTTTGAATATTATGCAACTATGGCAACAGTATACCACGGGTTATACCAGGTATAACGGATCGTTACAGGAGTTTCAAGAATTCATGGAATATAAACAGTTGCCACAACATACGCGCAGTAAGGTTTTTGATTATTTTCATTTTCGATTTTGTGGTCAATATTATAACGAACTCGAACTGATGCAAGCATTTTCACCCAGTTTGAGACAGGAAGTGATCGAATTTAAAGCCGGAAAGTGGTTGAAAGGTATAAGAATATTCAAAGGTATGCCGGAAAATATTTTAATGAAGTTGACTACGTATCTTACCTTAGAAGTGTACTTTACAAGGGAGAATATATTGGAACCACTTGATTCGGGAATATTGTATATTGTTTTAAATGGATCGGTCGCAGTTTATTCCTCAAAGGAACAGGAAATCTGCCACCTGGGCGAAGGATCTTGCTTTGGTGAAATCAGCTTGGTACTGAATGTCCCTATTAATTTAACTGTCACGGCGGTGAAGCCTGTTAAAGTATATAGACTTTTGAGATACCATTTGTTGCATGTGTTGTCTCAGGATGAATCGGTAGGCGAAGATTTAAAACGTAGAGCTATGTACAGACTCGAGCATAATAGAACTTCAACTCAAAACGATTCCTAAATATTTCTTCTATTGTTTTTTTGTTTTGAATTGATTTGTAAAACTATTTAACAATAAAGGATTTGAAAACTTAAACAACTCGTAACAATATGTACACCAGAAATTAATTTTGACCATAGGAAAAATAAATTTTTATTCATTTGACCCCTTAAGGGGGTTGAAAGCTTTTTTAAAACGTAAGCGTATTTTAAAGACCTCTTAATCTAGAATCTCGATATTTGGCACAAATAATCTTACTGGAAAAGTGGGGTTATAAAAAAAATTACATTGTGAACTATCTTTCATTTGACAAATATTTGTTTACTTGTTAATAAATTTAGTGTCAATATTGTTATTGTCACATCAATGTCAAAGTCAAAAAATGTTGGTGTATTTTTTTAAAATTGGGAGAGATAAAGCAGAAAAACAAGAATACTCGAAGAATACTGGTGTAGAACCCATAATTATAATTTTTAAATTAAGGAACTATGAGGAATACCTAGTTGTAGGAGACCAATATACTAGTAGTGTTTTTTAAAAATAAAGGTATTTAAAACAAGTTTATTAGATACAAAATATATTGATAAGGGTATTTAATAATAGACATTTTAGAATAGGGATATTTTAGAGCAGAAATACAGTAATTAACAATAGAGATACGCTTCAAAATCCAAATAGTATTTACTGAACACAAATGCATAGAATAACATATGATTTTTGACATGGTTAAACTAACCTTATTTTTCAAACAGGCATAACCCTATTTAAATAATCCACATTCACACAACTAAATTTTATGGAAAACATGAAATTTTACTTAACCCCACTTTTCCAGTTTTGTTGAAATCAACTGTAGGAGGACTTTTTACACATTAAAAAACCATCAACAGTAAAATCTGAGGTGCTCAGTTTCGAAATATAATAAACTTTCTTCCGCAGAAATGACCAAAGTGGACTTAAAACCTAAAAATATTGTACTGCTTTAGATTCTTCTATATGAATTTCGGTCAGTGACTTTAAATCCGTTCACAAAGTCGATTGTAAACTCAGAAAATATAGTTGCAGGTAACTTATTAAAAAAAAGTGTAGTGCAGTGTAATAAATTTCTCTCATAATGTGCAGACAACAATTCAATACAAAATGATTTTACAGTGTAAAGTAATCTTGCTATAGACAAAAACAATATTGCCAAATCGTTTATTTTTGATGAATTTAATGTAAACTAGATGAAACTTTGCAAGCACCCTGTCAAAACATCGGCACTATTGTACACTAGAGCCATCTAGTTTGCAAATTTCAAACTAGGTGTTTTGTTTGATTTTAAATTCTGTATCTTTAAAACATTATATTCTAGCAAAAAACTGTATATAATTTTTTATAAGGCTTAAAAAGAGCTTTTATTTAAAATATAATTTTTTGAAATCGGGTTATAAATATGTGAGATATGCTAAAAAAACCTTTTACTGCTTTAAATGCCAATATCTCGAAAACAATGCGTTTTAGGAAAACGTTGTTTATAAAATTTCTGACCAATTTAAAATTATCTTTTATATAAGTGGTAAATTAACCAAATACAATAATAATTGCCTTAATTATAAACAAGAAACGCTAAAAATAGGAGTTTTACCCTATCTTTACCCCCTTACCCCCAATCGTTTACCTTCAAAATCTAATCAGCTCTTCGGAATACGATAAGAAACAATATGCAAAAAACCGCAAGTCGATATCTCATGTAGAAATGGAGTTAGAGAGTTTACACTCAGACAGACAGACGGACGCAAAATTTTTTTTTACTGATTTCGACTCGGAATGGTCTAAAACGTCGAGAAATGTGAAAAAAAAAACGTGGTCAAAGATTTTGACTTTTCGGCGAAGATTTCAATACCTCGGCACTCTTAGTAGCACTAAGTGCCGATGTAAATGATTTTACAGTGTAAAGTAATCTTGCTATAGACAAAAACAATATTGCCAAATCGTTTATTTTTGATGAATTTAATGTAAATTATTATATTAAATAATTTTACCAATTTTAACCGAAATGCAGTTCTTTATCATTATTATAACTATTTATAATCATTTCAAACCAAAATATTTTTTTTTGAATGGGCCCAAAATCCCTATCCAAATGATACCCTAGTTTAAATTGTTTGTCAACAAAAAAACTGACATTTAGAAATGATTTAAGTCAGTTTCAGTCAATTTAGGCGTACGCAGTTACAAATCCAATTTAAGATGTTTAAACATCATAAATGTAAAATACAGGACATAACTGATAACGATATTCTCTCGGAATATATAGATACAGGAATACTAATAAACCTAAGAAGAAAATTAAAGTCATTTATAATGATAAGTCGATATCATCCTCAATCAAAAGTCTATCTAAAATCGAACCTGATGATCCAGTCCGAAATGAAATACCATCTTCTCAAAGGAGGAAATATGATTCATCCGTTCAGCTTGTGCAGTTTTTGGTTTGAAAATTTGTCTATAATCTATTTCCTCTTCATATTCATCGTCATGCCGTTGCAGTTTCCCTATAACGCATTTCTTCAGAAATTAATCCTTGGACAGTTCAGAGTCTTTGCAGGAAGAATATTTTTTTTTACATACATCTTCTATAACTTTAGAATAGGCTACTATAATAAGAACACTGGTGTTACCGAGTTAAGTTGTAAAAAATCTGCGATGAAGTATCTCAAAACCTTTTTCGTGAGTGACATGATCTCGCTTGTACCAACCTGTCTGCGAATGTTTTCACTACCGGTTCCAAATTATTTAATGGTCTGTTTCATGTTTAGATTGTTCAGAATAATCTCTTTGTATAAATACATAGAACAGTTCAGATTATGGGCTAACTGGTCTTCTGTTAAAGTCAAGATAATCAACGGCGTTTTGACATTGTTTGTCTGTATTTTATGGATTACGATGGTGTTGTTTTTATTTCAACATGACATTATTGTAAAACATACGTGGCATGAATATGGCGACGCGGAAAGGGAAAAATGGTTTTGGGAGTTGTTTATCGAATGTTTCTACAGAACTATAGAATTGATATTGTTGGTATCGACTAACAGCACACAGCACATTATGACTCAAGCTAATCTGGGAGTTTGTTCTTTGCAAATAGTCATGGTTTTTGCTGGAGCTATAATTTACTTATTTATTTTTTTAAATATCATGCAACTATGGCAGCAGTATACAACGGGTTATACTAGGTATAACGGATCGTTACAGGAGTTTAAAGAATTCATGGAATATAAACAGTTGCCGCAAAATACACGCAGCAAGGTTTTCGATTATTTTCATTTTCGGTTTTGTGGTCAATATTATAACGAACTGGAACTGATGCAAGCATTTTCACCCAGTTTGAGACAGGAAGTGATCGAGTTTAAAGCCGGAAAGTGGTTGAAAGGTATAAGAATATTCAAAGGTATGCCGGAAAATATTTTAATGAAGTTGACTACGTATCTTACCTTAGAAGTGTACTTTACAAGGGAGAATATATTGGAACCACTTGATTCGGGAATATTGTATATTGTTTTAAATGGATCGGTCGCAGTTTATTCCTCGAAGGAACAGGAAATCTGCCACCTGGGCGAAGGATCTTGCTTTGGTGAAATCAGCTTGGTACTGAATGTCCCTATTAATTTAACTGTCACGGCGGTGAAGCCTGTTAAAGTATATAGACTTTTGAGATACCATTTGTTGCATGTGTTGTCTCAGGATGAATCGGCAGGCGAAGATTTAAAACGTAGAGCTATGTACAGACTCAAGTCTAATAGAACTTCAATTCAGAACGATTCCTAAATGTTTCTTCTATTACTTGTTTTTTTTTATTGGTTTGTTACGCTATTTAAAAATAAAGTATTTGAAAAAAAAAACTAGGTAGTTTTTGTTGCCCATTTTCCATTGTGTATTTTTGCATAACTGTGATTTTTTTTGTAGGAAGGCCAACTTTAGGAAGTTGCAAACGATTTTTTCTGAAAAAGTTTGATGTCGATCAAGGAGTAAAAACTTTGATGTTTTTCGATGGTTTACCGGTGAATCATCTCGGTTGCACAGTTATCCTACGTGGAGGTTCAAAAAAGGAGCTCAGCAGATTAAAAAAAGTTGCCAGTTTTCTGCTTTTCGCCACATATAACTGGAGGTTGGAAAAGTCTTTTCTGATGGACGAGTTTGCGCAACCCCCGAGCAAAAAAGTCGAGTTTTTCGACGACAGTAAAGAGACGTCGCCCGACATTTCTATATCTAAACCTGTGGTAGAAATCAAACCTGATTTAAAAACCGAAGAAACAAAACCTGGAGAATCAAAAATTGAAGAATCGAAAACGGCAGAATCGCAGAAAATAATAGCCGAACCTATTATCGATTTTACCGATCCTCTTCATTTGAGTTACGACTCAAATAAATACCAAAACGAGAAACTTACAGTTGCAGAACTACCGTTTTCGAATCATTTTAAAAAGTCTTTGGATGATACGATTTTGTGTGTTTCTCCATTCTTGATGTTTCCCATTCCGTATTTGGAGACGGACGCGGGGAAAAAATGTAAATTGAGGTGCTTTTTCCCCTCCGACATCTACTATAGTGAGCAGTTCAATAACAGTATTAAAAGTCGATGGAAGGATGAAACTGAGGATATCATTAATTTTGATCAGCCCAAAAAAAAGGTAAGAAATGCGATAAATAAACCTTGAAACCTTTTAAGGCGCGCACAGTGGGAAAATTTATCTTTTTTTGGACAAAATTTTGCCGACGGTAGGGAATTTGATCAATTTTAATTTTAAACTAGATGAAACGTTGCAAGCACCCTGTCAAAACATCGCCACTATTGTACACTAGAGCCATCTAGTTTGCAAATTTCCAACTAGGTGTTTTGTTTGATTTTAAATTCTGTATCTTTAAAACATTATATTCTAGCAAAAAACTTTATTTAACATTTTTTATAGGGCTTAAAAAGAGCTTTTATTTAAAATATAATTTTTTGAAATCGGGTTATAAATATGTGAGATATGCTAAAAAAACCTTTTACTGCCGTAAACGCCAATATCTCGAAAACAATGCGTTTTAGGAAAACGTTGTTTATAACATTTTTTGACCAATTTAAAATTATCTTTTATATAAGTTCTAAATTAACCAAATACAATAATAATTGCCTTAATCATAAACAAAAAAAAACGCTTAAAATAGGAGTTTTACCCTATTTTTACCCCCTTACCCCCAAAATCTAACCAGCTCTTCGAAATACGATAAGAAACAATATGCAAAAAACCGCAAGTCGATATCTCATGTAGAAATGGAGTTAGAGTTTACACCCAGACAGACAGACAGACGGACGCAAAATTTTTTTTCACTGATTTCGACTCAGAATGGTCTAAAACGCCGAGAAATGTGAAAAAAAACGTGGTCAAAGATTTTGACTTTTCGGCGAAGATTTCAATACATCGGCACTTACTGTTACTAAGAGTAAAAATGGAAAGTACGCGTAAGGCTTTATATTTTAGAGTAATGCTGCGGCAAAGTAGCTTTGCGTTAACCTAACCTAAAAAAAATCTTAACATTTTTGACTATCGTTTTTTTTTGCTAATTTTGAATTTCCTGCAAGCTAGGTCATCAAAAAACGCATACTGACCGTGGAATTCCTAATATGGGTACAGGAAATTTTCTCAGCCATTGAATGAGAGCTATTAGATTCTTCTACGTCCACTAGTTACCGTGTTTTTACGCAACTGCAGCTTTTTGTAATTTTTCATATTTTTATAACCGTTCATAATTTTTTTTTGTGGACCTGTGTAATCATAACAATACTGTTTTAGATAGCACTGCATCCATTTTTGTCCCACAAAATAACGAGTATAGAAGAAAATAACGTTCAAAATTTACTGGCGAATTTTCGCGCCTGTGGCGGAAATTATCCGAAAAAGGAGGTGCTGATCAAAAGTGACCAAACGCCGAAAAAATCCGATTTAATTGTAGACAAAAACGATGTCCTAGATCCGAATAACCACCAGAGACTTTCAGTTTTATTTTGTAGTTTTAGTCCGGAATCTGAAAATTCACCTGCTTTTTGCGTCAATCCATGGTAAGTATTCAAAAATAAGCCGGTGCCAAAGAAAAAAAAAACGACTACAAAAAAATGCACCTGCTCCAATATACGGTGTATTTGAAATAGCGTCAATAATTTTAAGGGGTTTGGACTTTTTATTCTATATCAGAAAATATGAAAAAAAAGGTCCTATAAACATATGTCTAAAAAATGGGTTGTAAGGGAACTACGACCCTTCATTAGTAGATAAAAAAAATCTGATTTTATTTGTTAACTAAGGAACCCTTTGAGTTATAGCAACGATATTGTGATCTAATCTTAATAAGGCCTATCTTCTTATGTTATTTTCATGTCGTTATGAAGTCAATAAATTTTTTTTGGACCACCCTAATGTAACAGCTTGCCTAGATGGGACAACAATAATTCAGCTATCATTATGACGTCATAGCTGTATTTTTAAATTTAAATATCCCTTGTCACACAACCTACAGTCTCAAGGGTAAATTTTAAACATTTTTTTAATTAATTTTGTTTTTTAGGGTTGTGTGTATGGACTTTTATGGCAAAAATGACATACCTTTAGGTTGTTTTCTTGAAAGATACTGCTTCCGATCCACATACTATTGCCCTTCCAAAACTTGCGAAACACCGATGGACAAACATACGCGTCGTTTTGTTCATAATTCAGGTTAGATTTTTGATATTTTTGGTAAATATCGGAGTTAGCGTGCAAATGAGGTAAAAAGTACTACTTTTTGCGATAGCTCTCTTAACAGTTGTGTCACCGAATTTTTGATATTTTTAGAACCACCTCCATTTTCATACATATACTAGTTTACAATGCAGACTGATTCAAAATTAGTGAATCAAACGAAAATGGTAGATTCCCCATGCGAAAATATGAAAAAAGTTCCTATAAAGGTTGGTCAGGAAATGAGCCCTAAGGGAGCTACGACCCTCCTAAGGGTACATCTGAAAAGCAGTTTTATTTAATATCCCTTCTATAACTAGTATGGAATAGACAATATTCCGCGCGAGCGGAAAGTTTGTCATACGAGCCGGCAGGCGAGTATGACGGTCCCGCGAGCGCGGAATGACTATTCCATACGTGTTGTAGACTATACTTTTTCTTCGACTACAAATATTAAACACTGAATGGCTTTAAACTGCGGACAAGGTTAAAAACAATGTTTTTTTTGACTCGACATTGCAAATGCAACAAAACACATATTTTTAAATAAAGCAATGAATGTTATTTAATAATTTTATCAAATCAGTACTTAAAAAAGATTTTTATTTAATTTTAGCACATATTTACAAATTATAATGCAATAATTGAAGGTTATGTCAGATTGTTGTGACAGATATCAGGTTTAAATATTTAACAATAGATGGAGAAGTTTTAATTTTTTGAACTAAATTGATAAAAAACTGGTAAAATATTAAGAAAACCTAATAAACTTTATATAATTTTAAGGCAAAACTTTAAATTGCATTAAATTATTCAATATTTCATGGTAAATCATATATATTTTTGCTAATTTTGCTACAGTTTTCTTTACTTTTATAAACAAGAGATGGCACTACATGTGCTCATTCTAACACTTGATACGGAATATTCATACCGTGTCTAGAGCTAGAATGGATTCATTCTGTGTTTGAAAAGTGTGTGTATTTGCTTACATTCTAAAGCAGTCGTAGAAAAACGATTTTTTGCCATGCTTTAACATTGAACTTTAACTTTATTCTTATGTAATTTTTATATAATTAACTTTAAATAATAACAGAATACTTTAAAAATGCTAAGTTTTATTTTTTTTTACGTATTACGGATTCAACAACCCAAAATTTATAAGAAAACATTAAATATAAGATAAAAAATATACCTACTCTAAAAAAAAATAATAAAAAAACATATTTTATAGATTTATTTTTAATAAATGTTTTTTTTTTTTTTCAATATTTTTTGTTTATTTTTTTGTAGGCTGTGTTAGTATTCAACTAAACTATTTTGAAAACGAGTTCAAGGACGAGAACATCGTCATGTGGTCCTGGTGCACCAAGTGCCAAAAGGTGTCCCCCGTCGTGCCGATGTCGGCCGACACGTGGTCGTACTCGTTCGCCAAGTACCTGGAGATGAAGTTCTACGGGGACGTGTACGGCAGAAGGGGCCCTTTTAAGGAGTCCTGCCCTCACAGTATACACCATGACCATTTTCAGTATTTCGGGTACAAAAAATACGTAGCATTTTTTAAGTAAGTACCAAAATTTACATTTTTTACATCGGCACTTAGTGCTACTAAGAGTGCCGATGTATTGAAATCTTTATTATCACATTTCTCGACGTTTTTGACCATTCTGAGTCGAAATCGGTAAAAAAAAATTGTGTCTGTCTGGGTGTCTGGGTGTAAACTCTCTAACTCCATTTCTACATGAGATATCGACTTGCGGTTTTTTTGCATATTGTTTCTTATCGTATTCCGAAGAGCTGATTAGATTTTGGGGGTAAACGATTGGGGGTAAAAATAGGGTAAAACTCCTATTTTTAGCGTTTTTTGTTTATAATTAAGGCAATTATTATTGTATTTGGTTAATTTAGCACTTATATAAAAGATAATTTTAAATTGGTCAAAAAATGTTATAAACAACGTTTTCCTAAAACGCATTGTTTTCGAGATATTGGCGTTTAAAGCAGTAAAAGGTTTTTTTAGCATATCTCACATATTTATAACCCGATTTCAAAAAATTATATTTTAAATAAAAGCTCTTTTTAAGCCCTATAAAAAATGTTATATACAGTTTTTTGTTAGAATATAATGTTTTAAAGATACAGAATTTAAAATCAAACAAAACACCTAGTTTGAAATTTGCAAACTAGATGGCTCTAGTGTACAATAGTGCCGATGTTTTGACAGGGTGCTTGCAACGTTTCATCTAGTTTAAACATTAAAATTTAAAAAATTAATTGAAAATGGTAGTGTTCAAGACTGAAGTCGAGGCAAAAAATCTGTCGGGAACACTTAAGGCACTTCGCATACAAGGTGCTTATAATATTTTTTCTACTACCTACCTAAAAGTAGTAACTTCAAATATCAGTTAGTTAATTAACTATTATATTAGATCCTGATTTCGGGAACACGAACGAAACAAAGACAAGAAACGTTCTTATTTTACCACCCGTTTCCGATTTTTTGCATTCATTTTGGCATTTTTCATTATTTTTACGGGTGGAAACACCCGCTATTAAAATCGACCGAAATAGTATATTAAAGTACTAGTTTCATAACATACGTATTTAGTGCACGAGTTCAAGTTTAGAAAACGAGCCGCTTGCGGCGAGTTTTCTAAAGTACTAGTCCTCTAAAAACGTGTTATGAAACGAGTGCTTTATAAAATTTTTTCTATTTTGCTCTAAAATTTAAAAAACTTACATTTAAATTGATGACTGATTTAGGGATTTTTGTTTTGGGTTGGCATTACAGTTTACACTATGTTTAAAATTCTAAGAACAAATGATATTTTGATATATTTTACAGTCATCTCTTCTTTTTTCACTGCAATTAACCAGTCCACAATTTTAACGCGGTAAAAAATAATCCAAATTTTGTAAAAAATTAAACTTTGTATATTTAATTTAATTTAATTTTATTGACATTTGCACGCAAAACGTTAAGGGATAGGCTTTTGTATGTTGCCAACCCAAAAGAAAAAAAAGTAGAGACCTCTTATGGGCCTATAAGAACCTAAAAATGCGTGTGATTATGAGCTTATAAGAGTCGCAAAATAAAAAAAATCAATTTTTTTGCATTTTATGCCTAAAAATGAAACTTCGAGAAAATGTGAAAAACTTCCCCATTTTTCCACCCGTCTAGAAAACGTACCCGTTTCACATTTTTTTAAATTATTTTTTAGGTACACTCAGGTAAACATATGGGAAATATCGCTTCCCCCAAACACAATAGATATAAACTACGACTATCCCTCAATCCACAAACAACTCATAGACGAAATTCGAGTTTACACCCAAAAAGGCCATGAAATTTACTCCTCACTTGACGACAGGATAGCCAACTTGACAAGTGACGATTTGGAAACCGTTACCAACCTAAAACTGCAGTTAAATAAAGAACACGCTCATTTTAAGCAAATTGTTGAAGATGTCCAGATCAAATTGACTTCCCCCACTATTGAGCGGAAGAGTTTTGGTGAAAAAGGTAAGTTTTTCGGGGTTTTATCATGATTTAAGAAATCGAGATGCTGTTTTTCTGGAGGATAAAAAGTGATAGGTCCAAATTTTTCAAAAATTAGATTTTTATACCAATAATACAAATTAGAAGGGCTATTAAATACGAAGTCGCTATTTTGACGTCCGACGTCACATGACCTAATTCTTTGGTTTATTTTGGCTTGTTTTGGTTTTTCGTTTGTTTGGTGTTTTTTTTTTGTATATATTTTTTTGCCGAAAGAGATTTTAGACTTTAGTACTTTATTTATTGTTAATTTAAGGTAACATAATTACCCAAAATTTATTTGACTAAATTTGATTAATATAATTAGGGATAAAAAGTCTCATGGTGGCCCAGCTTCCCCTATTCATTAAAACTGCTTTAATAAGCAGTAGTCGGCGAAATTCCAGTACTCGCATAGGCGCCGCGTCGACTCTAGCGTTGAGGCGAGGTTTTAAATATTTACATTTTTATTTCTATTTATCTTAATTTTTTTTAATGATTCCATTTAAACGAGTAAGGTGGGAAAAAATGTTATCGATAAATAAAAATTAAAAACTTTCGTATTCTTAAAAGATAAAAATCGAATGTCGGTTTTTTCTTTGAAAAACACCGATATATAGTATGTATAGTTAATATGTATAGTCAATATTGTTTTAGGTAACAAATTAGTCGTCAAATGTTTCGATTTTTAAAAATTTCCCTCATAATTCGGCAAAATTATTCCGTAAGCCTATGTTTCTGTGTTTATTTTCAACGTTGATGAGTCATAACTGAGTTTACGCCGCATACGCACACAATCTTTTGAATAACATCTTCCCTTCGCCTCATTCCCTGGGTGCCAGTTAGAAAAATTTTAACAGTACATTTTTAGTTGCTGTTAATACAAAAACACTTTGTTAATCATTCTAAATACAAAACTAGATGAAACGTTGCAAGCACCCTGTCAAAACATCGGTACTATTGTACACTAGAGCCATCTAGTTTGCAAATTTCAAACTAGGTGTTTTGTTTGATTTTAAATTCTGTATCTTTAAAACATTATATTCTAGCAAAAAACTGTATATAATTTTTTATAAGGCTTAAAAAGAGCTTTTATTTAAAATATAATTTTTTGAAATCGGGTTATAAATGTGTGAGATATGCTAAAAAACCCTTTTACTGCTTTTAACGACAATATCTCGAAAACAATGCGTTTTAGGAAAAATTAGTCAAAACTGTTACATACTTAACCACCTATAGGTAGTTTTCGAAATATTGGAATTAAAAAAACGGCAATTTTTAAGGTGGATCGATTTTTTAGGCCTTAAGTGTAGGTACATAATATTCTTTTGTTAGCAGCAGTATTTTTTTGAATGTATTTTTGCCTTTTAAGGTGCATATTTGTCGTATTGGTCAATACTCGACAAACTAACGATCATAAAAAGAACGATGGTCGACACAATCGATTTATGGAACACACGATTTGTCGATCTTTCGAAAAAGGACAAAAAGAAGGACAAAAATAGTTCTGTCGATATTGAGTCTTCTCTATCGGAAACCATCAAAGAAGAAGAACCTAACAGAAGTGAAAATGGTTCCGAGATCGACAATTCTTCAACTGAAAAAGATCAGGCATTTCGTAAGTTATTCATATTTTGTCGATTTAATTTTCCAGTCAGAATGTTTATGATACAAGGACGAAAATAGTATATTCTATAACTAGTATGGAATAGACAATATTACGCGCGAGCGGAAAGTTTGTCATACGAGCCGGCAGGCGAGTATGACGGTCCCGCGAGCGCGGAATGACTATTCCATACGTGTTGTAGACTATACTTTTTCTTCGACTGCAAATATGAAATACTGTATGGCTTTAAACTGCGGATAAGGTTAAAAACAATGTTTTTTGTGACTTGACATTGTAAATGCAACAAAACACATATCTTTAAATAAAGCAATTAATGTTATTTAATAATTTTATCCAATCAGTACTTAAAAAAGGTTTTTATTTAATTTTAGCACATATTTATAAATTATAATTCAAAAATTGGAGGATATGTCAGATTGTTGTGACAGATAAAAGGTTTAAATATTTAACAATAGATGGAGCAGTTTTAATTTTTAACTAAATTGATAAAAAACTGGTCAAATATTAAGAAATACTAATAAACTTTATGTAATTTTAACGCAAAACTTTAAATTGCATTAAATTATTCAATATTTCATGGCAAAATATATATATTTTTTGCTAATTTTGATACAGTTTTCTTTACTTTTATAAACAAGAGATGGCGCTACATGTGCTCACTTGATACGGCATATTCATATCGTATCTAGAGCTAGAATGGATTCATTCTGTGTTTGAAAAGTGTGTGTATTCTAAAGCAGTCGTAGAAAAATACTGTTTTAAGGGCGTTTGGAACCATAATCGCCGAAAAAACGGTTTTCGTCCGTGTATCATACACTATTTTTTATTCAATTGTAGAATATTAATAAATAAATTTGTTTTTTGACAACAATCAGCCGTTTGGACTTTTTGATTATAGTTTCAAACCTGACCTTCGTTAATTTAATTGCTTCGTTGTTTTCAAAGCACTCTGCGGAAAAATATTATTCGAAGATCTCGTAATCAGAAAAAAAAACTGTATTCAAAAATGTGAAAATCCAAAATGGCGCCGATAAGAAAAAACGAAGTTAAGTGTTGTAACTCATGCATCTAAACTACCATGTAAAATGTGATAACAGATTTAGATTCCTTGCAGAAAAGTCTTAGCAATGTTTCAGTTAAAAACGTCTAGCTTTGTCGGTTTTAGCTCAAAAAAAAATAAAACGAAACGGGAATTTTTAATTTTTTTGCAATAATTAAAGAACAAAAAATTATAGACAATTTTAGATTATTGATCAGCATAAAAATGCGCAACTTTTTTTACTAATTTTTTCTATTTTGCGACTCTTATAAGCTCATAATCACACGCATTTTTAGTGTTCTTATAGGCCCATAAGAGGTCTGTACTTTTTGTTCTTTTGGGTTGGCAACAGACCTGGCCTATCGCTTGACGTTTACCGTGCAAATGTCAATGTCGCTTTAAAGTTGAATTTTCTACAAAATTTTGTGTTTAGGTTATTTTTACCATGTTAAAATTGTGGCTTGGTTAATTGCAGTAAAAAAGAGAAGAGATGACTGTAAAATATATCAAAATATCATTTGTTCTTAGAATTTTAAACATGGTGTAAACTGTAATGCCAATCCAAAACAAAAATCACTAAATCAGTCATCAATTTAAATGTAAGTTTTTTTAAATTTTAGAGCAAAATAGAAAAAATTGTATAAAGCACTCGTTTCATAACACGTTTTTAGCGCACTAGTACTTTAGAAAACTCGCCGCAAGCGGCTTGTTTTCTAAACTTGTACTCGTGCGCTAAAAACGTATGAACGTTATGAAACTAGTACTTTAATATAATATAACCGATCTCTTATAATAACGGAGATACCCATGCTTGAGGTCGAAAAATGGAGTATAATTCTATATTTTTATCATCTAAAATACATATTTTTTATTTGACATTAGTCATTCTTAGTCTAACCAACTAATATTTTTGCAGAAAAATTTAAACTAGGCAAAAAAAACTTCATAAACTTGGTTTTATAGAAAAAATCCGACTTAACATTAATATTGCTATATTTTTCTTTTTTTTAGTGGACGAAAGTGAAGTATTACAAAGTATTAAATCAAACCAAAGATCTCAATCTGACAGCATCACGTCTTCAGAAGATATTCTTCTGGATGCCAAAAAGGAGTCGGATAAGAAAAAAGTTAAAACACTTTTATCTCAACTGCTACCTACCTCATTCACTTTGAATTTGATTCCAGTAAGAAAAACTATTTTTTCTACAACATACAACCTAAAATTGTGACAACAATAAGTTTTGGAATTAATTTACAGAAATTTCATCATAACTTTTTTCTTTTTTGTATGTACATTCATACATTTTTTTCCAAACTTAAAATTGTCTATTTTCTTTCAAAAAGTTAAATTCCGCCAAGAATCTATCTAAGTAAAAAATCAGATCAAGGCAGCTATGATTAGTGGTTTAAAGTTAACTTTTTTTCACTACTAGCTTTAGAACATACCGCTATTTATCATGTTTTCAGACTGCGAAATCAATTTTCTTCACCTATAGCAATAATATTTTTTTCTCTCCTAGTAGGACTAAATTTTATAAAAAATTGATTTCTGTCACTTTAGATGTTTCAGTTCTTTGTGCAATTTTTACTAATTAAACCCAAGAAAATAGCTTTAAATAACTTTTTATTTATTAAATATAATTAATTATAATTATTGCCAATTGAGATTTCTCCCGTTAGATTAGACAGAGACAAAAGTTCTACCCAAAAAGGATAGAATACATACATACACTCCCACTTCCACCCAACCAAACAAATTCTGTATTTGTTCTTTGTTGAACAAATACAATATTTACTTGGCCGAGCGAAGAGTATTATTTTTATTAAAGAAATTACTGGCGCCATCTAAATTTTAGTAGAATTATCTTATTCTACAGATTCACATTAGCTATGTTCGTTCGTGCCGCTCACTGCTACACTTTCCGGCCAACACAATAAATACTGTATTTGTTGTATGAAAAACAAATACAGTATTTATTTGGTTGGCTGGAAAGTGTAGCACTAATGAGATAGAGATAGGTTAGACGTCTTTTGTTTCATAATTCTAGTTGTAGAGAGCTCCATTGATACAGTCAATAATTAGCTAAATATTATGAAAAAAAAAAAAATAACAAAAAAACGTCAGTTCAAAGTATTAATTTGAGCAAATGTCATTGATCAAGGCTACTTGATTTTTATGAAAATTTCAAGAAATATCATTTCTGTTAATAATTTATTTTATTTTTTGAATAAAAATAGTTAAATAGTGCTAGTAGTGAAAAAACTAGTATATAAACTACGGTAGAGAAGACTATTATAGCCTCGCACTCTTAAATCCCTCGCTGCTACGCAGCTCGGGATAAAAAATGTCTTCTCCACCTTGGTATATAATTTCAAAATAATATTGTGATTGACAAGATGATCAACCTTACATAGGAAATTAATTTTTTTCGCAAGGGTAAAACTGTTAGTTTACTCCCGATTTTGTTATTATTTTAGACGCCATTTGACATCCAGGAACATTATAATCTCCCTGTGGGTCAGAATGGGCCAATAGTGGTATACGAAAATGAACCGAGTTCCATTATAGCATATGCCCTAAATTCCTTCGAATACAAAAAAGCGTTCGATGAGTTATGCAAGAAAAATTTAAAATCGGAAGCCGCTCAAAGTCCTCAAAGTAAAAGAAAAAGCAATTCCTCAGAAAAAAATGATTGCGATGAGAAGTCGGGAATTTTAGGGTTTTTGAGGAGTAAGGAACAGCAATCTCAGTCTATAACAAGGTAATTTACTTAAACAGCTAAAAAACAGTATAAAACTTTTATTTGAGCACACCTGTAGCCGGTTAGGTCAGTTTTAACTGGTATAAATATTATTTTAATAACTTTTTAATAACGTCAAAAAACGAGTGATTTGTTTTAGTTGAACCACCCTGTATCTTGAGGATTACGGCAAAATTGATTATTATTTTTTTTTTGTAAAAAGTTTAAAATATTTTTTGCACCTAATTTTACGCTTTCATTTTCGGGACTAAACTTGCCATTTTCTCCCTAGGGAATAAAAATCACGGCAACCTTGATAATATTAAAATATTATACTTACTATGTGCTTTGCCGGTTCAAAAATTAGGTTTGGAGGTGTTTTGTAATAAATTAGCGATTCAAACCAATTTATTTGATTTTAACAAAGAAAACCTTTAAAAATAACATTCTTATAACAATTTATACATAACTTATAATCTATCATCTTCGTCCATTTTTTTGACGTTTGTGTCAAACATATTAAAAAACAATTGAAATCGCGATAGCCATGAAACTGACTATTCGCAATTTACAGGCATTTTGATTAAATTACGAAAATAAAACAACCGATTTTAGACGCGTGGTTTTTAATTTTAATTTTATCTACCTACCTACCTAAATTATGTTTGGTCCTGCAAAAAATAGTGTATATACCTCAGGACTAAACTTGGCTGTTTTAGTCCCTTGCATTTCTGTTTCCCTCGCTCGCTACACTAATGCAGCGGGACTAAAACAGCCAGTTTAGTCCCTTGGTATATAAATAACTATTTAGGCCTCAAAACGTGAAATTTTAGCTTTAAATTATTTTTTTTTTTCGAAATCGATTAATCATACAGTATTACAATAAGAGCACCTTTTTGTGTATTTTTTCATATTGTTTAATTTAAAATCGCCCCTTAAAATTATTGGCATTAGTTCTGAGACACTCTGTATAATATATTATTTTTAGTAGTTCAACGACCGATCAAGTAAATACACCCGAAAAATCAGACGAAAAAAACGACAAAAAAGGCAAAAACTCGAACATCGAGATTCAGTTTGAGGACGCAAACTGCAACTTTTTCTGCCGGGTGTATTTGGCCGAAAAGTTTGCGGCCCTCAGATCCATGGTCATGTCCATTGGAGAGGAGGCCTTTATTCGGTCCTTGAGTCGCTCGATCCAGTGGAATACCAGAGGGGGAAAATCTGGATCAAATTTTTCAAAAACTACAGGTAAATAACGTTTTTCTATTTTGCGACTCTTATAAGCTCATAATCACACGCATTTTGCGTGTTCTTATAGGCCTATAAGAGGTTAGTACTTTTTTTTTCTTTTGGGTGTCAACAGGACAAATGAATATCGCTTGACGTTTTCCATTCAACATCGTTTTAAAGTATAACGTCAAACACATAACCTCAAATTGACAGACTAATTTAAAGATAATTTTCGCGTTTTTTCGATGTTTTGGTGGTAGGTCGTAGGAAATATAGTATACGCACCTCGACGCAAACCATTTCAGTGCACATCGAGTGCCTATTTTACGAGGCGCAGCCCTAATCTTCTTTATAACTATGGAAAGTGATTTATTTCTCGATCCGTATGTCGTATCGTCGGCAAATAATACTAAAATTTCTGCTAATGAAACGTCGCAAGCACCCTGTCAAAACATCGGCACTATTGTACACTAGAGCCATCTAGTTTGCAAATTTCAAACTAGGTGTTTTGTTTGATTTTAAATTCTGTATCTTTAAAACATTATATTCTAGCAAAAACTGTATATAACATTTTTTATAGGGCTTAAAAAGAGCTTTTATTTAAAATATAATTTTTTGAAATCGGGTTATAAATATGTGAGATATGCTAAAAAAACGTTTTACTGCTTTAAACGCCAATAGGTCGAAAACAATGCGTTTTAGGAAAACGTTGTTTATAACATTTTTTGACCAAATTAAAATTATCTCTTATATAAGTGCTAAATAAACCAAATACAATAATTGCCTTAATTATAAACAAAAAACGCTAAAAATAGGAGTTTTACCCTATTTTTACCCAGTTACCCCAATCGTTTACCCCCAAAATCTAATCCGCTCTTCGGAATACGATAAGAAACAATATGCAAAAAAACGCAAGTCGATATCTCATGTAGAAATGGAGTTAGACAGACAGACGGACGCAAAAATTTTTTTTACTGATTTCGACTCAGAACGGTCTAAAACGTCGAGAAATGTGAAAAAAACATGGTCAAAGTTTTTGACTTTTCGGCGAAGATTTCAATACATCGGCACTATTAGTAGCACTAAGTGCCGATGTAAATTACACAACAAATGTAAATATAATTTATTTATTTTTTCAGATGACAGATTTATTTTAAAAGAAATGTCAAGATCCGAAGTGCCCGTATTTCTCGAGTCGGCCTCTTACTATTTCGAGTACATGCACAACTGTTACGAAAACCGAAGACCAACCCTGCTGGGAAAAATCGTGGGAATCTACCAGATAATTTTCAAAAACAGCAACAAGTTTACGTACCGCAGTAACTTACTGGTCATGGAAAACTTGTTTTACAACCGCACCATAACTCAGAAATTTGACCTAAAGGGCTCGATCAGAAACAGACTGGTCGATCCGGAGAATCAGGAAGGCGAGGTTGTTTGGTTGGACGAGAATTTATTACTAAAAAGTTAGTATTTCGGTTCAGCAGATCACTTTTTTTCTATTTTGCCCAACACGGTGGCACCATCTAGCGATCACGAAAAACAGCTGTCAGATTTGCCGCTAAAAAACGATTATTACACTTAAAGTTTTGAAACCCGGGCCTGTAAGTTTTATTTGGAAGCAGAAAAAAACTTTTTTCTATTTTGCGACTCTTATAAGCTCATAATCGCACGCATTTTGCGTGTTCTTATAGGCCCATAAGAGGTCTGTACTTTTTTTTCTTTTGGGTTTGGAACAGGAAAAAGCCTATCGCTTGACGTTTTCCGTGCAAATGTCAATGTCGCTTTAAAGTTTAATTTTCTACAGAATTTTATATTTAGGGTATTTTTTACCGTGTTAAAATTGTGGCTTGGTTAGTTGCAGTGAAAAGGAGAAGAGATGACTATAAAATATATCAAAATATCATTTGTTCTTAGAATTTTAAACATGGTATTAACTTTAATGCCAACTCAGAACAAATATCACTAAATCAGTCATCAATGTAAGTTTTATTTTAATTTTAGAGCAAAATAGAAAAAATTGTATAAAGCACTCGTTTCGTAACACGTTTTTAGCGCACTAGTACTTTGGAAAACTCGCCGTAAGCGGCTCGTTTTCTAAACTTGTACTCGTACACTTTTCGACGTTATTATTTTGTGAAAACTGGGGGTTAAATGCTAAAATCGCCAAGAAAAAATATAGAAGAAGAAGAAGAAGAAGGGGGTTAAATGCGAAAAATTGAACTGTAATTAAGGACCAGCGCTAGATAAAGATATCCTTTGCAAGCTCTTCTGACTAGATCTAGTATTTCTTCTCTGGAATGCTGTAGGTACACCCGTTGTCCTAGTGCGCGCGATAGCATTTTTGTGAGAGCAGTTGGATTATATATTCATAGGAAATTCATCTGATTTTAGTGTCTATTGGCACGCTTGTATTATACAAGTTGTATATTATATTTTATAACATTTTTTAGTGACTGATTCGCCGCTATATGTTCTACCACATTCCAAACTGGTTTTGACAGAAGCAATTCAAAATGACACTGAATTTTTATCGAAGCAAACTGTGATGGATTACTCTCTATTGGTTGGTTTGGACATTGAAAAGAAAGAGTTAGTTTTGGGGATTATAGGTAAATATTTATTTTTAGTTTAGTTTATGGTATAAATTCTTTGTCGGACCTATTCGATAATTTACACGATATTTGACTGACATTGTTTCAAATAATTTAGAATAGTCAACAGTCCTACAAAAAAAAAACTTCAATTACTATACTTTTTCTACATATTTTTGGATTGATTGGTTAATTTTTTTTTGTGGGCTGGTGTAATCTTTCCTGTTTGGATCATAAAAAAATCATAAAAAAAGCTCCCAAACCATTAATTTTGAGGAAATATTTAAAAATAAAACTTTTACTTTGACATTTACAGTGGCGTAGACTGGGCATACTAAAAAATATATATATTTTTTGTATTTAAATACTTTTTTAGAGAAAAGAATTTATTTCTTGCGCATGTACCGGAAGTAAAAAAATACATATCCTTTCCGGAAAAAATCCTTTCGGTTCATGTAGGGTAGGCAACTCCTCAAAAAAAATTGAAAAAAATTTAAAATATATGGTCAAATGGAGCTTTAAAATGATGTGTCACACAAGCCCCCTTTCGATTCAAAAAATGTTCCTCCTTGCCCCTATGCCTCCCTTGTGTCCCTAAACATATCAAATATAACCATTTTGTGCACCCATTAAGCTCATATAACTGTTGCTTTAAACTTTTTTTGATATATCTAGCGGTTATTAAAATATTAATGATTATCATGATAAACGGACCACCCTGTATATTTTAGTAGTTTTATCGTAAAAGTGTCCATTAATATTGTAATTTTGTGTTTTATAGATTATATTCGTACTTTTACTTTTGACAAGAGAATGGAAATGATTTTTAAGAGTAGTATTGGGAGTATAGGGGCTCAGGGCAAATTGCCTACTATTTTGTCACCCATCGAATACAAAAAAAGGTTCATCGATGCCATGCATCGATATTTTCTGCAGGTTCCCGACCACTGGGCCGGGCTAGGGAAAGAACTGGAATTTTAATCTGTAGGAATAAGCATAAAATGTTATTTTAAATATATTGTACATTATTTGTAAATGGGACTTTCCTAAATGTAAAGAAATTAAAAAGATTCTAAACAAAATAAAATAGACTTTTTTATACTTTTTTTTGTATACTAAACAGCTGAACAGTCGCAGGCACCTTGTCAAAACATCGGCACTAGGCACTAATTTTAAACGTTATAAAAAGGAAAGTTGTGTGATAACGTGAATAGGCAACCATTAATACACCTGCATAATTTATTAGAGTTTAAAAGTCTGTATCTCTAAAACGTTATATTCTAGCAAAAAACTGTATATAGCTTCAAAACAGCTTTCATTTAAAACATAATTTTTTGAAATCGGGTTATAAATGAGATGCTAAAAAAACCGTTTACTGCTTTAAACGCCAATATCTCGAAAACAATGCATTTTAGGAAAAAATAGTTTTTTGACCAATTTAAAATTATCTTTCATATAAGTGCTAAATTAATAAAATACAATAATAATTGTCTTAATTATAACCAAAAAACGCTAAAAATAGGAGTTTTACCCCAATTTTATTGGGGTGCTTTTTTTGTTCATCATGATCATTCAGTATATCCATATTCGAAGGACCGTATCTCGCTTAGGGCTCATTTCCGGACCAACCTTTATATAAATTTTTTTTCATGTTTTTGGATGTAGAATCATCTCTTAAATTTTGGCTGGCCAGTTACTGATCACCCTGTATAGTTTTAAATGTTCTTTTTACATTAAAAATTATTCATTTAAAATTTTAAGTTTTGCGTGCCCCTGGTAAATTCAGGGCCGGGCAGAGCTAGCCCGTCCCCTGGGAAACTTTATTCTCAGTCCCCCATTTTTTCAAAAGATCTTCAGGCCCAGGTAAATGAATACTTCGATCCGACCAGTGATTAGGAAACGTTCAAGTATTACGAAACGCTTCTAGGGGGGGTAGGGGTCATTTTGGAGTGTTACGCCCATGTTAATGGTATAGAAAAATAGCGTTACAGCGGGGGGGGGATCCAAAATGATCAAAATTTGCGTTACGTAATACTTGAACGTTCCCTTATAAGCAATACAATAAACAATAGTGTCGCTCGTTACTACGTACCCAAGTATAATTAATTTTCCCTTAAGGAATGCTTTGTAAGCGCGACTGACGTCTTAAGTTTAATTGTACCTTAACGAAAATTAATGAACCGTTTTCGAGCTCGACCGGAATTAACAGGCTTAACACCTCCGGTAGTAAACACCTGGTCATTCTTTTAATAAAGGGCTGTTCAACAATTGAATTATTGAGTTTTAAAAGGGAGTTATGTTACATTTTTGAACAAATTGGGTTCAGTCGGGGCGCCCAAATTCGTAACACGAACCGGGGCTCAGGGTCTCTCAGACTCGAGTCCAAAAAATGGATTTTTTTAAATTTTTGATTTTAAATAACAATAAAAACTCAGAGAAAAAGCTTTTAGTTACATAAAAAACAAAGATCGGATATTATTTCTTCATAAAAAATATAAAAATATGAAACTTTTCAATTGAATAAAGTGTATTCTAATAATATAAAAATAAAATAGAAAACAGAAACAAAATTACGTAACGCAAATTTTGATAATTTTGGACTTTTAAGGGTTAATAACGCATTATAAAATGCGTTTACCTTACGTTAAATTACTGCTTGTCTTTTAGTTTACTGGGTCTTTGTGTAGTCGGGTAAAAAATAAATAAATTCTTTATTTTACACATGTATAATAACAATAGATTCACATACATTAATATAACAAAAAATATTTAATACATTTGTGTCCATATGTTTTGCATTGTACATGTTGCTTTGCCTCTTATTTACTCCACAAATTATCCCAATATAAATATATGTATAATAAATATCTAATATTAGGTACTTAAAATTATTTAAAAAGTGTTTTTTAACAGATTAAAAAGTTATATATGTGTATCCTGTTTAAATAGGTGTAATAAAATGGCAAACTTACATACTATCTAACAGCCCCTACTCCATAACATCCCTACTACCCTGAATCGGACTATATGCACTCGATTAGCTAGTTAAATTAACTTAAAACAATATAAAAATAACAATTTTTTCATCATAAACCATTGCTAAAATTATAAATATTTGGTTTATTAATTACTTATTTATTACACTTAAAAGTGTAATAAATATATCGCAGAAAAGTGGGACGCATAAAGAAACCTGTAAGCAAATTTTAATTTTTTTCATTGGTGTAAATTAAGATTTTATCCAATACATACAGATAATAAGACAATTACCAGCTTTATTTTAAATAGATAAACTCAATAATAACCCCCGCGTGTTTTTACTTTATTGAGTAGATAATTATTTATTTTACCCACTCAACTGTCACTTGTCAAATTATTTTCTTGTAAATGTCATTAAAATTTTTAATAAAAATATGAATTTCTAAGCTATTTATTGGATAAAACCTTGTATGGCACTCATGGGTAAACCGATATTGCCCTCTCGAAAATTAACCTGCTTGGCTGACGCCTCACAGGTTAATTTTCTCATGGGCAATATTTTACCTTACCCACTAGTGCCATAAATAACTATTGTAATCTAGGTTAAAATAATTTGACAAGTCAATTTAACCAAGTAAAAAAAAACTTTTCGCAAAAAAAGATTTTCAGTGTGCCGTTATATTTAATCAAGTTATCCGGCTTATCTGAGTTACTTCTCTAAAAATTTGGTTGGTAGTAGAACCAAATTAAGCCGTTTTTAAGTAAAATTGCGTTCAAATTATTAGATTTATCTTAATTATCCGGCCTACCCGGCATTATCCGAGCGTCAAATTGAAACGGGACCACCTCATGAATGCCCTCTTTAAGTTGCAAAAAGTTTCATCAAATTCCGTTTATCCGTTCCAAAGTTAAGCAGGAACAAACATAGAAAAAAACAAAGTTACACGTCGAATTGATAACCTCTTCCTTTTTGGAAGTCGGTTAATAAATAATATTTCACATAAACATCAAAACTGATAAGTTTTAGGTATTCAATTTAAACAAAACAATTTTAAGTCCCACTTTTTTCCTACAGAAGTGTAGTACAAAGTGTGCCTTATTAGACGTTCTGTCAATAAAAAGAGTGGACACATCGAGTGCATACAGAGCGGTCCAAAAGTCACCCCCCCCCCTCTTAACTTTTGAACCAGTTGAGATATCGACTTCAAATTTGGAACTTTTAAATAAGACAACTTAAACGATCTTTTAGCATATATTTAATACTTTCAGCTCTTAAAATGTTGGAAGGGGGGCATGGGGCACATTTTTTTTAATGGCAAGGGGGGTCGTGTAATACATCATTTTAAAACTTATAATTCTTCATATTTTTAAATTTAAAAAAAAAAATTTGGGATAAAAATGGGGTTAAATACCCATTATTGTCAAAATTCCTGTAAAAAAAACAAATAATTTTTTTAAAATGCCTAATTTCATCATAAAAATATGTTAATTATACTTTTAAACTAATTTTAGTTGACATAAATAAAAATATATAAAAAAAAACTTAAAAAATCGAATGTTTTAGCACAAAAAATTGAAAAATCAAAACCTTAAAAAACATTTTTAAAAAATTTAAAAATGTTAGTTTAAATTTCCATTTAAAAAAATGTCCCCTCATGTCCCCCAGCTCACATTTTAAGAGCTGAAAATATCGAATATATGCTAAAAGATAGTTTAAGTTGTCTTATTTAAGAGTTCTAAATTTGAAGTTCAAAAGTTAAAAGAGGGGGGGGGTGACTTTTGGACCGCACTGTATAAAGAGCGGAGTGGGGTTATTGAAGAGTAGGGGTTACCGAGTAGCGTTTTTGTAGAGTAGCGATTTTAGTTGAAAGTGGGGTTATTAGTCTACCCATGGACTGTATCTTAAACTCCTACTTTTTAATATGCCTTCATTCTTAAATTTTATGTATGTATTGGAAATTCTACACTAACAGATCGAGAGATCGATTTTGTGCTTTATTTACTTCTCTGAAAGAGGCTCTTATAAAATAGGTCAACTACCATCATTCTCAAGTCCCTCATAATTATTTAAATTTCTGTTTTGCATAAAAATTCAGAACAGCATTTTTCTTGGAATGCCTAAATCGCATAAAAAAACAATTTGTAAATGTTTTCTCTTAAAATATAAAAGTAAATAAAACGTGTTTATGTATATCATGTATTTTATGTATAATAGATTTTATGGCACATAGCCCAAGGTATTTTTAAATCGATAAAAATATGAAATGCACTAAAACTTTTGAACGCGCTTATATATTTTTTTAACCGCCAAAGAAAATTTTATTTTTTAAAAGAGTGGTTTAAAATTGTTAAGATTTGAACGAGTTGAGATATGGACTTCTTTGCAAATTTGAAACTCAAACTATATTTTATCTTTTTGAATATATTTCATATGTTCAGCTTTTAAAATGAGGACAGGGGTGCATGGGTCGAAATTTATTTAAATAAAAAGGAAAATGGACTTTTTCGTCAAATTTACTGTAAAAAAATTAAACAATTTTTGAGATAATTGTTAATTTTATAATGCAAATGCGTAAACTAACTTAAAATGTCGTATTTTTTAACAAAAATAAAAAGTCCAAACCCTAAAAAAATGTTTAAAAAATAAAGTATTATATGGTCGAATAGACAATTTTATTTTCTTTAAAATGATGTATAAGACGACCCCTTTTAAATTTAAAAAAATTGCCCTATATGACTACATGTTAATAGCAAAAAATATCGAATAGGGGCTGTTCAAGAATGGCTACATATTTTTGACCAATTTTTGGAATAGTGAAAAAATAAATACAATTTTTTGTAGAGCGACGTCTAAAGTAAAATTTACTATAGTCTGTTATGTCGTAGTTTTTTTTATAAAAATTGTATAATTCTATAAGTACTTTCACTAAAATTGTTTAAAAATACCTACAAGATTTTTTTAAGGTGTCGTAACTTTTGGCCAGACCCCCTCTCCCTTCATCACTTTTCGTCGCGTTTTGACCATTTCTCTTCCCTCCTCTGGAGGTGACGTCATTCTTGAATAGCCCCATATATTCCAAAAAATGGTTTAAGTTGTCTTATTTGTGTATCAAATTTTAGCTCGATAACTCGTTCAAAGTTAAGGGGGGGAGTGACTTTTGGACCGCACTGTAAAATCCAAGATCTAAATATACTTGGGACAAATTTTGTTCATACATGCTTAAAAGGGGTAAAAATAAGTATTTTCCATTCAGGTAATAATGGGTATAAATTAAGTCATCTTGAACTTCCTAACATTTTTTAATGGGAAATTATTCTCGTTCTAATATTTAGTTTAAATGAGCCATCTTAAACGTTACTAAATATATTTTTATAAAATTAATTTTATTTGTTTATACATTCCAAACGACACTGACACATTTTTTGACATTTACATACTAGTTTAATGTACAACGGCTTTAATTTAACTGCTGCCAACATAACAAAATTTAAATTCTTTCGAAGTAACGAGCCATACCCCCTAGTCTCCCCTACATTGCGACAATGAAGGTGTCTCAACTCTATTTACTTAGCGATTTTCTCAAAAACTGAAAGAGGCAATCAAGTTTTGCAAAAACCACCTTAAATGGGACAACAATATCTATAAAAATAAAAAGCACTTCTAAAACTCAAAAATAGCAAGTATAATAATATTGTTGGGACACTATGTATGTACTGCCGTCCGAAGAAAGAAGGTAGTATCTGACAATTTGAGTTTTCCACTTCCTATAAATAAGATAAAGTATCTTTACACCTTACTTCAACTCTTATGCTACAAAAAAAGTCGTATATGTCGATATATTTATTCACTTAGACAATAAGTCGATTTTTTCAAAACAACTATAATGCAGATTCGACCTCCTTACTTCGAGGGCAGTTTATGTCAAATGTAATTGGAAGAGATAAAAAATATAGATGTTAATTTTCAGCATAAAACTCGTAACGTGTATAAATTTACAATCAACAAATATTTATTTACAAACAAGTTAAAGTTATAACTTACAAGCAGAGGCCGAACTTTTGGTATTCATCTACCGAAGGATAGTAGTAGTACAACTTTTAAAAGTATTATTACCTTCAAACTTCTGTAACTCGAGTTAGAGAAAAAAGGTGAAAATACATTGTTACAATAAAAAATGTGCGAGAAACATCAGCATACTTCGACATGATTGGTTAGTAAAATATCGTTTAAAGTCTTTATACAATTCTAACTTTCGCGAGGCCTTGGTAAATGAATACTCCCTGATAACACACTTCATCCTAAGAAGGTTTTTTAATCGTTTCCTTGAAAAGGTTCTTAGCATAATGCTGTAAACATGCTAAGCACGTTCTTAAAAGGTGCAATGCTGTAGTAGCATAAGTGCTTCTATTCTAAACATTCTTAGCATGGTTAGAGTATTTTGCTAAGAATAAAACTGCATATCGCATATGAATCTTACCTGATGGATGCTATATCTAAAGATTTTTATATACTTTATTAGGTTTATCACAAAGACGTAAAAATTTTCTCCATGTCCAAATTTATATCACTCCATAAAAAGGATCGAGCATTATAAAATATATTTGAAAGAGAAAAACTACATTAAAAACGCTGAAACGCCTACCTACTTTGTTTGCGCATGCGCAAAATTCGATATTATTACTTGAATACATCAAATAAGAATATTTTAAGAAGCATGCTAAGAATATTCTTAAAAGTACATGTACCTACTTCTAAGAACATTCTTAACAATCCTTAAAATATTCTTATTTAATGCAGGGGCTTATAAGAAGCTCCTTAGAAAATCCCAGCAAGATTAAAACGGTGTCCTTTGTATTTCTTTAATCGTGAGCAAAATAGACATGCTTCTAAGAAGCATGCTGTTCTTCCAAACATAAACATAACATAAACATCTTAGAAGGTTTTTGTGCTATCAGGGCTAAAAGTCCGTCTTGTGCTTATAAGTTATTAACTATTTTTTTTTTGTGTAATGGGACACAATTATAATTAACACAAAGTTAAAAGACACAATTTTGTCATTACGATTTTTTGACCTTTTGACCTGTAACTCGAAAACCAGCTTCCAGATCAAGTTGGCTTAATGGAAGCTTTTGACCAGAAAGATGAAATCTACATTATACTAAAAATTCAGATTTAATTGACCGAAAGCCAATATACATGAAAAACGTGCTGTCTGTTTACGACACGAATAGTTAACATGCACAAAAAAATCGCATTTTTAAATCAGCAATACCTAGTATTTTTATTTTTATAAAGTTAATTCAACAGTCTAGTATAGTCAATCCAACATTTAATTTTATTTAAAAAAACCGTATGATTGATTTAAGCATTATCTATTTAAATGAAGCATACTGAATTGTTAAATCAAATTAAATGCTGGATTGACTATACCATATTAAATTAATTATATATAAAAACAGTGTATGCATATTGTTGATTTAAACATACCTTTTTATGTGTGTGTGTGTGTCTTAAAACTTTGTTAATACTACGTAGTACATTAATAAATACATAGAAAAAAATATCCGACAGTCCTTAAATCATTATTTGTAGAAAAATACAAAAAAATATAAAATGGTGACTCACACTTAAAGTCTGATGCCTTGTAAACCGAGATATTTCAATTAAAGGAATAAGATATATAAAATTATGACGTCAGCAGCTGGTAGTCAAACAGTAGTAATCTATCCATCTGCTAACGTCTTAAGTAAACACAGAAATGTATGTTTGAAACAAAAAACTGTTTTTTTTATATCGTTATATTAACTATATGGTATAGTCAATTCAACATTGTTACTATGTTTAATTTAACCATAGAATGGTTAAATCTGACATAAGGTATTCTTAATCAAATTTTTGGATCGACTGTACCATATGATGGTTAAATTAACTATATTAAAAACAGTATTTTTGGTTTAAACACGTTTTACTTTCCTTAAGGAAAGTGTTGCGTTAATAAAAAAATTTGAAACATTTTAATAACTTTTTTTACGTTTGTCGACGTTTTATATCCAAAGAAAGATTATTTCCGTCTGTATGTCTGCCTGTTCGAGGAATTTGTGACCAAGATAACTCGATAACGCTTTCAGCTAAATTTTGACCATAGGTTGCTTATCCAAAGTTCTAGGCTGGTTTTGTTTTTGATCGGGGTGGGGTAAGGGTGTAAAATGGGGTAAAACTATTTTTTTACATTTTTTTTATTTTTTTTTTCGGTTTTCGAAAAAGGAACTTAAAATTTAAATTTCCCGGCGCACAAAGCATAAAATTAAAAGTGTGTGACACCGTTGGAAAGAACGTTTTGTGTATTTTTCCACCTTGAGCCCCAAAAATGACAAGGTCCCCAATAGTATTGTAAATATTAAAAAATATGTACAGTTTAAGAGACGTTACATTTATCCGTGTTTTCATTGGCGCTGCTCATCTGCTGCTTCGCTTTTCGGCTCGCTCTCCTTATCAGAGATCGGGACCTCGGTTTCACACTTACAGGCTCCTCCCCAGATCCTAACATAGAATAGAAGCATAATTATTTTTATGGACTAAAAAAAAGGAACCAATCAAAATATGAAAACTCGTATTTTTCAACTGTTTTTTGGAAGTAAAAACTAACCCCTAGTAGAAAAGTATAACGTGCGATTATAAAGTGCCGAACACTTTTTAATGCAAAACTGGCATTAGCGATGAGTAAAATGCAAGAAAGCTGTGTGCGTTTTACTGGCCACCGAGCTGCTGTACGTAGCAATCACATGAGCTTGTCGCGCACAACTCTAACAGAGGCGTGGCTTCAAACGAAGAGTATTTTCTTTTCAAACTGTTCGGCACTTTATAATCGCACTGTAGTTGTATTATTGTTTAAAACCATGTTGCCACAACCATGGATACTTACGTTATACTCTAACGTTGCCACAACGTTGTATTTTAACATTTGTGAAAATTTATTATTAAAATATTGTTTATTTTAACGTTGACATGTAACGTTAAAATCTAATGTTGAAATATTGTTGATTTCAACGGTACTATACAACGTTAAAAATCACTGAAAATTATAGCAAAACACAACGTTGCGTGAAGTTGTATTTTAGTGATTTCTACCAGGGACCTAACATCTAAATACTTAGTGGAGGTAAATTTTTTTTTTCTTTGTCATGTCAAAATTACCCTTAGGTGATTTTTCCGGGGGAAACTAATATTGACATGTTACTATGTTAGTAATTTACTATTAACGTAAAAAATTTTAACAAAATCCTTAGAGCCATTTATGATAAAATTGAATTTTTCGATTTTTGCTTATCAATCAGATTGCCCACAGATTAGGGAAATCAAGGAAAAGTCAGGGAATTTAATAAACTTTAAAAAAATCAGGAAAATATCAGGGAAATTTAAAAAAACTAACTTAAGGAAAGATACATCAAAACCTGAAAATCTGAAAAACTTTTTTACGCTATAACAACAGCTACTTTCTTCTATCTGAAGTCACTCAAAAGTTACTAGTGCACAAAAAAGTGAACAAAAATGTAAATAAAGAAGCGTACCAACCTGACGGTTTCATTTTATCGACGGAAGGGCTCATTTTTTGCCTCCCCTTCCTGGCCGAAACGTAGGCACTGGACTGACGTTTCAGACCGCTCTCCTCGGGGTCACGTGGCACCAATCTGGATAGAGTTAGATATGAACGGAATATATCTTTTACGTTTATGTCGTCCTTTGCTGAGCACTCGAATAATCTTAACCTGTAAAAGAAAAAACCATTGTAATTAATTACAATTAATAAACAAATATCGGGACTGGGACTTTAAATAAAAACACTAAGTTTTATGTACTAGCGACGTTTCGTCTTTAATTAAGACTTTATCAAGCTTAGTATACTTAAAACACTACATTCAACATAAATATTATTTAAATAATTACGAACAATAAACAAAACTATAGAACCGTGCACGTAGACATATTTCAAATTAATTAATTTCTGCGACACCCTGTATATTTAATATTTAACATATTATGTTGTCTATTTTTATGCTACAATTAAATTTTATTTTATTTCAAATCGTTTTTATTCACAATAGTTACAACACAATATATTTTTGTTAGTGGACCAGTTAACCCTGAGTAGTTGTCCCTGAGTAGTTGTCCCTGAGTAGTGGTCCAGTTAACCAAGCGGCCCAGTTAACCCCGACTTCCCCTAGAATGCAAAGCATTCAGTATCTTCACGGCTTGTTAATTAATTAAACCTGTACTTGAGACATAAAACAAAAATTTTAATTTAATACAAAGAAGTAAACAGGCTTTATCGATTGTAATTTTTACAATGAAAATTTCCTTCTGTTCAAATAAAAAATTCAAATATGCGTTTTTACCGAAAACTAAATTAGAAATAAAACTGCGACGCTTTTTAATGATTTCGTTTTTTCGCAGTTGTTTGGACTTTGTCATGTCAGAAATTTTAGATGAAGCTGAAGTTTGAAACGTTTTCTTTTTTGCATCGAAAATTCAAATAGTATATTAAAGCACTTATTCCATAACACGATTTTAGCGCACTAGTACTTTAGAAAACTCGCCGCAAGCGGCTTGTGTTCTGAACTTGTACTCGTGCGCTAAAAACGTATGTTATGAAACTAGTACTTTAATATACTATTTGAATTTTCGTTGCAAAAAAACGATGCAAACTTCAGCTTTATAATTTTAGACATATCAAAAAACCGTCATGATAAAAATGACTTAATTTTATCAGGGAAATATCAAAAGTTGCTCGATAAGCTTTTTTATATCTGAAAAACACTAGACCCCAGGACTTTTTAAACAAAAAATTGTAACGTTCCTGACAAAATTCATGTAACATCCGTCACATTTATTACATCGGCACTTAGTGCTACTAAGAGTGCCGAGGTATTGAAATCTTCGCCGAAAAGTCAAAATCTTTGACCACGTTTTTTTTCACATTTCTCGACGTTTTAGACCATTCTGAGTCGAAATGAGTAAAAAAAAAAATTGCGTCCGTCTGTCTGTCTGTCTGGGTGTAAACTCTTTAACTCCATTTCTACATGAGATATCAACTTGCGAGTTTTTGCATATTGTTTCTTATCGTATTCCGAAGAGCTGATTAGATTTTGGGGGTAAACGATTGGGGTAAGGGGGTAAAAATAGGGTAAAACTCCTATTTTTAGCGTTTTTTGTTTATAATTAAGGCAATTATTGCATTTTTTTCGAGATATTGGCGTTTAAAGCAGTAAAAGGTTTTTTTAGCATATCTCACATATTTATAACCCGATTTCAAAAAATTATATTTTCAATAAAAGCTCTTTTTAAGCCCTATAAAAAATTTTATATACAGTTTTTTGCTAGAATATAATGTTTTAAAGATACAGAATTTAAAATCAAACAAAACACCTAGTTTAAAATTTTTGCAAACTAGATGGCTCTAGTGTACAATAGTGCCGATGTTTTGACAGGGTGCTTGCAATGTTTCATCTAGTTTGTTATTTATCACAAGTTGTTACAGTAAAACATAACAGAACAACGTTATTTTTTACTGTAATAACTTGTAATATATAACAAATGTTGCCTGGGGTTCCAAATAGGCAAAAACGTTTGGTATTTACTACGGTAACAAATTTTCAGTGTATTTATTTGAATTTATTATAAGGTCAAAGTTTAAAACTGTTCTTTGCAATTATGTTTAAAAAAGAAGAAGTAATAAATAAATCTTCAAAAATTTAATGAAAATAATTATAATTTCCTTAAAACTTGAAAGTACATCATTAAAAAAGTTCAGTAATTATTGTTCGTTTTCTGAGAAAATACTTTGAACATGAAAAACTAAAATTTATTTTATGTTTTATCAATGGCAGTAAAGTTTCGGTTCATCTACAAAAGTTTTAGATGCGCTCATAATAGTTTTCGAAATACACTTTAATCATAAAAATTGATTACAAAAGTTTTTGGCCCTTTTTTAGGGTTCCGTGCCTCAAAAAAAAAAAAACAAACGAACCATTACAGGAGCACTTGGTTTGGTCCGTCTGTCCGTTTATCTGTCAGGTTTATCTCAGAAACCACTATAGTTTTTTATTTTTAAGGTACTTGCTGCAAATATGGCCCAGTGGGTAATATGGCCCAAAGTCTATATCTCGAATTTAAGACTTCTTAAAGTTCGGCAGCATTGTTACTATAGTCAACATTTTCTGGCAAGAAAGTCACGTTACTAACGTGCGCTCTCTCCCACTCTATGATTATGAACGGCAAAGTGGGAAAAACGTATGGTCACGTGACTTGCTTGGGAAAAAATGTTCACTATATGTATTGTTCCCTATGTTTTAAGTAACGTTTTCTCTTCACCTTAGATTGGCCACGCGTTTAAAAGGCACGTGTTTAGTTTCGGATGCGATTTGGGTGGTATAGTATTAAAAGTAGCCACTTTTGCTTCTTCCAGAATGTCCTCAGGGACAAAAACACTATTTTCATCCTCAAATTCCAATTTTAATTTTTAAAAACGACGCCACGCGGTAAGATAAATCTTGATTTTAAACTGTCAAACTTGCAATCGTTTTTTTTTTGTACCGTTTCCGCCTACTGTTTCAGCGGCCATAATGAAATAAAACATTGTGTGCACATTAAAAACATTATTAAAAGATAGATAAATAACGCTCTTTATTGTACATTTTTTTTTTTTATATATACATTTCATTAAACCTATATATCTTTAATAAATCTTAAACAAAATAAAAATATACAATTGGCCATCGGCCTTTGGCCCTTCAGCCTTATTATTAAAAATTTCTTATAATTACAAATGTATTGGATAAAATTTTTTATGGCACACGTGGGTAAATAGATATTGTCCACTCAAGAATATTGAACATTGTCTCGTGGACAATATTTTACTTTACCCACTAGTACCATAAATAACTATTATTCTTTGATATTCCTTCGCTAAATATGGCCCAAATGTAAGTTGTGATATGAATTATGTTGGACTTGAGCCGAAAAATACTGATCCTTTGAAGTGTTTTTGGTACGAACTAAGATAACTTAAAATGGAAAGTTAACAGGTTGTTTATGATTAGGTGTTGGATAAAAGCAATATATTCTACTTATACTAAGCAAATTTTATGGGCGAGAAAAAATCTCTTCTTTATAGGTATATTAAAACATGCAATATTGCATGTTCACAGAAGGTATTAGCAAGGATTTAATGAAGGCTTTTAAGTTGAGAAAATCTTTTTCGTAAAAACGTGTAAAGGTAAGATCCTTTTACTTCTGCGAGGAAAAGGCCAAGTTTAATAATATTTCCAAGTCCTTTTTTGAAAAAAAAGCGTACTAGAGATATGGACCTTTTTATATATAAAAAATACTTACTCTCCCAAAATTTCAGCTCTTAACATTTCCCAAAATCACCAAAAACCATTTAAGACAAAACATTCTAACTCAAGAACGAATGTATCCGATCTTCTACATCAACAACTTTTGTCATAAACAATCCTTGACAATCTTTAACAATCTTAAACAATTCTTGACAATCATAAACATTCATAAGAAACAATTATAATCATGTTTTCCGATAAATAAGCGTTTTTTGGGGGGGGGGGCTCAACAAATATTTCCCAACTCCAAACTGAGAAATTTACCTCGAAAAAAAAAGCTTTACCCCTCACACAAAACTTTTTATGACTAAAAAAAAGGTTGGATGGAACATCCAATTTTCCCAACTCAAAAAAAAGCTTTACCCCTGACGGAATTGACAAATTTCCCAACCGTGCCCCTCAATTTTCCCAACTATTATACCAATTTCCGAAATCTGCCACTCAATTTTACCATCTGAACAGTGGATTTTACCAACTCGTGGTTGGGGTAGCCCCCCCCCCCCCTACTCCCTATGAAACAACCCTTGTTAAGCCTTCAATCCAAGGCTTTCTCTTATTTTTTACATTAAAGAGAAGGCAAAATAACTTCATATTTTAAATATATCAACGAACGTAAAATTAGTCTTTTAAAGAAAATTAAAATTTAAAACCACTTTTAAAAAAGTTTTAGATTAGAGGAATTCATTTATTGTACTCCTCGCATCTTCAAAGAGAAGTACGTTTATTTTGGATCACGAAATATAGTAGTTTTCGTAACGAGTAAGCGACTTTAGTCCTTAGTGCACGAGAATTAAGTTTTTTTGACGACGCGAAGAGTAGAAGGAAAATGGCGAAACCTAAACTAAGTTTTTCAGGAAAAATTAGGTTCATTAAGGGGCTGTCCATATATTACGTAACGCAATTTTTCAAAAAAAATGACGTAATTGTTTTAGTACAAATTACCTTCATAAATGAGTAAATCATTTCAAAGAAAAAAATCCTTTTAAAAAATAGTTATAGTGGCCGCACTAAAAAATTAGATATATCGGTATACAATAAGTAGGGCCAGCGTTTGGAATTTCGGCGCCTTGAAGCAAGCGTTGAACTTGGCGCCCCTGGCAAAGAAAAAATATAAAAAAATAAAAAAATTACCCTTCTGATAAATTTGATGACTAAAAAAAAGGTCCTCACCTCTGAAAAAGATTTACCCCCTGATAAACTTAATGACTAAAAAAAAACGTCCTCACCTCTGAAGAAAAAAGATTTACTACTAAGATTGAAAGATTTTACCCCCTGATAATTTTGACGACGACTACAAAAAAAAAAGAAAAAAACGTCCTCAACTCTGAAAAAAGATTTACTTCCCCCCTGATTAATTTTGACGGCTAAAAAAAAAGGTTTATGATTTATTTTGAAAAAAAACGCCTCTGGACGGCACCTTTCTAAGCTTGCGTCCTGAAGCAGGGGATTTAATTAATTCATACACTGATAGAAAAATAGCGTAACTAATAATGTAATTAGGTTATAGTATACAACAATAAATAGTTGTATATGCGCCAACCACTATATAGCATAGAATACAACAAAAAAGTAAACGTTTTCGCTATTTACAAATGAGTGCAGTTGTTTGATTTACAACAACGAACTACTAAGCGATGAGGTTTTTCTTTATCGCGCAGAAAGCGAGGTAGGCGGGGCTTGCAAATCAGCAGGGTAGGATTGCCGCTCTTAGTACGTCACGATCCTCGCTTCAAAACGCAGGCAATTCAGCTGACCCGTCCGTCCGGCTGGCTAGCTGAACCTGGGGTTCGTCGGCTGTCTACTGCGTTTAAAAATTTGGTGTTTTAAATTCATTTATGTGCACATAGAAACTACATATCACATGTAATTACATGTACATGTATATGCTTATCACATGTAATTACATGTACAAGTACATGCTTATCGTTGAGTATACTTACGCACATAAAATTTTTAGCACAAAATGCCTACTTTCAATATTTTGGTAAAACATTTATTAGAACCAGCTGATTGTCGCCATCTTTATTAATCATCCTTCCTCAAAAAACTATTATAGTGACAACAACGTTGTTGTATTATTAAATAATATGTATCTAAAATTTTAATAGTGTATTTAATATAGCGTTATAATGTTTTAGAATAATTGTATAAATGGTATTATATACCTCAAACTTGTTACAACAACGTTTGTTTGTACTATTTTTAGAATTTTCTATCAGTGTACAAAGGCCGGCTCTGACAATAAATTTAAGTTACTTGCAACTGCGGGGAGTATTCTATAGAATGCGAAGCATTCTATTACTTATGGGCTTGTTTTAAAAATGTAATTAATATGAAGCTCTTTTTAATTTAATGTCCCAGACGTCGCTTTAAGGGATCTTAAAGAGGATTTTAACTGCTTTTAGCATTTTTTTATGGATCATTCGCGACTGGGTTAAGTACCACTAGAATTTTTGTTCTTCTAGAGAAATGAATAATATTTCTACTACAACTAAAAAATTAAGTGTGATAACACTTCAGGTTTGGATATTTATTTATGTATTTTTATTCAATATCATGCTTTTCTGGTTTCATATTATGCATTTTCATTTAAATTTCAAACTTTAAGCCGTCACAATTTTTTTTTATCTTTCGATAAAAGTATTACTAAAATTCAATATTAACTAGACTTGTTTCTATAAAAAAAACTATCCTTTGATATATACCCAAACCCTGGATTATATCGGGCTTTTTACGACGCATTTTTAGACAAGTGTTCGTTTATCGGAACGTTTTTTTCATATTTTCCAATCTAGAATCACTCCTTAAAATTAATGACCCCCTTTCTGAATAACCCTGTATATTTTCTGTTACACAAGAATTATATTTTAATTAAAGCGTGACAACTTTTGCTTTGAGTTAGAGCAAGGCAAATAACTTTGTAAAGTTACCCACCAATTAGTCTAACTTTCATCCGAGGTCTCATCCAAATATATTACTCCAAAGTTTAATAACAAACCTCCTTTCTGTAAAGCAATGTAGGTGTGTATAACAAGTTACTAACAAGTTACTCGGGTGTTATAAAAGACGCGAGATGTGGTAATAATTATAACTAAAATTGTATTTATGGTCTGTTTTTTCAAGCAAGACAGTAAATTAAAAATCGCACAGTGAATATTTTTACAACATGTTTGAATAGTATATGTTTGTGTATAAAATATAGTTATTTTTTATAAAATAAACTACGCAGTATATTCACACATCCGATATTCGAATCTGTTCTGAAAATATTCACTGTGCGATTTCCAATTTACTATCTTGCTTGAAGAAACAGACCATAGTACACTGCGAAGGTAATACTGCTAAGAAATTAAATACTTCCCCTATAGTCGGAGAGCTGGTACCATTTTTATTTCATTAAGCCGTTTTTAAATAAAGTCATTCTTCTTCTTCTTCTTCTTCTTCGTCTTCAAGTTTTTCCTTTGTTATTTGGGTGCTAACCAAATAGCAAGAAATAAATATTAATTATTAATTTGAATAATTAAACAACGAGGTGAATTTACACACGAATGTATATTGTCGTTCAAAGCCAATACAATACTGATAAGTACCGACACAGCGGCAAGTGTTTGACATAAAAACTTAAGCTACGGTTTTTTATTATAAAAAACTATAAATTCAAATATATATATTTTACAATATATAACATTTCCCCCCTTAGATAATATTTTTCTAATATTAAATTATACAAAATAAATGAGCACCTTAAATATTTCATACTAAAATAAATGCGAGCCTTAAATATTTATAACAAGTCAATGTACCTTAAGGTAAAAAAAAAAAGTTTTTTTTTTTATTCTTTACTTTTTACAATTTGTACAATTAAATGCAATAAAAAAAATATATTAGTCGTATGCTAATCTTTCAGGTTGTTTTCTATTTCTTTGAGGCCTATTTACAACAGTACTATTTTCCTCAACATCTTGTGAAATAGGAACCGTGGGTAAAGGTTCTTGACTAATTAACTTTTTTATCTGATTAGCATGACGCTTCCAAACAGAGTTAAATTCGGAAACTTTTACGTTATAAATATTATTACTTAGTTTATTTTCTATAACTCCCTTGGCCCAAAAATAGTTGTTATTTTTAAAATACCTAGCTAATACAGTTTCACCTATATTAAACGAGGTCCTACCTCTTCCCTTAAAATTAGAAATTTGTTTATTTTGATTTTTAATGACATTTTCTTTTACATTCATCTGAGAAAAAGGCGATAACAAACTAAATCGGTCATTTATTCTGTGTCTAAACATTAACTCGGCAGGAGAAACGCCCGTAGTTGAATGTTTGGAGTTTCTATAGTCAAACAAAAAATTGCATAACACATGATGAATATCTAAATGGTTATTATCTGCACTAAATGCTTTTTTAAGTCCGTTTTTTACTATTTTAACCCCCATTTCCGCTTCTCCATTGCTCTGTGGATGATAAGGTGGAGAAAAAATTAATTTTATATTATTTTTTTCTAAAAATGTTTTAAATTCTTGCGATGTATACGTAGGGGCGTTATCGCAAATTAATATTTTAGGCAAACCAAACCGGGCAAACGTGTATCTTAGAACTGTGATTGTTGCCTGGGTAGTGGTTGAATTCATGATAAAAGCTTCAAGCCATTTAGAATGCGCATCCACCAAAATTAAAAACATTTTTTGTAAATACGGCCCACAAAAATCAATATGTATCCGGTCCCAGGCCTTTTCTGGCCAAGGCCACGGAGATAACTTATTTTTTTGTGGGGCCTGACTATTTAAATTACAAGCAATACAAGCTTTTACTGTAAGTTCAATATCCTTATCTAAGGAGGGCCACCAAAAATAGGATCTCGAAAACCCTTTCATTTTACTTACACCTAAATGCGTCGCATGTAACTGCTCCAAAATTGGTTTTCGTAATTTATCTGGAATAACTACGCGGTTATTCCAAATTAAACAATCAGCCTCAATTGATAATTCCAACCTTTTATTTAAAAATGGTTTAAAATTATCAATTTTAAAAAAATGACTTGGCCAAAAACCAGTTTTTACGCAATTTATAATTTTTTGTATAAATATATCTTTTTGTGAAATGCCCCGTATATCTGCAAATTTAATTTGAAATTCAGAAATACTACAAAAATAATTCTCGTAATTTAAATCGATTTCAGGCGTATTTTCAGTTATACCGGGTGCGTCCAGAGGCAACCTAGATAAAAAATCTGCTTTATTTTGCTCTGACTTTACATATTCTATAGTATAATTGTAATTTGACAATATTACCGCCCACCTACGCAATCGGTTAGCTGAAAATTGGGGAATGCCTTTGGCTGGGTTAAAAATAGTCAAAAGCGGCTTATGGTCCGTAACTAGGACAAAAGACCTAAGATATAAATAATCGTTAAATTTTGATAATCCAAAAATAATCGCAAGACCTTCTTTTTCAATTTGCGAATATTTGGTTTCACTAGGACTAAGCGTCCTAGATGCAAATGCTATGGGTCTTTCAACATTCTCAATAAGATGGCAAATTAAGGCCCCTAATGCATATTCCGACGCATCAACAATTAATTTTAAAGGTAAATCAGCCTGATAATGCACCAAAATATCATCGGAAGTAAGTTTATTTTTGATAATGTTGAAAGAATTATTACAATTTTCACCCCACTCCCATTTCACAGATTTTTTCAAAAGGTTGTATAAAGGGTATAAAATATCCGCCAAATTTTTAATAAATTTCCCATAATAATTGACTAACCCCAAGAAAGATTTTAACTGTGTTATATTTTGTGGAATGGGGGCTTTTTGAATAGCAACAATTTTATCACTGCAGGGGGAGATTCCAGATTTTGAGACCACATAACCTAAATATTTTACAGACTTTTGAAAAAACGAGCATTTTTCTAAAGAAATTTTAAAACCTGCATCTTGTAAAATCTGTAAAACATTTCGTAAACGGGCCATGTGTTCTGTTCTATTTTTTCCTGTGATGAGAATATCATCAATGAATACAACTACTCCCTCCAATCCTGATAATAAAGCCTCCATAATTTTTTGAAAAATAGCTGGACCCGAAGCAATGCCATATGGCAATCTATTATAATAAAATAAGCCCATGTGTGTGGAAATAACCACTAATAATTTAGACTCTTCATCCAACAATATTTGTTGATATGCATTACTTAAGTCAATTTTAGAAAACTCCTCACCCCCACTTACGTTGGCAAATAATTCCTCCGTCCGAGGTAAGGGATGCTGGGGCACCTCTATATGCGGGTTTATTGTGACCTTAAAATCACCGCAGATCCTTACTTGCCCATTTTGCTTGAGCACAGGGACGATCGGGGTGGACCATTCGGAATAATCAACTTTAGCAATGACCTCCATCTCCAACAACCGATTTAGCTCGTCCTCGACCTTTTGCTTGATAGCCAACGGTATGGACCTTGCCTTGAAAAATTTTGGTGCAACAGTTTTGTTTTTCAAAATAATTTTAGCTGTGTGCTTATTAAAGGTACCCAACTTGGGTTCCAGCAATTCTTTAAATTCATTTTTTAAATTAACAATTTCTTGATTATCTTGACAATAATTTAATTGTGATAAACCAATTTTAAAAATATTGAAAAAATCTCGCCCTAAAATAGGGGGACCACCATTTTTAATAACAAAAATTTCTAGTTCATGGTGTAAATTATTATAAGATAAATTTAGTTTGATACTACCCAGAGGACAAAACTTTTCCCCTGTATAAACAATGAGTTCTTTATTTGTTTTGGAAAGTTGTTTATCAATAAAGTTTTTTTCATAAAAGTCATAAGAAATCGCGCTAATACAAGCGCCGGTATCCGCATGAAAATCGAATTTTTTGTTATCGATTACTACTTGCAACAAAAAAGGTTTATTTACGTTACCATCTGTAACATTAAAAATATAGTTTTCGGAATCAATATAATTGTATGATTTGTTATGATTATTATTGGGATTAAATTTATTATTATTATTATTAGAAAGATTGTTAGGGTTAGAGTTATTTTTGTTAGGGCACACCGGGGCAAGGTGACCCTTTTGTTTACATATGTGACACAAACAATCCCTATACTGACATGAGCTTGCCTGGTGATTGTTGCGTCCGCATACTATGCATCTCTCTCTTCCACCTCTCGAATCTCTCCTTCCCCGTCGAGAATTCGAAGTTGGCTGGCTCCTGCGCAATTGGAACACCTCCTGCTTGACCGATGTGCTTGGATTTGGCGCTAATTTGAAATTTGACATCGATGCCTCCCTACTGACAGCAATGCGCATGGCCTCTTCGAATGAGATATCACTTTTTTCTTCAAAAAGACGGTCCATAATTTTGCCTTTCTCTAAGCCCATAATAAAACGATCTCTTAGGCAAATATCCAATTCTTCCTTAAATTCGCAGGCCGCAGCTAAGGACCTAACTCTAGCTGCCCATTCATTAATGGATTCCGAAGTCGTTTTAAAAGAATTATAGAACTTGTATCTTTCTGCGAAAACTGCCTTTTTGCTCCCAAAATATTCACTAAACAACTTCAACAAATCGACGAACTTTTTCTCTTCCGGATTTTTAGGCATACATAAATTGAAAATAAGTCTGTAGGAATCTTCTGTTAATAAGTTCAGAAAAATTGCCCTTTTTCTTCCTTCGTCGGTAATGCCGTTAGCATCGAAATAATTAGTTAGCCTGGGTTTAAATATGCTCCAGTCGTTCTGATTAACGTCGAACTCACGTAAATGTCCAACCATCATTTTTTCAGTTTTTTCGGTCGCCATTTTTGCACGTAGGAAATTTTAACTTTTCACTTTTTAATTTCACTAATTATTATTATTAATTAATAATAATTGACCATCGAATCGTCGCCACTGTTATTTGGGTGCTAACCAAATAGCAAGAAATAAATATTAATTATTAATTTGAATAATTAAACAACGAGGTGAATTTACACACGAATGTATATTGTCGTTCAAAGCCAATACAATACTGATAAGTACCGACACAGCGGCAAGTGTTTGACATAAAAACTTAAGCTACGGTTTTTTATTATAAAAAACTATAAATTCAAATATATATATTTTACAATATATAACAATTTTTATTTCATTAAGCCGTTTTTAAATAAAGTCATTCTTCTTCTTCTTCTTCTTCGTCTTCAAGTTTTTCCTGACATCACAAAACGGAGTTTTTTCTATGACACAACCTATAGCATAGGTACTACCCATGATACTCAATATAATCACAACCATTCACACGCCTACTTTGTTAATGTACAAAATTACGGTCGTCTTATTTTGGAGATTAACAAAGTAGGCGTGTGAATGGTCGTGATTATATTAAGTATCATGCTATGCTATAGGGTGTGTCATAGAAAAAACTCCTTATTGTGATGTCAGGAAAATCTTGAAGAAGAAGAAGAATGACTTTATTTAAAAACGGCTTCGTGGGCGATTTCAATTTTTGTCAAAAACTGTTTGGAAATGTCCCAAAAACAACCTAAAATCAAAAATCCGGGGTAGTTTGACTTGCCATTTAAAATGTTTAAGGCACAGCGTGCAGATTAAGATATTTTCATAGTTATATAAAATTATTTTGTATATATGCTTTGCCTTCTGATTTTTTTCGTTTTTTTTTTAAGTTTAACTCCCCTGTACTGAAGTTTTTTGTTTTTGTGTTTTTAAAAACAATAGGGATTGTTTCTCTTGAGTTCTTATAGAACTTGATTTTTTCTGAAAATTTCAAGTCGATCGAAAAATTCGTTCCTTATTTTTTCAAGAAACACATTTGTAACAAAGAATTTTTTGTCTGGGAAGTTTTTTGACGATTTTGAAAATTCGAAACTACCGTATAATACTTTTCTAGCGTTTACGCGCTGTGAATAGTATAGTAAAGTGATTAAAAAGGGAAATGCAGGCAACATTTTTTAATAAGATTAAATGTAAGGTGGAGTTAAAGCCAATTTTGTCGACAGCAAATGTAAGTGACGGGCCAATTTTCCATTTTATAAATAAATGGCAAGAAATTTTAAATCTAATAACGTAATACACCACTTAAATATATTAACGACAAAATTGTACATTTACACTATGCACAGCTGCTAGCTAGCTAGCTAGCTGCTGTATGATTATTTATTATCGTCTAAAATACACTGCCCAGTAAAAAAGCTTTCCCGTTTTTCCACTCCCGTGAAATTGATTTTTTATTATGAGATTTAGTTTTAGCAACCCCAAAAACAAAAATTTAACGACAATCACCCCCCGCCCCTCAGGGGGTGGATTTAGTATTTTTATTCTAAGATTTAGTTTTAGCGACCTCCACAACCCCTATATACCAATTTTTACAAAAATCGCTCCTGGGGGTGGTGTTAATTTTTTTTATTGTCAGATTCTATTTCAACAACCTCAAAAACCTCTGTATGGTAATTTTCAATTTTTGTGAAAAAAATACTTTATATTTCCCCCTTGCCCCACCCAAAACAATCCCGAGCGAGAACTTTTGGTAACATACCCTATGAAAATTTTTGTACGAATACAAGGCTTTAAGGCTTTCCCAAAATTTTGAAAATTTTCAAAATCGCAAAGCAATATTGTTTTTACGTTTATTTAAAAAAGTTTATTTTATTTTGAAAAATAGTTATTTATGGTACTAGTGGGTAAAGTAAGATATTGCCCATGAGAAAATTAACCTGCTTGGCTGACGCCTCGTCAGCCAAGCAGGTTAATTTTCGATAGGGCAATATCGGTTTACCCATGAGTGCCATACAAGGTTTTATCCAATAAATAGCTTAGGAATTCATATTTTTATTAAAAATTTTAATGACATTTACAAGAAAATAATTTGACAAGTGACAGTTGAGTGGGTAAAATAAATAATTATCCACTCAATAAAGTAAAAGCCACGCGAGGGTTATTATTGAGTTTATCTATTTAAAATAAAGCTGGTAATTGTTTCATTATCTGTATGGATTGGTTAAAATAATTTTATTTTGTTAGTAGCAGCATTTTTTTAGTATTTACGGTGTAATATTCTTTTGATGAAACATATTTTGTGCATTTGAAAATTTTCTTAGAAAAAACTCACATGTGAAGAGTATACTATGGAATAATAAGCAATGCATATCTTTACGACTTGTTTTATTCAGTTTTCGCCTGCAAAATGCAATTTTTTAAATTAAAAACTTTTCAATTACAGAGAAAATTCTAAATTAAATTACAAATTTAGTATTCAATTTTAGTTAGTCGATTTTAAAATTAAAAGCAAAATAATTTCAAAAGTAATTAAAATATTTTTTTCACTACTAGCTTTAGAACATACCATTATTTATCATGTTTTCAGACTGTGAAATCAATTTTCTTCACCTATAGCAATAATAATTTTACGTTACATCAGACCCCTCTTCCCCCCCTTCATAGTAACCAACGAACTAATAACTATTCTTTCTATGTAGAATACCCATACCGTTAAAATAAAGTATCGCCAACATCTCGGTTTGTTTGTAAACAAATAGTAGGTATATTCAGGCCTGAACAATAACAATTACCAGTAACTGGTATTGTTGTCTCTGTTAGAACAAAGATCTGCGAGTAAGATAGACGAATTTTTATGTTGCCGACGTTTTTGTCAGTTTTAACGAATAAAATGCCTATTCTAGAGAGAAGAGTTATTAGTTCGTTGATTGTAACGCACCGTGACGTTAAGCAAGTTTTTTTAATAACCTTGTTTAATAATTATAATTTCTTCCCAATTACCCCTTAAACAGGTTCAATTTTTAGTTTGTTTATTTTTAGTTATTTTTTTTTATTTACATATTTTTTAATTTTTAGACTTTTTTAGATTTTTTACCTACCTAAATAGACAGGTTTTTTTCTATTTTATATCACAGATAAAACTAATTAGTATAGGGAAAAGTAAAACTAGATTTCCCCCGAGTTTTCCCTTAACAAGTTGTCCTTTATCAATTAAAAAATGGTTAAACAGAATAAACGATTTGTTATTTTTAACCCTCAGTCACAGATATGAATTTTTGTAACATAACCACAGACAAGGAGCGGATTATCTATGGTTATATTCTGCAGTATTTCACTTGAATTTATTTATTTTTTTACACAACATCGATATTTTATAAAAAGTTTTATCTTATCTATTGCACTTGTTTAATATTTTACGTGTATTGTGTACGTTCAAAGGATTTTAACAGATCTTCAAGGATAATTCGAAGATAGGGTCCTAGACAGTCAATTCCGAAGGAAACAAAAGTGAGTACCTCTTTCTTAATTATAAGTGCAGAGACGTATGTTCTACCTATAATTTATCCCTTAATCTACCCTATGATTTTTTAGGGGCACTCTTAGAAGAGCCGTGGCCCCTTTAGGACTCGAACCAACCTTTATAGGATTTTTTTTCATATATTTGTATGTAGAATCACCTCTAAAATTTCTCTACGCGAGTTCTGGAAATTGCGACCCTGATAACACACTTCATCCTAAGAAGGTTTTTTAATCGTTCCCTTGAAAAGGTTCTTAGCATAATGCTGTAACCATGCTAAGCATGTTCTTAAAAGGCCTCACTGCTGTAGTAGCATAAGTGCTTCTACTCTAAACATTCTTAGCATGATTAGAGTATTATGCTAAGGATATTCCCAAAACATATTCTTAAAATACTCTAATGGGAGTATTTTTAGAATAAAGCTATAGTGCACATGCTAAGCATGATTAGAGTATTTTGCTAAGAATATTCCAAATACATATTCTTAAAATATTCTAATGGGAATGTTTTTAGAATAGTAATATGGCGTTTATATTATTTTAATTTTTAGGTTAGAATTACAAATATTCTTAAAATTACTGTTAATAACATTAGTTTTATCCTTAAGTAGTCGAAATGGGTGTATTTTTAGACATAAAGTGATTTTATATAGTTTTAGACAAAAAATTAAAATTATTATTTTTTGAAATGATAATTTTTTGCTATTTTTTTCTCTAAATATTGGATTTTTGTGTGGAACATGATTTTTATGTCTGGTAGAAAGTTTGCTTTCACAGTAAAACTGCATATCGCATATAAATCTTACCTGATGGATGCTATATCTAAAGATTTTTATATACTTTAATTATTAGGTTTATCACAAAGACGTAAAAATTTTCGACCATGTCCAAATTTATGATATCACTTCAAAAAAGGATCGAGTATCATAAAATATATTTGAAAGAAAGAGAAAAACAACATTAATGTAGAAATCTGAAACGCCTACCTACTTTGTTTGCACATGCGCAATATTCAATATTATTACTGAAATGCATCAAATAAGAATATTTTAAGAAGCATGCCAAGAATATTCTTAAAAGTACATGTACCTACTTCTAAGAACATTCCTAACATGCTTCTTAAAACATTCTTATTTGATACAGAACCTTATAAGAAGCTTCTTATGAACTCCCAGAATGATTAAAATGGTATCCTTTGAATTTCTTTAATCGTTCTTAGAATATCCTGAGCAAAATAGATATGCTTCTAAGAAGCATGCCGTTCTTCCGGCTATTTATTTTAAGAAGGCTTTTGTGCTATGAGGGGATTAATTAGGACCCTGGAGTCAGCTTGACTCCCTTCTGTGGTTAAGGGTTAAGAAAAAAGAAAAACAAACACAATTTAATCAACATTAGTCTCGAGGGACTCAACATTCAATTGGTAAAAATTAAATTCTTCAATAATTTTTATTTGAAATGTCTGTTTATAGTTTATTTTCCACTTTTTAATGCATACACGATGAGTTAAACAATAGGGATATCGTCCATGATACTGCAATACCGCTTAACGTCCAACTGCAAAACCGCGTAACGTCTAACTGCAAAACCGCGTAAGGTTTAGAAACAAAATTTTACAGGAGAAGGAAAAACTTATTATATTAATGATTAACAGAAAAGTAACGCTTTTTAAAGTAAAAATATTATACTTTAAGCTGGCTAATAAAATATTTATTAAACTAAAATATTATAACAATGATATACCAATAGTATTACTTAATTTTATGTCTTCATTATTTTTTTCTTTTGGTTTATTTGGAGCTCTATTTTCTATACAATACCGAATAGTCCATTCTTTTATTCCGAGTGTGTTAAGGAACATACTTTTGCAAACCCTTTTCTTTTGATCGTTAATTTTCAGGTAGTATTTTCTTGATTCGGATCTTCTCGAAACATTTTCATTTAATTTCTTCTTCTTAATGGTTCCTTCTACGTCTATCATTGATAATAAAAACACATTCTTCTACCCCCACGTCATTTTCCAAAAATCTTTAAATAAATCTTCTCTGTTCTTTTCTGTTAACATATTACAGTTGAATACGTTCGTATTTTTACAATATTCTGATATACATGCAGGTCCTAACTTCCTTTCTTCTTTTGATACATCCTGGACAATTTTTTCATTCTGTTTTCTAAACCCGGTGTATTCCTGGCCCATCATTCTGTGCTTTTTGTTTAATTCCCTTTTCCACTGTGTTGAATCGGCTTTTTTCTTCCTTTTTCTAATTTTCTTGCAGTCCTCTGGATCTACATGCATTTTCATCTCAGGATCCGCCTCACTTTCTATTATTTCTAAGCATAAATCCATTGTATATGCGTTATTAAAAAATACAATTAAAAATTCATACGTCAAATTGTTGTCAACGCGGTTTTCAAATAAATATCTGACCTACTTGATGAATTTTTAAATGAGAAATAATAAATTTAAAAAGTTTAAAAGGCGTTTTAAAATGGTTATTTCTCACAAATAATAACTCAATATACGCCATTTATTGTGTAGATCACGCTTGTGCAAAATCTTGATTTTGCTACTTTCATTAGTTACGCGGTATTGCAGTTAGACGTTACGCGGTTTTGCAATTGGACGTTAAGCGGTATTGCAGTATCATGGACGATATGATAAATGTGAATTTCAAAAAATATCAAAACCTCGATTAAAACATTAAAGGATTACACTACCTCTCTAAAACGGTATTTGTACAATACGAAAAAATGCTGACAAAAGCGTAAAAATATTCGTCGCCTTCTCTACAAAGGAAAATGTATTGATGGAAAATACCGACATGTCTATTGATTTGCCAATGGACATGTCACTTTATGTATAAGCGTCATTTTGAGATAAGCCCCTTTGTAAGGAAGGCGACGTTTTGTTTGTACAATTCGAGAAAAATATGACAAAAAAATGCTGAAGACCTTGTAATAATATCACTGTCATTTATACATAGGTACTATAATGGAAATTCAATAAAACCTGCAGTGACTCAGTTGCGAATGTGTGGTAAAAGGTGAAGATCATAACAGTTCGGGTGCGATTCGCGTAATTTCGTCGAAGCTTCGCAAAGGCGGACCCCGTATAAGAAAGCAGCAGCAGAGGTATGAGTCACTACAGGTTTTATTGAATTTCCAGTATACTAAGAATTAAATCAAAAATCTTTAACCATGTTTTTTTACATTTCTCGACGTATTGGACCTTTCCTAAGCCGATTTTTTGTGGAGCAGCGTTTACTAACCAAGTTAGGGGAATATACATTTCTTACTTTTTTTAACTCATCAATTAAACAGAAAAAAAGATACATACAGGTTAACCGGCATTACCACAAAAAAATGACTCTAGTTTCCTGTTTTCACACATTTTGAAAATATAAAAAGTCTACCTACTAGAACTGTCAAGTTTTAGTGAATAAGTTAATTTATTCATTTGTTTTGAAAAATGACGATTTCAAAGTCTAGGTACTTGTTTTTTTTACGCGGTTAATTAAGATTCAGCAAACATTTTTAGTTTATTATTGATACAAAAAAATTTAAATATCGTAAGCGTCCCATAATTTTGGGACACGTTTCGTAACGGTTTCAGTCGTTTAGGACCTTTTTTCAGTCAATATTTTTTCGCCAGCATCCTGCAGGAGTAAAGTTTTCACCAGGAGTAAAGAGGTTTTCAAGTGGGGACTTTTTTTTTGGTCATCAAAATTTTCGCAGACGTAAACATTTTGGGAAATTTTATGTAGCTCCCCCCTCCTCCCCAAAAAAGCTGATTACCTCATATTTAGTAATCCAAAATCCGAACGTGAAAAAATGAAAGCGATCTTTGAAATTAGAATACCATCAAGTATAAAAATCAATCTCAAATTTTAAACTCTTTTATAAAAGTCCTTTTAGGACAGTTATTTGTAATTTTGGCGAAGGCGCATTACACAGGCCCACGAAAAAAAAACAAAACTCAATTACTATTAACGAGGCGATGGTCGTGGCGGTTTAAGCGTTTAGTACTTAGTTCGTCACCCCAAAAGCGTGGGTTCGAGTCCCCGCAATGGAAGACAATTTTTCATTCGTGCAATGTGGCATCAAGAATTGTGGTGGCCGACTGTTCAATATGGCTACTCTCTTTGTGGCATGGAGAATTGTTGCCGACTATAGGTACAGTATGGCTGCTCTCCTTGTGACATGGAGAATTGTGGCCGACTATATAGTAAGGCTGCTCTCTTTGCGGTATTATCATGAATAGGTAAATTTAATTCTACTTGCCTAAGATTTTAAATATCGGTTTTTGACTTAGCAATAACCGATTCATACAGTGCGATTATAAAGTGCCGAACAGTTTGAAAAGAAAATACTCTTCGTTTGAAGCCAGAGTTGTGCGCAACAAACCCATGTGATTGCTACGTACAACAGCTCGATGGCCAGTAAAACGCACACAGCTTTCTTGCATTTTACTTATCGCTAATGCCAGTTTTGCATTAAAAAGTGTTCGGCACTTTATAATCGCACTGTATATGAGCACGTCAGGGCAAAAGAGAGGCTCCCGCGAATCGAGAGGAAAAAAGAGAATGAAATATTTTTAAAGGCGAAAGCGAGACAAATGCTGCAGTGCTACGACAAAATGTTCTATCTACAAAAAAAATCGGATTTTCGCTTTTATGCATTTTTGAGTTTATGCCCTTAAGAATATTTCAGTCTATTTTTTCCTCTTGACTTGCGGGAGCCTCCCTTTTACTCTGACGTGCTTATATTTCTTGAGCATTTTTGGTCGCTGAAAGAAAATTTAGAAATTAAAAATTTAACCTCAATGTTTTTTATCTGAAATTGAAGAAAACGTGACGACTGTTATTTTTAAAAGTTGTTTATAATGGTAAGTAACGCATTTCGCTACAATTTATTTTATTTTGGACAAAATTTTTCTTTTTTTGAAATAAGAAGTAAACGTATAATACTGTTTTGTTGTGTGTGAAGCTGCAAGGGGGAAGCATAACAATGTTGTTGGGAATTAACCACCATTTGTAAGTTTCTTGTTCCTAAACGACGTCAATTAGTAGGTTTATGAGCTCCAATAAAAGTTGTGTAAAGTAAGGAGCTGTAACTACCTAATTGAAACTTAATTAGGGCATGCCTCTTGATTGCATATTAGGCCAGGAGAAAGTATACTGTTTTATAAAACAGTTATTAGCAGTACTCGGCGAATTTCCAGTACTCGCCTCGACGACTCTAGCGTTATCGCGAGGTTTTAAATATTTACATTTTTATTTTCATTTTTTTAAATTTCTACCCACTTTCTGTCCTTTTAGAGTCATTTCTTATCTAAAAGAGATGGATAGGAATGAAATATGCAATAAAATAGTTGTCCAATTGAAGGAATCGAAATTTGTCCCATATAATATTATTTGGTATATGTTTCATATTCTGCCGGTCTAAGCTGTTTGTCAATAAAATATCTTTCAAAATTATTAAAAAAATACTTTTGACTTGGTAAAACTGACTTATTTAATTTATCAAAAACCCAGCGGCCTAAACTCTGCCATTTTTATTATTTTTTTACTGCACATCTAGGGTCACGGTAACAAAAAACCAAAAATTACGAAGCATAGTTCAGAAACAGGCAATGTCCCATTCAATAATATGTCCCATTTATTGGTATCTCCCACTACCACAAATTTACAAAATCGTCCAAAATTACCCAAAATCAAATATTTTTAACCGACTCAAAAAAGGAGGAAGGTATTTTCAAATTCGTTTTTTGTGTCCGTCTGTTTGTCACGATAAGTCAAGAACGCAATATCTGATCGATATTAAATTTTTCAATAAAAATCTAGTTATACAATTAAAATCTAGTTAAGAGGAAGGACCTTAATCTACTCGAAAGGAAAGTATTTTTCACGCTTGTGAAGAAGTTTAGTAATTTAACAAAAAATTAAAGAAACCTAGAGATTTTTAAATTTGTTTATATATTAAAAAGCTCGCCAAAAATGAACAGTGTAGGAAAATGTACTGTTTTTGACCCAATTCCTGGCCCACTAATTGAAACTTAATGCCTACCTCAAATTAGTCTTGATGGGATATGACGCGGGATAATATGTAATGTCAAGTAAACTACTCATTCTTGACGAGTATTGTTTCCGTTAGTCGTTCTATTAATTCTACCAAACACGTTTATAAATAAACCCTGAATATACAGAGTGGTACGCCTAAGACAGATCATTAGCTTTTTACACTAGTTTACAGGGGTTGTTGACTCAACACTCAACACCAATGGCCTGGCAAGGATTAAGCGAGCACAGCGAGGTAAAATTTCACTAGGTAACGATATACGAGGTAAATTACCCTACCCTGTTTGCAATAATCAGGTAAATAAATGAATGAGCGAAAGCGAAAAAAACTAATTTCCGCAAAAAATAAATGATATTGGGATCATTAATGTTTTTATCAAAAGTCATTAAATGTAAAATATTCTCAAACCAAATATATATTTATGTGTAATTGAAGAAGCGGAAATATTTCAAATTACATTATTTTAATTGGACCTAAATTTTGTGGGAAATAAATTAATAATCCTTTATTAATAGCAAAATGCACTGTATCCTAAAATTATAATTATTTTATGTGAGCGATTAAGCAAAAACGGACCTGATGGTAAAAAACAGCTATTTTCTTAACAAGTGTGGATTGAAAGCAATCGAGTGCGGAAAAGCCTCTTTACACATGTGTTAGGAACAATATTTTTTCTACGAGCGGAGTTAACAATAAAATATACTTCAAGAGTGTAAGTTCTAAAGGGTCTATGTGCCAAAACTTTATCGGCACTTCGTGCCTCGCCTATTAATAAAGGTCTCGGAAAAGTACTATTTCCCGAGTCTATCTGTAATCTATTATTATAACTACTTGTAAAAAGTAACTTTTTAGTGCCATTGATGCATTTACAATAAAAGCATGTCTTTAATAATAATAACAATTATTATTATTAATTATAATTAATGTGTGTCAGTCTGAAAGAAGGACTTTGCTGGAAGTCTGAGTTGTACGCACTTGCGTAATTGCCCATTTACAGCTCTTGTTAGGGAACGTTCAAGTATTACGTAACGCAAAATTTAGCCACTTTTGATCTTGATTTTTTTTAATGATTCCATTTAAATGAGTAAGGTGGGAAAAAAGTTATCGATAAATAAATATTAAAAACTTTCGTATTCTTAAAAGATAAACATCGATTGTCGGTTTTTTTCTTTGAAAAACTCCTTTATAAAAATGTCCCTCATAATTCGGCAAAATTATTCCGTAAGCCTATGTTTCTGTGTTTATTTTCAACGTTGACGAGTCATAACTGAGTTTACGCCGACTACTGGTAATATGCTATTTTTAAACGTAACATGAAAAAAAAAATTGTACGCAATCGCAATATTTAAACTTTCTTGTTTACTGATGCGATTTATGTAAGTAAACATATGGATCAAATATGATTGACCTATATATGCGATATTGCAATGACAACGAGTTTGAAGGTATATTGAATAAGAGTCAATTTATTTACAGATAAAACTTAATCTGGCGTAAACGGGCCAGTCGAATTAGATCGTCAAATAGCGGAAAAATTATATTGCTGAAAATTATTATGCACAATTCTGTGTACACTGACCAAACTGTTTCAAAATTTTTATTAAATAAACTAAACTAGATGAAATGTTGCAAGCACCCTGTCAAAACATCAGCACTATTGTATACTAGAGCCATCTAGTTTGAAAATTTCAAACTAGGTGTTTTGTCATAAATATCTGAGATATGCTAAAAAAACCTTTTACTGCTTTAAACGCCAATATCTCAAAAACAATGCGTTTTAGGAAAACGTTGTTTATAACATTTTTTGACCAATTTAAAATTATCTTTTATATAAGTGCTAAATTAACCAAATACAATAGTAATTGCCCTAATTATAAACAAAAAACGCTAAAAATAGGAGCTTTACCCTATTTTTACCCCCTTACCCCCAATCGTTTACCCCCAAAATCTAATCAGTTCTTCGGAATACGATAAGAAACAATATGCAAAAAAACGCAAGTCGATATCTCATGTAGAAATGGAGTTAGAGAGTTTACACCCAGACAGACAGACAGACGGACAGACAGACGGACGAAAAATTTTTTTACTGATTTCGACTACATTGGCACTCTTAGTAGCACTAAAAAAATTGAGATTTTAATTATTTTGTTGCTGTTATTATACTCTGTATAGCGCGTTTACGCGCTAGAATAGAATAGAATAAGATAGAAGTTTTTAATTTTTCAAACTTGTCGTCGTTCTAGACAAAACATTCTTTGATACAAATATGTTTTATGAAAAAATAAGAATGTTTGAAAAAGTCCGTCTGTTCTTCCGTCCAATGTCACGTTTTTTTGTAAGCACGATAAATCAAGAACGAATTATTCGATCGACTTAAAATTTATAGGAAATATCAAGTCAAGATTGTTTTTGAAAATAATCCCCCCAAAAACATAAGTTTAAAAGAATCGAACAAAAGCTGAAGGACCGATTCGCGTTATTTTTTAAGGAAAAATTACTCTTATTATTTTTATGGGTGCAATTTGACAAGAAAATAATGTTACTATCATATATTTTAGCGACGTTCAGCTACTATTAATATCTCAAGTGACTTGATGTTACTTTTCAGTCGTTATAAACTACTTCAATCGAAAATTGAATATAAACAAAATTTTACTTTTTCCTCATATAAGTTAAAACTGGACCAGTGTTAGTTATGAAAATAAAAATTACTTAAAAGTAAAAAATTCCATAAACCGATGAAAAATGTTTGTTTTAGTAAAATAACATTTTTTATTGCTTTTTCTATGTTTCCTGACATTTTATATGCATTTCGGCTTAAAAAGTTTGTGGCGATAACTCGAAAACGCTTTTATATTAAATGTAAAAATATTTTTACCGAAAGGTCAAGCACATTTACATTAAGCACATTTACACGGCCTTTGATGTACTTCAAAAAAATCTAAAGCCACTAAAAAGGCGAGTCGTTAAATTAGTTTCGGTTTTTTATCGACTGCGCCAATTTTCGTTTTATTGCCAGATCCAATCAATTGGAGTAAAAAAGTGCCCTGCTTTTTAAATTAGACGGTTTTATTTGACAATGTCAACCCAAGATTCATTTGTCCAAATTTAAAAAAATCCAAACCGACTTCCAAAAAAGGCGGAGTTTATTTTATTTCTAAAAACAGTGATAAATGTATTTTTTATAATTTAACTGACGGATGCAAGGAGAAATACGAAATAAGCATAATGGCAAATAGCCAATTTATTACAGGTTGTGTTTTTATAAGGGCCAGATCTCCTATTAGGAAAATTTTTGGTTACGGCGACCTTTTTTCTGTTTGGGATCCGCATGTTAATATGTTATCTACGGTGTCTGTCAAAAGTACTCCCTTTTATTTTTTTAACAGCTGAAATTTGAAACCCATAAATAGCATAACCCAAATTTTTTCGACAACCGGGCCACGGTCGTCGTTTCACAAAGAATTTAGAGAGTTTTACTAAATATTTTTAAGTTTTAAAATAAAAAGAGAACTGGCGAAATTGAGTCTTTACAATTCAAATATCCTGCAGTATTTTTTCTCGAACTTATTTCTGAATAACCCTGTATAATAATTCTCTATTCGACAATACATTTTTTTTATGTTTAATGATTAATTTCATGATAACCAAACGTAAGTTATACTTTTAAAAAAATTTTAAATGAAAATTTTACAAAAAAATCTAAGAAAATCGCATTTTTAACAAAAAAAAAATAAAAATCAACACCTTAAAAAAATTGAAAAAAATTAAAAATTAAATAGCAAAAAAAATAATAAGCTTTAAAATGATGTATCAAACAACCCCCCTTTTCATTAAAAAATGTTTCTCCTTGCCCACTGTCTCCATTGTGCCCCCTAAACATATCAAATATATACTAAAAAAAATATTTGGGTTATGTTATTTGCTTGTTTCAAATTTGAAGTTGATATATTAAGGCCCGGTTGTACAAACCTCGCTTAAATTTGAACCTAGCTCAACTGTCATGTGTTTCAATGGTAAAGGAACTCCGCTCAAAGTTAAACCAGGTTTGTACAACCTGGCCTAAGCCGTTCAAAAGTTAAAGGCGGAGCAGACTTTAGACACTCACTGTATAACAAAGTTATCCATCGCCTAGATCGGTAAATTTGGTAAATCCGGCCCTGTTTTTTATTAACGGGAAATTTTTGTACAAAAGACCTTTACGACTTATCCCAAATTTTCAATTACACTCTTTTCTTGTGCGTAAATTTGATATAGAAAATATAACTCACGTCCGTTTAGGCAGTTCACAATGGACCCATGCGGAAACTACTTTCGATGTGCCGAAGTCAGATCCAATTTATTTCCTGCGAAAACTATGGGTACTCCCTGGAAATCGGACCTTTTTTTTGTATTTACGATTTAGATTCAAAAATCTTTTTTTTCTTCTACTACCTAATTAAGTGCTAGCTTACATATTATCTACCGTTGTCAAGGCTTAGTTACGTTGACAATCAATAAAATCAGTGAACTCATTTATTATTGACCGTTGTTAAGCATTGTTTATTGACGACGGTCAATAATGAAAAAAATTAAGACAACTGCTAACTTTTTTCAACTTACTTGTCAAACTGACAGTCACGTCAAAATATTTTTTAAACTACATTAGTAACTAATATTTGGAGTTACTAAGTTTAGGTAGTAGAAAAAATGGTATATGCACAAAGTATGCGAACTGTCTTAAGTGTTCTCGACTGATTTTTTGCCTCGACTCCGTCTCAGCAAAAAAACTCTCGAACACTAAAGACTTAATGTAGAAGAAAATGACTTGTATACTGTGTTTAAATAATAAAAATCTGGGAAATTTTGTATAAGAATATTTTGTTTTATTAATTTGGTAATCTCATTGTCTTCATGTTTTTAATTTGTTATTTATTGTATTATTTTATTAATTTGACCATTTCATTCATTTTAAATTATTATGTTAAATATCCTAATATCTTCACCTCCTATAATTGTGACTAAAAAGTGGTACTGACAAGTAAGTGTATATTTTTGGATTAACCTCAAAATAGCCCCCTTATTGATTTTGTTGATCCTAATTTAGCCCTTATTTTTCAGTGCCAATCGCCCTGATGATGAAAAAGCAATTTTCGAAAACGCGTTAGGCAACTATCTTAAAACTAAATATATACTGAAATACAAAATTTCCCAGATTTTTATTACTAAAGACTTAGTTCGCATACTAGGTGCATAATATACTATTTCAGTACTATAGCTATAGCTTAAGAACGTACCATTATTATATTATTCAAAGCGACTGCGCTAGAATAATATTATACGGTAGTTTCGAATTTTCAAAAAAAAATCAAAAATCGTCCTAAACAAAAAATTGTTGGATATAAATTTGTTTCAATAAAAAATGAGCAATTTTTTTTTTTAATGAGCCTATGTCCGTCCGTCCGATGTCACGCTTTTTTGTAAACACGATAACACAAGAATCCCATCGACTTGAAGTTGAAATTGTTACTCAACTTAACGATTAAAGCGTCATAAGGCAGGATGCGTGCAAGTTCGATATATGGCCATAGTAATAAATCGATGTATAAATGTGCTGAAATTGGATAACTTAATAACTCACCTCAGCTTAGGCAGTTCACAGTGGACCCATTCAGCAACGTCTTCCTTTGAAATTTCCCGATGTGTCGACGTCAAATCCAGTTTGTTTCCGGCGAAAACTATGGGTATTTCCTGAAAATCGGACCTCTGCTCACGGATTTCTTCGAAACACTGTTTAATCGAATCGAAAGAAGGGGACGATGTCAATGCATACACCAAGAGAAATGCGTGAGCGGTTGCTATGCAGAGTTTTCGCATTGCTGGAAACTGCATGTCACCTGAAAACAATCAAAGTTTGGACAGATGAAAATATTTTATACAGTGCGGTCCAAAAGTCACCCCCTCCCCTTCTCTTAACTTATATTTGAAGCAAAAATTTACTTTAAAGGAGAATATACAGCGCGCGTGAAAAATACGAAACACGTTGAATATTTGAATATTTGAAGGGGATAGGGGAATCTCAACACCAGTGCAGTACTAGGGATAGGAGTTGTTTCGGTGATCGTTGCGTGTGTAGTCTGCGAAACAAACCCTTGCGCATCTAATTTGAACACGGCCAATGATGGACACTGGCGCTGTGATTCCCCTATCCCTTCAAATCTTTTGCTTCATTCATTCTTGGGCACTCAACTTAACTACCATCTAAAGTGTTCCATGCTTTTCACGCGCACTGTATACTCTTCGTTATATCCAAATCACACATTCTTGATTTAAGAAAATATTTTTTTCTGTGTGTTTTTACGTTAAAAAAATCCCCCTTAGAAATGTAATAGAGGGGTTATAGAGTAGTCTACTCTATAACCTCTACTAGAGATGCTATGGAGCTACTCCATGGCATCTTGCGATAATTACCTGCTGTATCCAAAATGTCCACTTTAAGCGTAGTATGTCCTAAGTCGAATTCCCTATTGTATAAATCTTCAACTGTACTCTTATATTTATCTGAATAAGTGTTGAATAAAAAACGTTTTATTAGACAGCTTTTCCCCACTCCTGCCCCACCCAATATTACAAGTCTTATTCGTTCGTAGTCTGACATTTTTTTAATTATTTAATAAAAAAAGTGTTTATTTTTTTGCAAAAATATTTTGGATTTGGATTACTTTTTAATTAAATTCGGTTTGATTATGCGATATGTGCATTTTTTAATATAGAGTTTAAAAAATTATTTGTGATTTTGGTCATTTTGATTTTTTTTTGGTTTGATATGGAGACGGAGAATTCGGCAATTGGTTCCTTTAGGTTTTCTGAAACAAAAAAAAAATATTAGAAAAAAATCATCTATCGGTTGATAAAGCTATTAAACCGGGTAATTCTAAAATAGGGTACATTCCAAGGGGTGATTCTAGATCCAAAAATATGAAAAAAAGTTCGGTATGTAGCATTGCATATGTTTAATATTGTTTCTTATTATTTATTTTTCTTGTAATTGTGAGAGAATTTTGCTAATGAAAAGTTTTATATCGGCCATGAACATGCAATACCTCCTAACTATGAAAAGTCAATTTTTTCAGGAGCGACGAAAAACGTACAGGAATGTTTGTCTCATCTTTTTTTGAGTGTCTGTACACAGGTAGCAAACGAATAAAAAAGTTATGATTATTTAGGTATTTCGGTAAAGAATACGTTTTTTTGCTTAGCTTTACATAAAGAATCGCCCCGCAGCATTAAAATTTAATTGTTGCTTTTTTTGTTCTCCATTCCACATGCCTATCTAGCTCCCTTAGGTTTTTTTTTCCGGACATATGTTCCTTTGTTAGTTTTTCATGTTTTGTGATGTAGAATCATTCCCTTTAATATATGCCATAAGACTGCAAACACCGTGTATAAACCAAGGTTGATAATTATTATTATAATACTATTAATTTAATGAGAACCTCTCATATATAAATCCTGCCTATCTCTTCACTCGAATATGTGGCTTTGTTGTAATTATTTGTTGGACAAATCTGATACTGTTGGCGTGAAATAACTTTGCTAGAGATTTAGACAATATATAATTCTGAAACTACGTCAATATCAGATTTCACTTTGAGGAGATTAAATTGTGTATCTGTGTATTTTATTTGTTTTTATATCGGGTCTGTATTTAAACAAAAGGACTACCCTTTTTTTCTTAATTTGGAAATTTCGAAAAATTGGCTATACTAAAATTTCGTTGTATTTTTAATACTGAATGTTATTTGTTAATACATATATTTTATTTATATCGCCACCATTGGTATTTAATACTTTACTTGTGATATTAAATACTGCAATGTGTGTATTGTATACAAAATGTTGTCATACTAACATAGAGACCGTGCTGGTACATTTGGATCCCCACGCAACATGTGTTTATTAACACTAGCATGTTATAGTAAAAATTACTGTAACATTTGGTAAATAACATTCAGAGTGTACGGTCGTCTTCTGCAGCTTTAATTAAAACAAGCCGTGAAGATATGTAATACTACGCATTCCATTATATACAAGTATACTACATCTTTGAATCACCGTCAAAAACAACTTGTTGAAACTGTCAAAATTATACTAAAAAATTATTTCAAAATAGAAAAAATGTGTGCACCAAAAACGTCCATGGTGAAACTTATTGTGAGACGCTTTTGCGTATCTCAAAGTTAACTTCTTGAAACGCAAAGAAAAATCTAAATTTATTTATATTGTCATGATATGAATATTAATCTACTACGTAAACACTGGAGCTTTACACGTGACCTTGTAACGTGCCTGTCAGTCCAATTTTTCAATTTGTCTATGTTGTCAATCATATTAAATTCAATAAATAACAAGCCGTGAAGATATTTAATTATACGCATTCCATTATATATTATTCACAGTAAATAGTATATTGCATTCCCCAAATATTTAAAAAAAAATAACAAAAAAAAATACATTTTTTTTTAATTAATTTTTTTTTTATAAAAACGAAAAATTATTAAAAACATTTTTTTGTTACCATCCACTACTACCCTTTAAAATATCAGCCCGTGTACATTTATTGCAATTTACATTTATTATTTAACTGGACTAATATTATAGATGAAGGTAAATATTTTTAGCCTATTTTTTTTTTTTTGATAATATTGTTAGTATGGGACAAATTTTATATTTTATTCCTATTCATCTCGTATAGATAAGAAATGACTCTAAAAGGGCAGAACGTGTCTAGGGTAGCACCCATACAACAACAGTTAGAACTCCAAACAAACGAATATTTGATACTGATTTGAAAAAACATGAAAAAGTTTGGTAAAATTATTATGTAAAAAAAAATAATTGACCAGATATTTTTTTGGTATGATAGGTTTATTGTTATTAGTTATAGTGATAATAATAGTTATTTATCCAATACACACATATAATGAGACAATTACCAGCTTTATTTTAAATAGATAAACTCAATAATAACCCCCGCGTGGCTTTTACTTTATTGAGTGGATAATTATTTATTTTACCCACTCAACTGTCACTTGTCAAATTATTTTCTTGTAAATGTCATTAAAATTTTTAATAAAAATATGAATTTCTAAGCTATTTATTGGATAAAACCTTGTATGGCACTCATGGGTAAACCGATATTGCCCTCTCGAAAATTAACCTACTTGGCTGACGCCTCGCAGGCTAATTTTCTCATGGGCAATATCTTACTTTACCCACTAGTACCATAAATAACTTTTTCATGTTATGTTATCTTTAATATCAATTTTTATATTTGTCCCATTCAATAATACCGTGTTGTTGAATGGGACAAGTTTGTTATTTTTTAAATGCTTGCATTTTGGTAAAAATAATATATAAATATTATTTTAACACTTGGACTGTGTTCTTTTGTTTCCAAATATAATAACTAAAAAAAAAACACGTATAAAAGATTAAAAATAAGATTTTGGCAGCCGTTTAAAAAAAAACTGTCCCATTCATGGGTATCTCCTCCTAGTGTTCTTGTTACTGCAGTGCAGTGCCAAGTAAATTGATTTAAAGTTATCCGTTTTTTTTTATATTAAAGCAATCATGTAGGAAATCATGCCGTGAATTTTAAATAACCTATTTGCTTATAAATAATGTTTTATAAGATAATAAGATAAAAGATCCCGAGGAATAGAAGCTTTTATAAAAGAGATTGTTCTATAAGCTTTAAATTGATGATTTGTTGTTTTTACTGTACACTCTAAAAACATGCCCAGCAATATTAGCGATTGTAAAAATACCTTAGTTTTTAAAGTAAATTTAAAGCGCTTGACTGTATTACCGTCGTGTTTTTACAGCTTTTTTACAGTTGTTCTATGTTTTTTACTGTTACTATGAATTCGAATTATTGTTACAAGCACTTCCTGTATTTTTCAAGAGATATTACTACCTAACCTGTGGTTTAACTTAAAATTTACAAATAACATTAAAAATTAAGCATTATTACAGTTTTTTTGTAAATTTTCTTTTATGAGATGGTATAATTCAGTATTTCCTGACAAGGATAACTGCTTTAAATTTACTATCACTTTTTATAGTGTATTACATTCTTGTTTTGAATTACCATGTTAAATAACTTGGTGCCTATTCACAAGCTCACATAAGAACATAAAACATAACAATATTGTTATGCGATACCGTGATTGGCTTGATGGGCCGCCATGTATCTTGTAAGCCAATCACGGCATCACTTTCTTATGTTTTATGTTCTTATGCAAGCTTCTGGATATGCCTTTAACCATATCGACTGGTATTTATAAAAAGCTCTAAGTCGTTCGTACAGAATAAATCATTTTACGTACGACCTAGTGTACACGAAATAAAGAAAACTGCATGTTCACTATATATCCTCGTTTGGATATATTTCTATCGCACGAGTACATAGTGCATATTTGAATGAAATGACAACTATGCACACTTATTTATCCAAACGAGTACACATAGCTTTCATTTTGACAAAAGTCATTTAAAGTTTATAAAATTTTGAAATGTCAAAATTAAACAGGTAATTCTTTAAAATATACATTTTTAAAGAGTCTAGACTGTAGATCAAACGAAAAATGTTGTTCGCAACTCGTTTGCGACAAGTCTAGTGCACTCGAATGATTTTTTGACTTCGATTCGCGTCGTCAAAAAAACTTCATTCTCGTGCACTAAGGACTAAAGTCGCTTACTAGTTACGAAAACTACTATTGTTTGTATTTTCCTTAAATAAACCGAACAAAGTCACTGTAGGTGTGTTTATCATTAAAATTATTTTATTTTTAATGATAAACACACCTAAAGTAATTTTGTTCGGTTCGTTTAGGGAAAATATAAACAAAATGGTTTATTATACCAGAATAGATTTAAGTATACAGTAGTTTCCAATTTCCCAAAAAACGTCATAGACAAAAAATTCTTGGATACAAATGTGTTTTATGAAAAAATTAATTTTAAAAATGTCCGTCCGTTCGTCCGATGTCACGATTTTTGTATACACGATAACCCAAGAACGAATAATCCGATCGACTCGAAATTTTTAGAAAAAATCATATTCTATGAGATGAATTTCCCTATTGTTTTTAAAAGTAATCCCCCCAAAAACAAAAAAGTTATGGGGGGTTAAACTTTAAAAAAAGTATAATAAAAAAAAATTCAATTTATTTTTTCGTTTTCCGCAAAAATAAAATAAAAAATATTTTTTTTTTGAATTTTTTAATCATTTTTATTTGTCTTTGTTATTAACTTATGAATAAAAAAATCCCCAAAACTGTTTTACAATTAAAAAACTTACTAGGACTGTCTTAGAATTAAGCTTATTTTAACACGTAAACAAAAACTGCAAAAATGTAATTGTGAAACGCAAATAGACAAAGAAAATTTTGATTTAAACACAATTGCTTTTACTGTTACCAACATACATTTCAAATTTCGATGACCCCAAATTTACTAAGTCCAGTCAAATAACGATAAATTCCTATGTTAAATTGCAATAAATATACACGGGCTGATATTTTAAAGGGCAGTAGTGGATAGTAACAGAAGACTCCTGGGTATCTATTCTCGGGATTGAGAGAACGTGAACAATTTTCGTAGGAAGGGAACTGATCATATCATATAAAAGTTCCCCAAAGTTAAAAAGTGCTATTCTTGAACATTAGTGAGCATGATGGGATCTCTGCAGCCGGCTGCAGCGTTGCCAAGTATTTTAGCGGATTTTAACCAATCAGATTATGCAAAACAAGTTTGCGTGTGCAGGCTGTAATTATTTTCATTATTTGTAAACAAGTTTCTGTGGTTTGAATAATTTTTATAATTAATATCTAAAAATTAATGTGTAAGAAATGAGAATAAAAACAGAAAAAGATCTGCGCCCACCAGCAGCCAACAAAAAAAAAGTACTTTAAAATTTTATTCAGGACAACCCTCTTGTCAATAGTGGGCTGTTTAGCCCTGAATTCACTATAATTTTTTTGTTGGAAAGTTGGAAAGGGTCGGCCCTAGCCAACACTTCCCGTTATTCGTTCTCCATTTGATCTTCCGCATCTTGCAGATCTCCCAAAAGGGCAACAGCCATCACAATTTCCAAATCGTCCATCGTTATATTATTATTATTATTATAATATGTATAATAATTTATAAATATAAAAAATCTTTTATTAATTACGATTAACTATAATAAAACAAAACGGTATTCAAATTAACAATACAAAACCAAAGCAAAAATAGGGTTATGTTCGAATGCGCGCAACTAACTTATATGTCAAAATTTCCGTGAACGACCGCTTCTCACGATCCCGAGTGGTAGAAGTAAAGTTCCTCAATTTTCGTGCGAAGTGAAGTTCAAGAATAAGTAGTTTTGCGTTT